>CM044395.1:69752500-70132500 GCA_024322285.1 Musa beccarii
ATGAATCATGACTTGATTTCTTGCATACTTTTTGTGATGATTAAAACATTGATGTAAAATGAAATTTGTATTTTTTCCTTCTTTTTAACAAAGACAAAGGAGGAGTTAGTTTGCTAGCTTGTGCATCACAAGAGAAAGAAAGATTGCTAGTTAGAACATTGTAAAGGAACCAAAATTGCTAGAAAAGCAAAACTTACTAGCATGCATTTCGTAAAGAGAAGCAAAGAGTTGCTAAAAGAAGTAAAGTGCCATGTTGCTTATCTTAAAAAGCAAAAGTACAAATTATACATCTTTAAGATTTGCTATGCTTAAATGTTGTAAAGTGATGTAAATCTTACTAGTATGTTGTAAAACTTGCATATCCTTAAAACTAACTAGATGTACTTCTATTGGGATCTAGAGCGGCACTAAGAGAGGGGTAAACTAGTGTAACGGTAAATAACGATAGAATTGATGATTTCAAATGATTTCAGAAACTTCGTATAATAAAAATCGATTTTGATGAAAATCATATCGAAAAAACTCTAACTCAAACTTAAGAATGTTTAGAGAAGATGAAGGGCAGTGAACAAGTAAAGCAAAGGTTTGCAAAAAGGTAAATGCAAGAACATAAATATAAATTGAGTTTTATAGTGGTTTGGTCATACGATCTATATCCACTCCCGATTCCTCTTCACTTGAGGCCACCGGCTTTTCCACTAGTTGTCTTCCTTCCAACGAGCGAAGACAAGTTCCCTTACAGCGCTCTATCTTTTTGACGGGTTAGGAGGCATCTCTTACAAGCACCTCACTCCTCTCTTTTGGTGGAATACAAATGAGAACTAGAGGAGAGATATTTAAAAAGATTTTTACAGTGTTTTGTTCCTTTTAAAATCTCTGTGCTTGTATGTTCAACCCAGGGATGGGAGGGGTATTTATAAGCTCTAATCTGATTCAAACTTAGAGCCAAAAACCTACTCATCCCAGATTTATCGGGTACTAGTAGTACCACCACCTGTCACTGGTAGTACCACTGCTAGTTTGACCCTGACACTAGGCGGTACTGCTAGTCATATGTGCCCTGCAAGCCAATCACATGAGTGATGGCACTTATGACTTGATATGCATTTTTTTCTTTGCTTATTATTAGGCATTTTATCACTTTATCTTACGTGTTGCATATATTGTGATGTCCTTGGATCTATGCAATGGGAATCGGATCGTGATAAGGTCACGATAATGAGACCGATTCACCTTTAAACACAAACCATGAATTATCCTGGTCATAGGTTACTTGAGAAGGATATCGAGATAACTAGATAGATTGGTGTGCTGTATACCCGTCCATATGATGGAGATAGCTGGTCTCATAAGTACTCGTGTGGGGACACTAAGGGTACAGTGCAGATGTTCATTGGGGAATGAGTTCACTGATTGATCTGCCTATGGAATGCTAGATGGTTATTGATATCTCACGTCAAACAGCGATTCCGTAGTCCCAGTAGTGTATCTGGTCCTTAGACTTGAGATACCAAGGATGTCCTGTATGAGTACTCCACTCTTTGATACCGGACTTATAGGTTTGGAAAGTTTTAGATCTAGTACAGCCAGTTATTGGGAGTGATAACCAACCTTACGAGAGCTATTGAGTGTCAATAGAGGATCATCCACTTTCGGTATCATGAGAAGAATATCCCATATGTTCTTGCTCGAATAAATCCTTGGCCAAGATTATTCAGATTGAGAGAGAAAGAGTTCTCCGGGAGAATCCGACAAGAGCAAGACTCGAGGAGAGACCGTATGGGCCTGACAGCACCATGCCCGGTATAGGGTCTCTGGGATATTGGATGGATGAGGGACTCTAGATACATGGTAACCGAGACGAGATAGGTCCAAAGGATTGGATTCCCTGTATCGTTTGGGGCCGCGCGTAGTGGCTGCAGTGCGTTTGCGATCGATGAGTTCGGTGAATTATTATAGAGATAATAATTCACTAAGTCAGAAGGAGTTCTGACAAGTATGACTCATGGCCAGCTCGATATTGGGTCTAGAGGGGTCACACACATATGGTAGGTGTTTGCGACGAGTAAAGGTTTGGATATAAGATATCCGCTAAACCCTCTATCTTATTGGATATCCATTAAGTCCCTGAATTATTAGATCCTGAGATGAGATCCAATAATTGCTAATAAGAGATTATTGGGTAGAGACCCACTAATCCAAGAGGCTTGGGTAATTGGATGGAGATCCAATACCCAATAGGGCAAAAGATCCATTAGGGTTTTCAGGGGGCCTCTATAAATAGGAGGGAACCAAAGCTCTATAGGCTGAGAGTATACTTTTGGTAGCTACCTCCTGTTCTCCTCTCTCTAGAGAGAGAGGTGCATCGTTGCAGTTCCTGTCGTGTGGATACCGTTAGAGAGGAGGACGCTTGACCTCCTTCATCATTTCCTACAGATCTGTAGGGATTTAGGGATATACTATCTCCCTAGGTACTTTCTTTAACATATGTAGTTTTCGTGAATTTATTTTTGATGCACCGATCTTCGCACGATGACAAAAACTTTCTATGAGAAATCTGGGGTGTTTTGTTTTCTGTTCTTCCGCTGCGCATGTGATGTCACTCCCCTTGTGGATTTCCTAACAGTGGTATTAGGGCTAAGTTATTCGTGTGAAGATTATATCTTAAACTGCGTGTGTTGTGTTTTGGATATGCTTTTGACGCCAAAATTGTTGGCGCAAAAGGGCCAAGAAGGGCAGCAACTGTTGCTGCCCTTGTTGTGCTCATGCAGCGGCCGCAAAGCTGCTTGCAGCCTTGCTACCTGCACAGGCAGCAGCCGTCGACTAGCGGGCTGCTAGCTACGGCCTGCCTGTAGGGGTGCCGGTGGGCGCTCGCGCCCGCGGGCCAGCGCCGCAAAGGCGCCCTCGCCCTCCCTACGCGCAAGGGGCGCCACTGGCAGGGTGGCGGAGGCCGCAGGCATAGTAAGGATAAGGGATTAGGGTTTTAAGATAAAAGATGATTTTTCCCCTTAAAATTTTAGAAATTCCAAATTATGTCCCTTTTGACAGAATTACCAAAATACCCTTTTGGCTGAATTACCAAAATACCCTTTGGATTAAATAGTTTAATTAACTATTTTTTATTTATCTGATCGTCCTATAAAATAATATATACATGTGATGTATGATGAGGACATATTATCATGGACCTGTGATGTGATGTGTGTACATGTGATTATTATTATTGGGGCCTGCGAGCCTCTATTCTTTTCTCATTTATTGTCGGGCCTACGTGCCTGTAATTATGTTATAATTATATGAGGAGGTGTAGTGGTAACGTGACTCATGAGGTTGAGACGGACGATCCGACGCATGGAGATGCGTTGAGATGCTGACGGATCCGACGAAACGAGATGGATGATCACAGGGCATAGAGATGCGTCGAAGTATACATAGATCTTGATGTGAGTGATTGGGCCCACTAGCTCGGGCCTGATCATATTAGAATATGATCCATGATCATCTGGTGTGATTGCTCATATGATGTGTGATTAGATATACACCTACTAGATATGTATATATATATATTTGCATGCAATGTAGATATATATATATATATATATATATATATATATATATATATATATATATATATATTAAATACGTATGTGTGTGATACATTATGTTAGGAGACCAAATCAAAAATCCTCTTTATTAATAATATTAAGTCGGTAAATGTGAGATAATTAGATTGACCCATGTGGCCTTCCATCGTTATAGGTAGGAACCGATTCCTAGTGTATGTTGAGTTGGTCGAGTCTCTCGAGACTCACATATATCGCGTCTCACTATCTTATCTACGACATAGAGATGTCACCGGTGACCTGAGGATATGGTATGCTTGGTCGAGTCCCTCGAGAGTATATCACCAAATCAGACTCATCTTGTAACGATAGTGATGACTTAATCGAACATCATGGTTGGTCGAGTCCCTCGAGGCCATAGTGGTTCGGAGGCCAAACAGGACGGGAATCACAAGGAGTTGTGATTGGCAAGAGTTGCCCAACTTTACGGGTTTAACGTGATTGGTCGAGTCCCTCGAGGTTACGTTAAGACATCGATTGGATCTTGATCCCCACTAGAGATTCGCTGGGGGTCTCCGATTCACGTACCGGAGGGTGTTGTGTGTCTCACGAAAAATTAGTGGGAATATATTAAGATAGAAGTCCTTATCTTAGTTGTTTAAATTTCTACAAAGTCTGCATGTTATTTATTTCTACTACATCTTTTATTTCAGAAAAATATCGCTTTCAAATCCTTTATATGGCATACTTGATGCCAACCGCCTCACTGGTCCAAATTATACGGATTGGCTTCGCAATCTGAGAATTGTTCTCACGATAGAGAAAATCGTGTATGTCCTTGATATAGTGATCCCTACGCCCGACGAAGGGGCAAACGAGGATGAGATCGCTCGTTATGTGAAGTACTTAGATGATTCCAATTTCTCAGTGTTATATGTTGGCCTCTATGACTACTGAGTTACAGAGACAACATGAAAATATGGATGCTAATTCTATACTCCTATATCTCCATAAACTGTTTGAGGAACATGGAAGAACTCGGCGATATGAGATATCAAAGAGTCTTTTCCGTGCCAGGATGACTGAGGGGACACTGGTTCAGAACCATGTCCTTAAGATGATTGAGTGGATCGAAAAACTCACAGGTCTAGGAATGGTCCTAGAGGATAACCTGTGTATGGATCTTGTGCTTCAGTCCCTACTAGATTCCCTTTCTCAGTTCATAATGAATTTTAATATGAACAAACTTGAGGTGACCCTCCCAGAGCTCCTCAATATATTGAAAGAAGTAGGGAGCACCATCAAGAAAGAGAAGCTGGGTCTCTACACTAGTGAGACCAGAAAGAAAAGGAAGTCTAAGAATACCCTTAAGAAGGGCAAGGGCAAGGGTAAAATGGGTAAGAAAAAGGTTGCTAAGAAAGACTCAACAAAGGATAAAGGCCAGTGCTTCCACTACGACATAGATGGGCACTGGAAGAGGAACTACAAAGAGTATCTTGTAGAAAGGGCAGAACAGAAGCTTGCAGAAGCTTCAGGTACATTCATGATCAGTCTCCATTTGTCAGAATCTTTTAATAACACATGGGTATTGGATACCGAGAGTGCTTATAATATATGCAATTCATGGTAGCTTCTAGCAGGACCTAGGAGATTGAACAAAGGCGAGATGAACTTTAAGATGGGCAATAGAGCAAAGGTTGCTGTAGTGGCTATTGGCAAGGTCACTTTACATCTGCCTGGTGGAGCTATTATTGTATTAGATGTATGCTATTATATTCATTCTATTATCCAAAATATTATTTCCATTTTATGTTTGATAGTTAGTGGATATAAATTAGTTTTTGAGAATAATGGTTGTTCAATAATATTAGATGATTAGATCATCACGAGAGGAACATTGCATAATGGTTTATTTATGCTAGATACAGTTCCACATATCATGAGTATAAGTGAGTCTAAGAGGAAACGAGAAGAGGTGAATAATGTATATCTTTGACATTGTAGGCTAGGTCATATCTACGAGGGAAGGATTCAAAAGTTGCTAAAAGATGGATATCTAGATCCATTTGACTATGAGTCATATGCGCTATATGAACCTTGCCTTCGGGGAAAGATGACCAACTCTCCATTTAGTGGAACTGGAGAGAGAGCCATTGAGTTACTAGAACTCATACATAGTGATGTATGCGGTCCCATGTCGACTCATGTCATAAGTGGTTACTCCTACTTCATTACTTTCACTGATGATTTCTCAAGATACAGACATGTGTACTTGATGAAGTACAAGTCTAAAGCTTTTGAGAAATTCAGGGAATATAAAAATGAAGTGGAGAACCAAACAGGAAAGAGTATTAAAACCCTTCGATCAGATCGAGGAGGTGAGTACTTGAGTACAGAGTTCACCCAATTCCTCAAAGACTATGGGATCTTATCTCAATGGACACCTCCTTATACACCACAGCTTAATGGTGTATTAGAAAGGAGGAATCACACACTATTAGATATGGTGCGTTCCATGATGTGTTTCACCGACCTACCAATCTCATTCTGGGGATATGCCCTAGAGATCGCAGCTTACCTTCTGAACAGAATTCCAATCAAGTCAGTGATGTCTACTCTATATGAGATATGGAATGGGAAGATGCATGATCTTAAGATTGTTAAGATTTGGGGCTACCCTACCCATGTTAAGAGACACAACCCTGATAAGTTGGAATCCAGAATGGAACGGTGCAAGTTCATGGGATACCCCAAGGAAACTTGTGGGTATTATTTCTATCACCCTGAGGACCAAAAGATTTTTGTAGCTAAGAGAGTAGTGTTCCTTGAGAAGGAATACATTCTTGGTGGAGACAATGGGAGCATGATAGAGTTGAGCGAGGTTGGAGAACCTAGCTCAAGCACCATTCCAAAATCTGTTTAGATACCTAACACACAAGTTCCAACTTTACGTAAGTCCGATAGAGTATTCCATCCTCCTGAGAGATATGTGGGACATATCAGAAGAGAGAATGTTGAGGATATTGATCCTCAGACTTACGAGGAGGCTATTATGAGCATAGACTTTAAGAAATGGCAAGAAGCCATGAATTCAGAAATGGATTCCATGTACTCCAATAAGGTTTGGAACCTAGTTAATGCATCCGAGGGTATTGTACCCATTGGCTGCAAGTGGATCTTCAAAAAAAAGATTGGAGTAGATGGAAAGGTAGAGACTTATAAAGCAAGGCTAGTGGCTAAGGGGTATCGTCAAAGGCAAGGTATTGACTATGACGAAACTTTCTCACCTATAGCCATGCTAAAATTCATTTGAATTCTATTGACTATTACAGTATACTATGATTATGAGATCTGACAGATGGACGTCAAAATCGCATTCCTCAATGGTAACCTCGAGGAGGAAGTGTATATGATATAGCCTGCGAGATTCGTGTCCAGGGATAACTCAGATAATGTGTGCATGTTATTTATGTCCATTTATGGATTGAAGCAAGCTTCCCAAAGTTAGACATAAGATTTAATGAGGCGATCAGATCTTATGACTTCGTTAAGAACGAAGATGAGCCTTGTGTGTACAGGAAAGTAAGTGGGAGCACTATCACCTTTTTGGTATTATATGTGGATGACATCCTGATTATTGGGAATGATGTAGGAATGCTCTCCACAGTAAAGACTTGGTTATCTAGGCACTTCTCCAGGAAGGACTTAGGGGAAGCATCCTGCATATTAGGGATACGGATCTATAGAGATAGATCCAAGAGGATGCTTGGCTTGTCCTAGTCTAGGTACATAGACACCATTGTCAAAAGGTTTGACATAGAAAATTCCAAGAGAGGTCTCATACTAATGAGACATGGAATATCACTTTCTAGGAGTATGTCCCCAAAGACTCCTAAAGAAAGGGCACACATGGATATAATACCATATGCATCAGTGATAGGATCTATCATGTATGCTATGCTATGTACTAGGCCTGATATAGCGCATGCTCTGAGTGTCACGAGCAGATATCAGGCAGATCCAGGCTTGGAGCACTGGAAAGAAGTAAAAAGTATCCTTAAATACTTAAGAAGGACTAAGAATCTTATACTGGCATATGAAGGTAGTAGCCTTAGGGTTGAGGGCTACATGGACTCGAGCTTCCAATCCGATGTCGATGATAGCAAGTCTAATTTAGGGTATGTGTTCACCCTGAATGGAGGAGCAGTATGCTAGAAGAGTTCCAAGTAAGATACTGCTGCTGACTCGACCATAGAGGCGGAATATATTGCTGCGATAGAGGCAGTAAAGGAGGGAGTCTGGATGAGGAAGTTCATCATGGATCTAGGAGTCGTCTCGAGCAGCGAGGAGTCGATTCCTTTATATTACGACAACAACGGGGCAATTGCTCAAGTGAAGGAACCTAGGTCTCATCAGAAGTCAAAACATGTTCTGAGGAGGTTCCACTTGATAAGATAGATTGTCACCAGAAAAGATGTAGCAATGGAAAGAGTTCCATCCGAAGATAACATTGCAGATCCACTGATAAAGTCATTGACTCAGATTGTCTTTGAGCATCACAGAGGTCTGATAGAGATCAGACATATGGTGATTGGCTTTAGGTCAAGTGGGAGATTGCTAGTCATATGTGTCATGCAAGCTAATCACATGAGTGATGACACTTGTGACTTGATATGCACTTTTTCTCGTTGCTTATTATTAGGCGTTTTATCACTTTATCTTGCGTGTTGCATATATTTTGATGTTCTTGGATCTGTGCAATGGGAATCGGATCATGATGAGATCACGATAATGAGATCGATTCACCTTTAAATACAGACCCTGAATTATCCTGGTCATAGGTTACTCGAGAAGGACATCGAGATAACCGGATAGACTGGTGTGCTATATACCTGTCCATATGATGGAGGTAGCTGGTCTCATAGCTACTCGTGTTGGGACACTAAGGGTATAGTGCAGGTGCTCATTGGGGAATGAGTTCACTGATTGATCCACCACGGAATGCTGGATAGTTATTGATACCTCATGTCAGACAACGATTCCGTAATCCTAGTATTATATCTGGTCCTTAGACTTAAGACACCAAGGATGTCCTGTATGAGTACTCCACTCTTTGATACCAGACTTATATGTTTGGAAAGTTTTAGATCTAGTATAGCCGATTATTGGGAGTGATAGCCAACTTTACGAGGGCTATTGAGTGTCAATAGAGGATCATCCGCTCTCAGTATCATAAAAGGAATATCCCATGTGTTCTTGCTCGAACAAATCTGTGGCCAAGGCTATTTGGATTGAGAGAGAAAGAGTTCTCCGGGAGAATCCGACAAGAGCAAGACTCGAGGAGAGACCGTATGGGTCTGACAGCACCATGCCCGGTATAGGGTCTCTAGGATATTGGATGGATGAGAGACTATATATACATGGTAACTGAGGACAGATAGGTCCAAAGGATTAGATTCCCCTGTATCGTCTGGGGGCCGCGGCGTAGTGGCCTAGTACATCCGCAGTCGATGAGTTGGTTGAATTATTATAAAGATAATAATTCACTAAGTTAGAAAGAGTTCTGACAAGTATGACTCATAGCCAGCTCGATATTGGGCCTAGAGGGTCACACACATATGGTAGGTGTTTGCAACGAGTAGAAGTTCGGATATGAGATATCCGCTGAACCCCCTATCTTATTAGATATCCATTAAGCCCCTGAATTATTGGATCCTAAGATGAGATCCAATAATTGCTAATAAAAGATTATTTGGTAGAGTCCCACTAATCCAAGAGGCTTGGGTAATTGGATGGAGATCCAATACCCAATAGGGTAAAATATCCATTAGGGTTTTCAGGGGGCCTCTATAAATAGGAGGGAACCAAAGCTCTATAGGCTGAGAGTTTTCTTTTGGTAGCTACCTCCTGTTCTCCTCTCCCTAGAGAGAGAGGTGTATCGTCGCAGTTCCTGTCATGTGGATATCGCTAGAGAGGAGGACGCTTGACCTCCTTTATCCTCTCTTACAGATCTGTAGGGATTTATGGATATACGATCTCCTTAGGTACTTTCTTTAACACATGCAGTTTTCGTGAATTTATTTTTGACGCACCGATCTTTGCACGATGACGAAAACTTTCTATGGGAAATCTGGGGTGTTTTGTTTTCTGTTCTTCCGTTGGGCATATGATGTCGCTCCCCTTATAGATTTCTCAACAGATACCACCACCAGGTCTGGTAGTACTATCGCTTGACACACTACCATGATCAGTGTATGAGGTGGTGTGGGATCGAGAGCAGAACTAAGAGGGGGGGGGGGTGAATTAGTGCAGCGGATAAAGACGATAAATTTCAACGATTTAAAATAAGTTCGGAAACTTCGTATGATTCAAGGCGATGCTTTCAATGAAAATTAATCTCGATTAAAGTGTATCAGAAATGTGTTTAGCTTAAAAGCATTAAGAGAAGAAGGAGAGCAGTGAACAAGTAAACCAAATAGGTTTGCAGAAAGATAAAGTGTAATAAGGTAAATGCAAACCTGATTTTATAGTGGTTCAGTCATACGACCTATGTTTACTCCCGATTCTTCTTCTCTTGAGGCCACCGGCTTTCCACTAGTTGTCTTTCTTCCAATGGGCGAGGATCGACTCCCTTACAGCTCTCTCCTTTTGATGGGCTTAGGAAGTAACCCTTATAAAGCCTCTCACCCCTCTCTTGGACTAGATCATACTTAAAGCTTAGAGGGAAGATTTTGACACTATTACAATAGAGTTTTCCCTTTTTCTTTCTTAAGTTTTTATGTGTATTTCAACCATGGATGAGAGGGGTATTTATAGGCCTCAAGGTGATTCATATTTGGAGCCTAAATTTAAATCATCTAAGATTTTCAAGTTCTGGCGGTACCATCGCTAGTGCACTCTGGTTCTGTCAGTGTACTGGGCGGTACCATCGCTTAACACACTGACACGATCAATATACTGGGCGGTACCATCGCCCAGCCAGCGGTGCCACCGCCCAAGCACTCTACCCCAAGGCGATACCACCACCCAGACCACCTGGGAGATTGAACCCAAGGGGTACCACCGCCCTAGTTTGGTGATGCCACCACCATACAAGGTTCAGCAACCCAGTTTGGGTCTTGAGTTCGGCCCAAACTTATCCGGGTACAGGCCCAACTAGCCCATAACTGGGTTAGCCTAATTACAATCCAATTAGTCCTTAATTTTACTTTGATCTAGATAATTATTATAATGCTTAATCAAAATGTCGCCCGGCATGTTATTGGCACATCGGTGCTTCGTCTGTTTCTTCGGCGCATCATCCTTTCTTGTGGCCTATTGCCCAATCAGCAGTTGACGCCTACAACCCTGATCTTCTTGGCGCAACTCCGCTCTTCCTGACCTGATGCTCGATTTTTTTGTCCCAAGCCTTCTACCGATCGTCGACCGAACCTCTAGCTCGACGTCCAATCTCCTGACATGTTTTTCTCCGACGCAACATCGATTCTTCCTGCATCAATTGTCTTAGCCTAATCAAGAGTAGACCTGCGTGACTTAAAACGTAGTTAGATAAACAAAACACGATCAATTAGTCTCATCATCAAAATCTAAGATTCAACCATCTGCCCTTTTTTTATGATGACAACTAATTGATAACGGAGTTAACCTTAACCCCTCGGAGTTTAACCAAACTCTCCCTTTCAATATGCCATATTGATAGAAGACTTGGATTATACCAAATCTAAGCAATATGTTATGAAAAGCATCAAACCATTATGCAAACATATAAAATATTCAATCAACATTACATTTTATGAACTCATCAGAGTTTAACCAAACTCTCCTTTTCAATATGCCATATTGATAGAACACTTGGATTATATCAAATCTAAGCAACATGTTATGAAAAGCATCAAACCATCATGCAAACATATAAAATATTCAATCAACATTATATTGCATGAACTCATCAATCTACTTCTCCACCTTTGTCATCAACAAAAAGGAGAAGTTAGCTCTAGCTATTTTAAAAGATATGCAAGCCAACATATAAGTTAGTTTACCACATTCAATCATAGCAAGTTTTAAATTCTTTCTAAAGATAAGCAAGATAGCAATTTTTCATTCTTTTCTTGAGATGTGTAAGTTGCACTTTCTTTGCTTCCTTTGCAATATGCATACAATTTTTGTTTCTTCTCTCTTGAGAAGTGCAACCTTTGCCTTCCTTTGCATGTTCTAGCTAGCAAAAACTTTCTCCCCCTTTGTTTTTGTCAAAAAGAAGGGAAGAGTATAATTCCTTTTCCTTTACATTAATTTTGAAATTATGACAATCAACAAAAATAAATATTTATCAAGAGATTAATGGGGTATCAAAAATTTACATTCATGATTCATAAATATTCCATTTAGGAAGTATCAAAATTATGATTCAATGATTCATCATAAAGCAAATTTCATCAATTTTCAATCACCAAAATTCAAGTCATGAATATGAATTTAACATTCAAGCTAACATGACAAAAATTAATCATGACAATCAAATCTTGAACTGCAATTTATTATTCAACCTAGCATATTTTCTCTCCCCCTTTAGTCAACGTTGAAAAGAAGGGAGGAAATACAATGATATCTAAAAAAAATGCATCAATCAATATTTTAATCATTTCATGATGCATTCAAGTCAAAGAAATCATGTCATTTTTATGATATCAAGAAAAAGTCAAGAAGAGAATGATTCATTTGATAAATCCTTTTAATAATGATTTATCATAAAAGATATCTAGATTGCATTTCATTAAGAAGGATTTCAATCATCAAGATATCAAGATCATGACTTAGATTGTTTTCTTCTTTAGTAAATGGTAAAAGGAAGCAATCGTAGAGGAAAAGATTTCGATTTCTATAAAAGAGTGTCTCAAGTCAAGAGTCCGAGAAATCAAAATCATGATTCATAAACCTCATTCAATTCATCAAGATCACTTTTAAGAGATTCATAAATGACATAGATAGACTTGAATAAAACTTATCATTAAAACTATTTTCATAGATGAAGAGATTCACATAAATGAGATCATTAATCTTGTTAAGATGGAAAAAGTATTTTCCTTTTTTTTAAGTGATTTTTTTAACATATCATCAAAATCTCATTCATAAGAGATTCACATGATTCATGAAATAAATTTACTAACCTCAGTATGATAGAAAATGCAATCTTTTTTTATGTGTTTTATCTTATAAGCATACCTTTGACTTTAACAAGTGTCAATATTTAAGATCAAAAAGGTAAATTTCATAAAAAAAAATCATTAAGCATGATTCCATAACTTTCAAGTATGATAACATTCTTTTAATATTTTCATTTCATCATTATCAAGGATGATTTCATAAGGTATGCTCAAGTCTTTTATAAAAATATGTTTTAACATTTAAAAAAATGAGACATAAGTTTCATCATAAAACTATCAAGATTAAATATATAAAAAATGATAGCACATTTTAAATTTTTATGTAAAAGGCCATGCATTATGTTGAAAGTAAAATCATCAATATGCTTGCTTCTATCTTTAATCACATTTGGTGTGCAAGCATTATCATGAGACATACCATTATCATGATGTTTAATTTTTTTTTGTAGCAAACAATGCATCTTGTTTTGAAACCAAGATCAACATGAATTCATCATGATCATACATTTTATTTATTTATTTTTATATGTTTTATTTTAGATTGAGTATGTTCAAGAAATGTTAATGAAAGTGTCAAGCATCATGTTTAGAGCCGAAAGCATCACCGTATAAATCTGATTCACAAGTTTGGTCAAAACCATCAAGGCATCATTCCAAAACATAGAATATCATTATTTCAAATTCTCATGCATAATATCATTAAGCATGAAAAATAAAATACACAATCATGGATTAATGCTATTAGGTGTATAATCATGCTAATTGATTTATTATGTCAAAACCATCCATCGAGATTGAAACGAAAATCATATTTATGGAATTACATTATCACACATCATGTAATTATCATCCATAATCATTCAAAGTTTTGAATCATAACATGCATGAAACTTTAACAATATAGTTTTTCATGATCAATTTTTTTAAAATTTTCAAAAACACTAAAAAGAGAAGCATGATATAATTTTTGAAAATAATTTTTTTTGTTTCCTACTATCTAAATTTAGCACTCATGAAAAGACATCATGTAATTTCAAAATAATTCAAGGGAGTTAAGTTGCTTACCTTGTAGTCGAAGCCCGTCAAAGCGCAATTTATCATTTGGCTTTCGGAAGTTCTTGATTTGTCCGTAGATGCCTTCCTCTTCTTTGGCCTCTTTCTCTGTTCAAGTTTATTTTTGATTTTTGATTTTTAATTTTTATTTAATGAACTTATTAAAATTGATTAAAAGTTCAATGTCCTTATCACTTAAGTCATCACTCAAGTGGTATTCATTTGTCCGAAGTTTCAAATACTTCCTGTTCTTTGGAAGGTGGTTCAATTTTTCTTAATGTTCAAGGAAGCTCATTTCATATGTTGTCAATGAGCCAATGAGTTCTTCCAATGAAAAATTATTTAAATATTTAGATTCTTGTATCACTGTTATTTTCAAATCCTACCTTTTTGGAAGGGATCTTAAAATCTTGTTTACAAGATCAAAATCCGAAAAAGATTTACTAAGAGTTTTCAAACTATTGACGACATCTATGAAACGGGTGTACATATCGTCGATCGTCTCGCTTGGTTTCATTCGAAAAAGCTCAAAATCATACATCAAAATATTAACTTTTGAGTCTTTGACTCTACTTGTTTCTTCATGTGTGACTTCAAGTGTATGCCAAATATCAAAAATGTTTCATACGTAGAAATTCGATTAAACTCAGTTTTATCTAGAGCGCAAAATAAGGTATTCATAGCCTTTGCATTTAATGAAAAAGATTTTCTTTCCAAATCCGACCATTCGTTCTATCACGGACAAATTATAAACGGCTTGTTCGGTATAATGCTTATATGTGTCAGTGTCCCTTTTGGTTTGTTATAGCTTGTAAAGCTTGTAAAGGGCTTGCCAAAGGCTAATGCCCCATTTGAGTGAGTTTGGCAGCCATTGTAGGCTTGTACATAAAGTTTGCGTCGAGTGAATACTTGTACTAGAATTCGGTCTATAGTGGACCAATTTTATACCTTTGTTGTGCAACCGTTCTGAGCTTGTGATGTCCATGGTTAGAATTTGCTTTGGCTATAAAGTGTTTGTTGAAAGGGTGGTTTGTGGATCCTGTGTAAAGCGCTTTCTCTGTCACATCTTCTCTTTTGTAGGTCCTAAGGGATTGTAGGAGATTTTGGAGAGACTGACCATTGCGGTGACACGGAATGGTGCCACATGGCTTAGACAAAACTAGCTAAGTCTGTGACAGATGGTATCAGAGCGGGACAAGCCCACTTAGAAACACTTAGCATGCAAATGTGGGGGACCTAGCGGGACTACGTTGAGGGCAGCCAACACGCGCGACCATTTGGGAAACAGACTTGGAGTTTTAGGGGAAGGAGTCACTTAGAGGAGTGGACATCCGAGAATGACATTCAGAAGAATGGCCAACCCTTCGTGCAAGAGGCACCACGAGGACAAACAAGCTAAAGAGAATTGCGTAGTGCACAAAGGTCGGGATGGCTGAGTTCGAGCAGTGGCTTGACGTTGGCACCCAAACTTGATAGTGCTCGAGGCAAGCAGAGTGCTTGGCAAAGGATGAGACCGTGCAAGGCGGAGTGGGTTGTTCAATGATCGAAAGAGTTGTACAAAGCTCACAGAGGTGAGGGGAGTTGCAAACTCAAGGAATTCGATACTCATGTAAGGTCTTGTATGCAGACGATAGAATGTCTGGGGCCATCCCAAGGCGGCCGAAGGTCGGCGCCATGGAGCATTCAAACTTTTTCTTCAGCTTGTGTAGGATACTTTCGTAAGAGGCTGAAGTGTGCAGCAGGTTCAGCATGTTGCTAGACCTAGAGGGGTGCAGTGCGAGCTGTATTGGCGAAGTATCACAATCTAGCAAGTGCATTTGCGAAGGCAGAATTAGGCACAGGTTGTTCAGTAAAGGCAGAGTACTCCAATGGGATGGTGGTCTCCAAAACTTCTAGAGGGAAGGATGCGAAAAGAGAAGTTGCTCCAACGGGGCAGATATTCTGGAGGGATAAGTCCTGGTTCTCTAGAGGGAGAATCATGTGCAATGAACTGCACCAATTGAAGAGTACCTCAAGACAAAGCTCGGTGGATCGAGTGAGCGGCAAGGAGTCATCGCAAGTGGTGATGCGTTGGTAGACGCATAGCGAGATTAAGTGGGGGAGCAACCCTAGGCAACACAAAATGAAGGCACACTTGGAGCCGATAGGGAGATCAGACTCAATAGAGGGCTGACCCGTGGAATGGTGAGCGTGAGGGCCACCATTAACGCAATGCAAATCGATAAGCGAAGCAACTTGGGGGTAACATGGTGATGTACCCAAGCCGCATGAATGGAGTTGGCATAGAAGATAGAACATGGAGCGGAGGCTTGGAGCTTTCCTTAGACATAGGTCAAGGACATGGACTCTTGCAGAAACAGGAGTAGGATCATGTCGTTCCAGGGGTTTTTTATTCTAATGGAGTAGACTCATCTTGCATGGTGCCGAAGATGAAGGGAGCTTTAAGGCACATGCACCTGATCTCGGTAAAGCATTTGACGAAGGAACTAAGGCGACATAGTTTGTAGAGGCAAAGTAAATGTCAAAAGGTCTTGACATGGGGCAAGAGGACGCTAAGGTAGTTCTTCTTGAAGAATATATCACAGTATTGCTATTCGAGTTGCCATGAGGAAAGCGGTGCACAGCGAAGATTGTGCTGGTAGGGGTAGAGTCCTAGGATCTAAACAATGGTGTACCAATTTCAGTGAAGTCAGGGGACTTCAGAGGAGCTGCTAGGCGATGGACTACCCTAGAGCTATGCTTCGTTTAAGTGTGACTTAAGAGTGGGTGGACGAAGGTCGATTGCCAAAGGAGTGAACAGAATCGAAGGTGGCAAAGGCCTTGCGATGTGTTGGCGGAGTCCACACATGGAGATATCGTAGTTCGAGTTCATACCACAGGGATCAAAATGCAAGGAGATATCACTAGGAGGCGACATGATGCAGCGGATCATGGTGGAATGGTTCGTGGCAAGGCGACACACACATTGAATGTCCCGTGAGGGACATGGTCATATAGAAGTATGATCGGGAGCATAACTGGGAGCTCCACTTCGGTGAATAACACGACAGTAAGAAGAGCTATGGATTCAAACAGTGAATGCCATGGTATCATAGAGGCGGGTCTTCTGTGTGTGCATCGAATGTTGCATTGAATGAAAGCCTTGGGCATCAGCTTATGGGGGCTGTGCATTATCGAGGAAGAAGTTCAGATGCAAGTACCAGTGAGTCCCATGAGGGGGACCAGATCATGCAGAGGTATGATCGGAGTTGCTGAAGAGTTGGACTGCTTCAGAGCTCACATTCGTTTAAGGGAGCCCGGCAAGTCAGAGGACAAAGCCGAGTAAGCAAACGTTACGACCAATGAAGTTAAGGAGAACAGAAGCGGTGTAAGCCTTGCAACATGAATGGCGGTGGCCATACATGAGAGTTACAATCTGTCTTTTCAGCGACCAAGTGGAACTACTCAGAGAACATAGAGGTGTCGAAGCAGGTGGTCGAAATAGGGCGAGGAAGCAATGACGAGTCCAAAGGGACTCAGCTACCCAAGATCAATCATCGGTTAGATTGAAGGTGGACTCAGAGGAGTGCCGCAGTGCTGTAGAGGCAGATCTACCGATCATGAAGAAGGGACGCAGATGCGAGACAACGGATAGTAGTGCCATGGGCATTGTAGTGCCATGGTACCGCAGAGGCGGGACTTTTGGGGAGTCATCGATCCCTTGTTCTCATAGAGGGAGAGCGCTTGGTCGTGATATGGGCCGTGAAGAAGGAGAATGCTTTGATAAACTCTATGTACTAAGACAAGGCTGAAGGGCAGAAGCTAAAGAACTTCGTAAGACCGGTGTCAATAGACTTTTCATCAAGATAGCCATGAGTAAAGGACTTCGGGTCGATGCAAGAGTGCATGACCAAGGATCGGAGCAGGCAGTACACGGTGTTGTACCTTTGCTACTCAGAGGAGTCGGCAGCAGAAATGATAGAGAAGGCGGTACAATCCCAAAGGCGACGAAATCTATCGGAGACTTACTCCAAGTTGGAGTGATAACTTCTTGCATTCCAGAAGTTCAATGGCAATGAGAAGGCGAATCATAGTAGCTGACTTAGCGCAAGGATCGTAAATACTTTAAGTGCTTCAGAAGTGTGAGCTAAGAGCATGCGAAGTCTAGTAACCAGCTCGATGCATGAAGTACAACCTCGAGGAGGCGGGCAAAGTCAAGTAACCTTTGCCTTCTCATTTCTCAAGAGAATGGATGAAACCGAGTACCCTAGCTCTCTTAGTTATCTAGCAGAGGAGCTCTGCATAGATTTGAAGACACTTCGAAGTGACTAATGAAAAATAACAATTGTCAAGTCCTCACTAATGATGATTAGTGCTACTGAGAGTAGATTGTCTGCTTCATTTCCCAATTGAATATGCCAATCGAAAGCAAAAGTGATGCAAACCTACTTGGGCAAGACAACTAAGTGGAAGAAGATTCGATGGGCAAATTTTACGAAGGAAGGACCTGAAAACTTCAAAGGTTACAAGGCGATGCTCGCTAAAGCTCCAACAAGCATCTATCCAGTTCAAGAGACAAAAAGAATTTGAAGACTGGCGCATATCCAAGATGGTCTTTTCCCCTTCATTTGATGAATTCGCAAGAACCAACAAAGATCAGTACAACTCTGCCAACCCCACACCAGTGTCAGAGTCATTGGTGAGTTGAAGCAGCATGGCGGATTAAAGTTCGACGATTCAATAACAACAAGCAGAGAACAATCGGGAGCCAAGGGGCGCATCGCAGCAGGAGCAGAAGATCGAAGATCCAACAAAGAAAAGAAGTTGCAGCATCAGCAAAGGCTTCGACGAGGATGTCGAAAGAATAAGTGGGGGAGAATGTCACAGACAAATTATAAATGGCTTGTTCGGTGTAATGCTTATACGTGTCCATGTCCCTTTTGGGTTGTTATAGCTTGTAAAGGGCTTGCCAAAGGCTAATACCCCATTTAAGTGAGTTTAGCAGCCATTGTAGGCTTGTACATAAAGTTTGCATTGAGTGAATACTTGTACTAGAATTTGGTCTGTAGTAGACCAATTTTATACCTTTGTTGTGCAACCGTTCTGAGCTTATGATGTCCATGGATAGAATTTACTTTGGCTATAAAGTGTTTGCTGAAAGGGTGGCTTATGGATCTCGTGTGAAGCGCTTTCTCTATCACGTCTTCTCTTTTGCAGGTCCTAAGGGATTGTAGGAGATTTCGGGGAGACTGACCATTGTGGTGACACGAAATGGTGCCGCACGGCTTAGGCAAAATCGGCTAAGTCCATGACAGTTCGTTGGTTTAGAGGGAAGTTGAAAGCCGTTTTCAATAATATTCCATAAATCCAAATTCTTAGAAAGCAAGAAAACTCTCATTCGAGTTTTCTAATATGTGTAGTCCGAACTGTTAAAGAACAGGGGACAAACAATCGAAAAACCCTCTTGAAAGCCGTGAAGAGCCATTTCTTACGGGTGTGAATTCGAAAGAAAAATAATGAAGCTCTGATACCAATTATTGGGATCGAGAATGGCACTAAGAGGGGGGGGGCGGTGAATTAGTAAAGCGGATAAAGACGATAAATTTTGATGATTTAAAATAAGTTTAGAAACTTCGTACAATTCAAAGCAATGCTTTCGATGAAAACCGATCTTGATTAAAGTGTATCGGAAATATGTTTAACTTGAAAGCATTAAGAGAAGAAGGAGGGCAATGAACAAGTAAAGAAAATAGGTTTGCAGAAAGATACAGAGCAATAAGGTAAATGTAAACCTGATTTTATAGTAGTTCAGTCATACGACCTACGTCCACTCCCGATTCCTCTTCTCTTAAGGCCATCAACTTTTCACTAGTTGTCCTCCTTCTAACGGGCGAGGACTGACTCCCTTATAGCTCTCTCCTTTTGATGGGCTTAGGAGGTAACCCTTATAAAGCCTCTCACCCCTCTCTTGGATTAGATCACACTTAAAGCTTAGAGAGAAGATTTTGATATTATTACAATAGAGTTTTCCCTTTTTCTTTCCTAGGTTTTTGTGTGTATTTCAACCATAGATGAGAGGGGTATTTATAGGCCTCAAGGTAATTCAAATTTGGAGCCTAAATTTGAATCATCTCAGATTTCTAGGTGCTGGCGGTATTATCGCTAGTGCATTTTGGTTCTGTTAGTGTACTGGGCGGTACCACCGCCCAGCCAACGGTGCCACCGCCTAGGCACTCTACCCCAAGGCAGTACCACCGCCTAGTTTGGGCAGTATCATCACCCAAACTATCTTGGAGACTGAACCCAGGCAGTACCACCACCTCAGTCTGGCAATGCCATTGCCAGACAGGGTTCAGCAACCCTGTTTGGGCCTTGAGTCCGGCCCAAACATGTCCGGGTATGGGCCCAACTGGCCTCTAACTGGGTTAGCCCAATTACAACCTAATTAGTCCTTAATCCTACTTCGATCTAGATAATTATTACAATGCTTAATCGAAATATTGCTTGGCACATCATTGGCACATCAGCGCTTCATCCGTTTCTTGAGCACATCATCCTTTCTTGCAGCCTATTACCTAATCAGTAGTTGACGCCTGCAACCCTGATCTTCTTGGTGCAACTCTGCTTTTCCTGGCCCGATGCCGGACTTCTTTATCCAAAGCCTTATGCTGATCGTCGACCAGAGCTCCGGCTCGATGTCCAATCTCCTGACATATTTTCCTCTAGCGCAATATCGATTCTTCCTGCATCAATTGTCTAAGCCTGATCGAGAGTAGACCTACGTGACTTAAAACACAGTTAGATAAACAAAACATGATCAATTAGTTTCATTATCAAAATCTGAGATTCAACAAGCAGTACTACTACCCAGTACATCTTGGGGAGTTGGACCTGGGGTGGTGCCACCGGCAGACAGGGTCCAACACTTCTAGTTCGACCTTAAACCTAGCCCAAACCAGTCTATTACTGGGCCTAGTTGGCCCCTACCAGGGTTATATGATTAACAGATAATCATAACCCTAATTATGTGCTAATTGCTAAATTAAAAAAATTTCCTAAGCTAATACAAAGTTCGACACATCAAGTCTTCATTCAGTGAGCTTCTAGCGAACTTCCGATGATCTTTCGACAAACCCTCGGACACCATTTTGTGGACTCTCTGCAAGCTCCTGGACTTTACGATGATCTTGAAGAGTTCCGACGAGCTTCTTCGGCAAGCTCCGATCTTTCTCAGTGAGCTCCGCAAACTTCTGATGAATCTTTTTGGTGAACTTTTGAAAACTCTTTGGCAAGCTCCCTACTCATTCTCGACCAGTTCCGGTAGCACTCCTGACGAATCTTCGGACTTTCGTCGATCTCTCAAACTCCCAACGATTCCATCGTACTTAACTTCGATACTTTGTTTCACTTTATGTCTTCATCATTATCATAGTTAATCCTACACACTAAGTAAATCTTAATCTTACTTCGATCTAAATAATTATTACATGAATCAATATCTTATTGCCCGACATGTCATTGGTCGGCGCTTCGTCCAGTTCTTCGGCGCATCATCCTCTCTTGTGGCTTATTGCCCAATTAGGGGTTGACCTTCGTACCTTCGATCTCCTTGGCACAACACCACTCTTCTTGGCTTGATGCCCGATGCCCGAAGCCTTCTGTCGATTGTCAACCGGACCTCCAACTCAACATCCAATCTCTTGATGTGATTTCCTCATATGCAACGCTGATTCATCCTTTGTCAATTGTCTAATTCTGATCGATAGTAGACTCGCATCACTTAAAACGTAGTTAGATAATAAACATAATCAATTTGTTTCATCATCAAAATTCGAGACTCAATAATCTCTCCCTTTTTTATGATGATAACTAATTGATGATGAAGTTAACTTTAACTACCCGGAGTTTATATAAACTCCCTCTATCAATATGCCATTGATAGAACACTTGGATGATTATCCCAAATCCAAGCAACATATATCAAAATCATGTCAACAAAAACATCATGCAAATTTAAAATATTCAATCAATGTTACATTGCATGAGTTTATCAATCTACTTCTTCCATTTTATCATAAACAAAAAGGAGAAGTTGAATTATAGCTAGTATTAAGGATATGCAAGTTTTATAATCATATTAGCTATCAAGATATACAACATTCAATCATAGCAAGTTTTTAAGTTCAAGCATAGCAATTTTTACTTACTCCTTGAGACGTGCAAGTTTGCACTTTGTTTCTCATGATAGGTAAGATAGTACTTTTGCTTCCTCTTAGAAGTATGCAATCACTATAAAAATGCAAGTCAAATTTTCATTACAACATACAAGCATAAAAGCATAAAAGCATAGTAAGTTTAAGATTGTAAATTTTCTAAGTTTGCATTTTTGCTTCTATTGAGATAGCATTTCTTTGCTTCTCTTTAGATTGTGAGATTGTAATTATTTGCAAGTTCTAATTAGCTACTTTATAAAATTTTTACAATTTTAAACATGCAAGCAATAAGTTGCTTTTCTTTGCAATACATAAGTTAGCAATCTTTTGCGATACACAAGTTTTGTCATTATCAAGTTCTCCCCCTTTGTCAATGTAAAAAAGAAAGGAGGAAGGAATATAATGATGCAAAAATTTTCTTTACATCCTTTTTTTATATCATTTATCAACTTGCAAAAATTTTCATCAAACTTCAAATCATGATAACCAATATAAAGAATCAAGATATCAATACCAATGATTATGAGAAATTAATTCATGATTGATTTCAATATATCTTTTCTTTTGTAAATAGCAAAAGATCTTATGAAAATAAAGAAGAGATCACTATATATATGCATTATATTTCTAAAATCATCATGAATCATAAGGAATTTGAATTGTGATTTTGAGAAATTCATGATTCATTTAGATATTTCTCCTTTTGAGAAGAAGATATATAGGAGAAAAACTCTTTATCCAAGCACAAGATATCTCATAACAAAAAAAATTCAAATGTCAAATATCAAGATATCAAGATCAAGCCATGATTACAAATGCTAACATGTTTTCTTTCTCTTTTTGTTTTTATTAAAAAGAAGAGAGGACACGATGGCTAAAAATTTCAATCATTATATAAGCTATATAAAGAAATCATGTCATAATATCAAGAAAATTCAAGAAGGACATGATTTATTTGATAAATCTTTTTAATAAAGTAAAAGAATTATACAACCAAGGATTATGATAAAAATATATCAATATCATAGATCAAGTCATGATTCGTGATTCATCATAAAGCAAATTAATTTTTAATTTTTAATCATCACATAAGGCATGCAAGCCAAAGTAATAATATTATTTCTAAATCATGAAAGATATGATATCAACACAAATCTTAGGAAAACAAAGAGGATATCTCGATTCATACATAATATCTCTCATTTCATCATGAATCATAAGAAATAATTTTTAAGTATCAATTATTGAGGTATCAAGACTTGGATTGTTTTCCTCTTTAGTAAATGATAGAATGAAGAAGTCATAGAGGAAAAAGATTTCGATTAGCATAAAAAATATCTCAAGCCAAGAAACTTAAAAGAGAGTTTATGATTTGCTTGAAACAAAAGATCTCATTCAAATCAATTTCATGATTCATTTGGAAGGTTCTCCACTTTAGTAAATAAAAAAAAATATAGGAGAACAAAATAAATTGAGATAGAAATATGATTGAAGCATTAAACATGATTGAAGCATGATTCATTTTTAAAATGTATCTTACGTCATAAATACGAATCAAGCATTTGTCAAATTCAAAATCATCCTCAAAATCATATTCAATAAATTCATGACAAGCATAGATTTGTGAATTTCTTATTGAAAAATCGATAAGATTAAGATAGAGGATTGCATTTCATTTTTATAAGTTTCTATTCATGTGATTTGCTTGTTATAAGCATGCCTTTGTCTTTAATAAAACAAGTGTCAACATTCAAGATGGAAAGACAAATTTCATCTTAAAAATCATTAAGTTGAAACACATTAAGCATGCAACATCTTTAAACAAAAATCGATTTAAGAGATTCACATAATATATATGAATAGATTCATTATTTGTCTTAAATCAAAAAATAAAAAACTTAAGAATCATGCATTTCCTTTTTATGATTTATTTCATATAAGCATGTCTTTGCCTTTTTAATGTTAGATTCATGTATTATTGTATAGATCCGAAAAGCAAGTGTCAAGAGAAATCATTTAGACCAATAACATTATACACACATTTATTTTCAAGGCATTCATCATAATTATTTTCAAGAAATTCATAAGATTCATAAAAGAATTCATTTATCTCAATAGGATAGAAAATGCATTTTCATTTTATGCAATTGATTCCATATGAGTGTGTTCAAATATTTCATATGAAAGCCATCATCGTATAAATCCAAAACAAGGTTTTGTCAAAATCATTAACACATAAGGTGTCTTCAAACGAAAGATCGTGCAATTATCATGATAATTAAATTTTTGTGTTAAAATGACATATCTTGTTTGAAACCAATTTCATCATAAAGATCATCCAGACAAAAAGCACACTATTCCAAAATATAAGATTTCAAATTATCAAGCATGATACAATCATTAAGCATGATTTCATAATGCATCATCAAAATCATTCTAATATTTTTTCTTTCATTGTTATTAGTTATAATAAGATGATTTTAGCTTAGTGTGAGAAATCATGCATCATTCATCAAAAGTCATATGTAAATCCTCAAGATAGATATTCATGAATTTAAACAAGCATTTTTAACAATCATGCAAGTATCATTCATAATTTTTTTTACTTTTCAAAAATACTAGAAAGAAAAAGCAAAAAAAAATCCTACCAATTATATCAAGCAACTCATGAAAGGATCATTTAATTTCAAAACAATGTAAGAATATTTTAGGTGAGTTACTTACCTCGTTGTTGAAGCCCGTCAAAGCCCAATTCGCCATTTCATCACTTGATTCTTCATTGCATTTCTTCTTCTTCTTTGGCATCTTTCTCTGTGCAAGTTCATTTTTAGTTTTAGATTTTTATCTAATGAACTTATTAAAATTCATTAAAAGTTCAAGGTTCTCAACATTATCCTCATCACTTGAGTCATCACTCAAGTGGTATTCATTTGTCCAAAATTTCAAATCCTTCATATTCTTTGAAAGGTAGTTCATGTGTTCATCAAGTTCCAAAAAGCTCATTTCATACGTTATCAACGAGCCAATAAGTTCTTCTATCGAAAGGTCATTTAAATTTTTAGCTTCTTATATTGCGGTTACTTTAGGATCCCACCTTTTTGGAAGAGATCTTAGAATCTTGTTTATGAGATTAAAATTCGAAAAAGATTTACCAAGGGCTCTTAGACTATTGACGACATCTATGAAATGGGTGTACATGTCGCTGATAGTCTCGCTTAGTTCCATTCGAAAAAGCTCAAAATCATGTAATAAGAGGTTTACTTTCGAATCTTTGACTTTACTAGTTCCCTCATGCGTGATTTCAAGTATCCATCAAATATTATAGGCCGATTCGCAAGAAGAAATTCGATTGAACTCGTTTTTATCTAAAGCGTAAAGTAAGGCATTCATAGCCTTTGCATTTAATGAAAAAAATTCTCTCTAAATTCGACCATTCGTTTATCAGTTTAGAGGGAAGTTGAAAACCATTTTCAAATCCAAAGAAATCAAGAAAACTCTCATTCAAGTTTTCCAATAAGTGTAGCCTGATCTGTTAAACAACGGAGGATGAACAATTGAAAAACCCTCTTGAAAGCCGTGAAGAGCCATTTCTCGTGGATGTGAATCCAAAAGAGAAACAACATAGCTCTAATACCAATTGTTGGGATCTAGAGCGGCACTAATAGGGGGGTTAATTAGTGCAGCGGTAAATAACGATAGATTTGGTGATTTAAAATGATTTCGAAAACTTCGTACGATAAAAACCAATTTCGATGAAAAACGTGTCCGAAAAACTCTAACTTAAACTTGAGAACATTTAGAGAAGATGAAGGGCAGTGAACAAGTAAAGTAAAAGTTTGCAGAAAGGTAAATGCAAGAACATAAATGTAAATCAAATTTTATAGTGATTCAGTCATACGACCTACGTCCACTCCCGATTCCTCTTCACTTGAGGCCACCGGCTTTTTCACTTGTTGTCTTCCTTCCAACGGGTGAAGACAAGTTCCTTTACAGTGCTCTCTCCTTTTGATAGGATTAGGAGGCAACCTTTACAAGCACCTCACTCCTCTCTTTCGGTGGAATACAAATGAGAACTAGAGGAGGGATGTTTAGAAGGATTTTTACAATGTTTTGTTTCTTTTAAAATATCTGTACTTGTGTGTTCAACCTAGGGATGGGAGGGGTATTTATAAGTTCTAATCTGATTCAAACTTGGAGCCAAAAGCCTTTCCATCCCAGGTTTAACGGGTACTAGCAGTACCACCGCCAGTTTGACCCTAACATTGGGCGGTACCACCGTTAGGTCTGGCGGTACTACCACCTGACACACTGCCATGATCAATGTACTAGGCGGTACCATCACCTAGTTTGAGCAGTACCACCGCCCAGTACATCCTAGGGAGCTAGACCTAGGGCAGTGCCACTGCTAGGCAAGGTCCAACACTTCTGGTTAGGCCTTATACCTGGCCCAAACTAGTTTATTACCGGGCCCAATTGGCCCCTACTAGGGTTATATGATTAACACCTAATAATAACCCTAATTATATACTAACTACTAAATTAAAGACATTTCCTAAGCTAATACAAAGTTTGGCAAATCAAGTCTTCCTCTAGCGAGCTTCCGGCGAACTTCTGACGGTATTCCGACAAACCCTCGGACACCATTTTGCAAACTCTCGGTAAGCTCCTGGACTTCACGATGATCTTGAAGAGTTCCGATGAGCTTCTTCGGCAAGCTCCGATCTTTCTCGATAAGCTCCATGAACTTCCGATGAATCTTTCCGATGAACTTTCGAAAACCCTTCGGCAAGCTCCCTACTCATTCTCGGCCAGTTCCGATAGTACTGATAAATCTTCGGACTTTTGTTAAACTCTCAAACTCCCAACGATTCCATCGTACTTGATTCTGACATCTTGTTTCACTTTATGTCTTCATCATTATCGTAGTTAATCCTACACACTAAGAAAATCTTAACCCTACTTTGATCTAGACAATTACTACATGAATCAATATCTTGTTGCTTGGCACATCATTAGCGATGCTTCATCTAATTCTTCGATGCACCATCCTCTCTTGCGGTATATTGCCCAATCGACGGTTGATCTCTGCAACCCCGATCTCCTTAGTGCTACACCACTCTTCTTGGCCCAATGTCCGATGTCCGAAGCCTTCTGTTGATTGTCGATCAAACCTTTGGCTCGACGTCTAATCTCCTGACATAATTTCCTTTGGCGCAACGCTGATTCATCCTATGTCAACTGTTTAATTTTGATCAATAGTAGATTTGCATCACTCAAAACACAGTTAGAGAACAAATATAATCAATTAGTTTCATCATCAAAATTTAAGACTTAATAATTTCTCCTTTTTGTTGATGACAAAGGGAGAGAAGTATAATGATGATTTCATATATTGTATGATGTATTGAATATTTTGATTTTTCATGATGAATGATTTTTTGTTTCTATCAATATGATAATATTGATAGGGGAAGTTTGGTTTAAACCCCACCATCAATTGGTTGTCATCATAAAAAAGGGAGAGATTATTGAATCTTAGATTTTGATGATAAAGCCAATTGATAGTATTTGTGATCTAATTGTATTTTGAGTATCACAAGACTACATTCGATTAGGAATAGATAATCAAAGCATAAAGAATTAACATTGGGCTAAAGGAGAATATGTCAAAAGATTAGACGTCGACGTATCGGCAGAAGGCTTCGGATGATAGGTTTGATCATCGGGCCAAGAAGAGCGGAATTGCGCTAAGGAGATCGGAGTTGGACGATTGGGCAATAGGTCGCAAGAGAGGATGATGCGCCGAAGAATCGAACGAAGCACCAGATGAACCAATAACATGCAGGACAATATTCAATTATTCTTTGAAATAATTATTTAGATCAAAATAGGATTAAGATGTAATTGAGTTAGAATTCGGTCAACTCAATTAGGGGCCAATTGGGCCTAAGTTTTGAGTTGTGTTGGGCCAAGTGAAAGGCCCAAAAAATAACCCAAGAGGTGGGTCAAGCGGTGGCATCGTCAGAACAAGTGGTGGAACTGCTAGTGGCTCGGTCTCCAAGACATAGCCTCCAAGACTATGTCAGGTGGTGGTACCACTAGAATGGGCAATGGCACCGCCCAGTGTTAAAAAGCTTGGGCGATAGTACCATCAATACCCGGAAGATCCAAGATGAGACCATTTTTGGCTCCAAGTTTGAATCCATTTGGAGCCTATAAATACCCCTCACATCCCTAGCTAGAACATATAAGCACAAAGAATTTAAAAGTAGGAAAACACTATTGTAATCACTTGAGAGATCCCCTCCTCTAGCCTTAAGATTGAATTCTGTTTAGAGAGGAATAAGTGCTTGTAAAATATTTTCTCCTAAACCTATGAAAAGAAGATGGGGGTTGTAAAGATAGTTAGTCTTCGCCCATTTGAAAAAAGACTACTAGTAAAAGCTGATGGCCTCGATGAAGGAGGAATCGAGAGTGGCTGTAGGTCAGATGACCAAACCACTATAAATCGGTTTGCAATCTCTGTTCTACCTTTTTATATTACAAATTACTTTACTTGCTCACTACCCTCACTCATTACGAATGTCTTTAAGTTTAAAATATTTTCAATACAGCTTTTATCGAAATAAAACTTTTCATATAAAATGGTTTTTCGAAACGAAATCGTAAATTGATATAATCTTTACTGTTGCACTAATTCACCCCCCTCTTCGTGTTGACTGCATTCCTAACATGCTAAATGTCATAAGTCGCTTCACAAATAGAAATCTGATTAAACTCGTTTTTATTCAAGGCACAAAATAAGACATTCATAGCCTTTGTATTTAATGAAAATAATTTTTTCTCAAAATTTGTCTATTCATTCATAGGTTTCAAAGGTTATTGAAAATCATATTAGATAATATTTCATAAATCAAGATTAAAAAAGGTAAAAAAAATTCTCATTTAAGTTTTTCAATAAGTGTAATATATTCCATTAAACATAGGAGGACGAACGAGAAAAAAATCCTTTTGAAAGTCAAAAAGAATTATTTCTCTTAGGTGTTAATCCAAACGAGAAATAACGAGGCTCTGATATCAATTGTTAGGATCAAGTTTGGCACTAAGAGAGGGAGGGGGTGGGTGGAGGGGTGAATTAGTGCAGCAGTAAAAACGTCAATTTCGTTTTGGAAAACTTCATTTCAATGAAAAACTTTCGTCCAATGAAAACTAATATTGAAAGTATGCTTAATTTAGAGTAAGTGAACTTGAACAATTAACTTAGAAAGTAATGGCAATGATAAAGAAAGGCAGAATAGAAAATGCATAGAAAGAGAGTACACCGATTTATAGTGGTTTGGTCATCCGACCTACGTCCACTCCCGATTCCTCCTTCGTCGAGGCCACCAGCTTTCACTAGCAATCTTCTTTCAATGGGTGAAGAGAAGACTAACTACCCTTACAACCCTCTTCTCCTTTTGCGGGTTTAGGAGAATAACCTTTATAAGCACTTACTCGCTCATCTTTGAAACAGAAAGCAATTAAAGGCTACAGGAGGGAAAGAATTATAGCAACATTTTTCTACTTTTAAGTTCTCTGTGCTTATGTGTGCTAACCAGGGATGAGAGAGGTATTTATAGGTTCTAAATGAATTCATACTTGGAGCCAAAACTAGTCTTATCTCAGGTCTTTCGTGTACTAGTGGTATCAGCGCCCAAGCTTTCTGACACTGGCGATACCATCGCCCAGTCTAGTGGTACCATCACCAGACAAAATTTCAAAGACTGTGTCATGAAAATTGAGCCACTGGAGGTTCCACCGCTTGTTCTGGCGGTGCCACCACCTGACCCACCTCTTGGATCATTATTTGTGCCTTTTACTTGGCCCAACATAACCTAAACTTGGGCCTAATTGGCCCCTAATTGAGTTGGTCCAATTCCAACTTAATTAGACCTAAAACCTACTTTGATCTAGATAATTATTACAAAGCTTAATCGAATGTTGTTCGACATGTCATTGGTTCATCTGGTGCTTCGTCTGATTCTTTAATGCGTCGTTCTCTCTTGCGGCCTATTACCCAATCGGCCAACTTTGATTTCCTTGGTATAATTTCACTCTTCTTGACCCGATGCCTGAACCCATTATCCGAAGCCTTCTACCAATACGTTGATCGATCATTTGGCTCGACATTCAATCTTCTGACATGTTCTCCTCCGGCCTAACGTTGATTCTTCCGGCTTCAATTGTCTATTCCAGATGAAGCTACCTGCATCAATACAGAATATATCTTAATCATTATCAATTGGTTTCATCATCAAAATCTAAGATTCAACATTCATTGCTTTGGCATTCAAAGAAAAAGTCTTCTTCTCCAAATTATTCTATTCGTTCGTTAGATTAGAAGACTTTTGAAATCCATTTTCAATAATATTCCATAACTCAAAATCCATAGAAATAAAAAAATCTCATTCTAGTTTTTCAATATGTGTAGTCCGTCCCATTGAACATAAGAGGACATGTGATAGAATGACCCTCTTGATTACTAACAAAAGTCATCTCTCTTGGGTTTTAAACTAAATTGAGAGTAACATTGCTCTAATATCAATTGTCAGGATCAAGTCTAAGAGGGGGGGAGTGTCAATTAGTGCGTGTGTTAAAAATGTTGACGATTCGAAATACTTTCAAGTTGATAAAAATCGTATCGAAAGAGCATTTAACTTCAAAAAAGTTTATAAAGTAAGTAAGGCAGTATGCAGTATAACTAAATAGCAAAGATGAGAAGGAAGAGAGTGCACACTAAATTTATAGTGGTTTGGTCATTATGACCTACGTCCACTTTCGATTCCTCCTCTGTCGAGGTCACCGGTTTCCACTATTGGTCTTCCTTCAATAGGTGAAGATCAACTACCCCTTTACAGATCTTTTATCTTTTTAACAGGTTCAGGAGGTAACCTTTTACACTTTGCTCACTCCTCCTAAAACACATTTCTAAACTAGAACAAGAGGAGGTGAACTCTCAAGGAATTACAATAGCATTTTCTCTTAGATATCAGAATTTTTATTCACTTTTTTGCACTCCGCAAGTAGAAAAGTGTGGGGTATCTATAGGCCTCAATTGGCTTCAAAAATGAAGCTAAAAAAGGTCTCATCTTTGATTTTTTGGATACTAGCAGTATCACCGCCAATACTCTTTGACATTGGGTGGTACCATCGCCTAGTCTAGTGGTACTACTACAAGATAGAGTCTCGGCTACTGGGCCTAGGCAGTACTATCGCTTGTTTGGGTAATACCATTGCCAAGCAACATTAACTACCGACGATACCACCGCCCAGATCTCTTGGGAGACTAAGCCCTGGGCGGTTCCACCGCCCAGTCCTGGTAGTGCTACCGCCAGCCTAGTTTTAAGTCACTATTTGGGCCATCAGTCCAACCCAAACTAGTCCTGATTAGGTCCAATTGGCCCCTAATTGAGTTAGTAAGATTACTTCTCAATCCTAATTCAAACTAAGTCCTAACTACGATAATTAAAATATTAACAAAGCAAATTATGTCTTGTATGTCACATGTTCTTCCAGCGAAATCTTGGCAAACTTCCGGTGGACTTCCGACGAACTCTCAGTGATCTTCCGATAGACTCCTAGCAAGCTCTTGGCAAACTCCCGATAATCTTTTTGGCGAACTCCCAACGAACTTCTTGGCGAGCTTCCGATGAACTTCTCAGTGAGCTCCGATGAACTCCCGATAAACTTCTTGGCAAACTCACGATGAAATCTCGATGAGCTCCCGACGAACTATCGATGAATCGTTCGATCTTTGACTCCAGCACAACATTTACTTTATGCCTTATTCATGATTGTAGTTAATCTTGCAACACTTTTCTCAATATATAGATTAGATTAATAATTTATTAATTAATTTTATCATCAAAATTTGAGATTCAACGGAAGCCACTATAGCAGACTCATAGTCCTATTACGATGGTCAAATTAAGACCCGCTATGGCAGAAGCCACTATGGTAAACTTATACTCCTACTATAGTAGTCGAACCAAGACCCGCTACGACGGACTCATACTCCTATTACAGTAGTCAAACCAAGACTTGCTATGACAAAAATCACCACAACGGATCTACAATCCCATTGAGCCCCCTACCCTCATGCGCCCGTCGCCCCCAAACGAAGACTTAACCTCCCATGCAAAAGGGAGAGGCAAAAATGGAGAAGAAAACCTCTTAAAGCAAAAGAGGGAGATCAAAAATTAGAGAGAGAATGGACTCCCATGCAGAAGGGGGAGCATGAAAAAAAGAGAGAAGAGAAGAGGATCTAAGTGTTAGTTATAGATGCCCTACAAGACAATCACATAAGTGATGACACTTGTCACACACTACGTCGATCTCTTTGCTCATTATCACTGATATTTTCTTACATTATCTTGATGAATATTGTGATGTCCTTAGATCTATGTAATAAAAATCGGATCGTGATAAGATCACGATAACGAGATCGATATATCTTTAAACACAGATCCTAAATCATCCTAGTCATAGGTTACTTGAAAAGGATATCGAGATAACTAAATAAACTGGTATGTTATATACTCGTCAATATGATGGAGACAATTGGTCTCATACTCGCTTGTGTGGGGACAATAGAGGTACAGTACAAGTGCTCATTGGAGAATAAATTCACTGATTGATCTGCTTATGGAATGTTGGATGGTTAATGATACCTGATGTTAGATAGCGATTCCGTGTCTTAGTTGTGTGTTTGGTCTTTAGACTTGAGACACTAAATATGTCTTGTATGAGTACTCCATTCTTTGATGCCAAACTTACAGGTTTAGAAAGCTCCAGATCTGGTTCAATCAGTTCTTTGGAATGATAACCAACCTTACGAAGGTAATTGAGTGTCAATAGAGGATCATCCGCTCTCGATATCATAAGAGAAATATCCCACGTGTGCTTGCTCAAGCAAAATCCCTAGCTAAGATCATTTAGATTGAGAGAGTAGGAGTTCTCTAGGAGAATCCGATTAGAGTGAGACTCATATAGGATTCCGTATAGGCCTGACATTATCATGCCCAATATACAGTCTCTAAGATATTAGATGAATGAGGAACTATAGATACATAGAAAATGAGGATAGATAAGTCTGATGGATTAGATCCCCCAATACCGTTTGGGGACTATGGCATAGTGGCCTAGTACGTCCATAGTCGATGATTACTATGGAGATAATAATTTACTATATCAAAAGGAGTTCTGAGTCAGAAGGATTTCTGACGGGAGCGACTCATGGTCAGCTCGGTATCGGGCCTAGAGGGTCACACATATTAGGTGGATGTTACGACGAGTAGAGATACGAATATGAGATATTTACGGAGCCTCTAGTTTAGATCTTGTGGATAAGATCTAATTGGATAATTGGATAAGATCTAATTGGATGATTAGATAGAGATCCAACTAGATAATTGGATGAGATCCAATTGGATGATTGGATAGAGATATAATTGGACAGAGATCTAATTGGATTATTGGATAAGATCCAATTGGATAATTAGATGAGATCAAATTAGATAGAGATCCAATGTAGATAGAATCTATTAAGGATAAGCTTCATGCACCTCTATAAATAAGAGGAACTTCTTAGTTCATAGGCTAAACCTATTGGTGGTCGCCCCTCCTATTCTCCTCAGCCTCCTCTTTGGCTCCGGCAGCCTTGTGATGCATGTGGAGAGGGAGATCCTGCGACGATCTGAGGAGCGTCGTCACTACGTTCACTATGTGGATTATCGCTAGAGAGATGTATGCTAGTGTTCCTTCATTCTCTTCATCGAATCTAAAAATTTCAAGGATATACGATCTTCCTAGGTAACGCTTCTAACATGATACATGCAATTTTTCGGATTTATGATTTTTTCATACACCAATTATCGCACAATGATCAAATACTTAACTACGGAAAATCTGATTTTGTTTTTATTTTTTGTTTTACATGAGATACCGATTCACGATTTTCCAGCACTAATGAGGTCAAAACCTATCACTCTTACCATTGGGACAAAACTTACCACAACATAAGAATACGATCCGTCGAACCCTAAGCCTACCACAATAGTTTTAATAAAGGGCCTATAATGAAAATGACACTTGCATTGAAGCATGAAGCATAAAAATGGTGTACTTTAAGACTCCCATTCAGAGCTTCGAAGCACACCTTCCGGGGGGATGAATGATAAGGAAAGTACCAACACTATCAACTCACCCCGCCACTCAGATCAAAGAGGCCACTTAAGCAAAAGTATAAGAGCTCCCACCAACTCTTTATAGTAGTTGATAGGGGATCAGCCCATAATCCTTGCCTGTCCTAGCTTTCTAAAGAGAGCTCACAAGACCTACTCCTCACGCATATCATGGCTAAAGAAAGGGCCATGCCCCCATATTAATGGCCAACGGAATGGCTCCACTCCCGCACACCTCCCTTCTGGATGACTAAAGGAGAGACTACTCCCTGTTTGACTCAACGTGGCCAAAAGGCTAGATAGGGAATGCCATCCTGATCACCTAGCATCGATGTCGACCTAAGGATGATGTACCGATAAGCCACCTCCACTAATGGCCCTTGACGAGCAGTGTAAGGGGGACTCTCATTAATCCACGTCCTCACTGCTAAGCACTCAGGTATAAAAATCGAGCCCCTGGCCAAACAGGGGCAAACGGGTGAACATCACACTTTCTTAAACAGTACTAACTCTCTCCTCCCTCATCTCCTTGATTAAGCATCGAAGGGGTCATGTCAAGACATCCTTTGGCTCTACTTTGTTGTGCAGGATCCCTAGAATGACAAAGGAGGTATTATGAGATGACTCCCTATTGGTCAAGGTGACTGGTCCTCCCATACCAATTTGTTCTCTCCACAAGTAAGAAGTTCTCTATGCTAGCTCTCTATGTCGGTGCCTCACACCAGCTCTCCGTGTTAGCTCTCTATATCGACACCTCATGCTAGCTCTTTATGCTCATATTTCACATCAACTCTTCACAATAGTTTTCCACGTTAGCTCTCTTGGATGGACCTATACTTATAGATTAGGACTGATGATTAACAGCCTTAGTGTAATAACAACACTTATAGATTATGTTGTTTGGCAAGGGTACATTATCACAGATTTTATGCATGTTAACAATTCCAGAATCATGTTCATCAAAGGTCTCTTTATTGTGTCATTTCTTTCTCCTCCAAGCAAGCTTCGATATCTTTCGTTATTGGGGTTTTTGTTAGGCAAACAGCCCATATGGGCTTTAGTAGCCCACAGCCCACCTCTTCTTTAACCTAAACCCTAAGTGTAATTAGGGGGGGTGTGGTGGCTATGAAAAATAAGTGAAATTACAGCAAAAAGGGCAAAAAAAACTATAGCAATATGGGCAGAGAACTATAGTAGCTTGGTTCAAAAAAAAGAGAAAAAAAAGACAGAAAAATAAGAGAAAAGAAAGAGAAGAAGACAAGGACAACTCAAAGACTATTTTTAATCATCCAAATATTGTTCTCATCTCAAGTTAAATCAGATATATAGTGAATTCTTATTTTGATTGTTTAGGGAGGTTTTGGATATTTTGCACAGTGATAAAATCTTTGTATCTCAATTATTCTCTTGTGATTATTGCTTGGGTTTTAGACAAAAGGCTTTGAGATTTATATATTCATTATTCTTATAATGGATTATCTCTAGTTTGCCCCATGGTTTATATTCTTCACATTAGAGGGGTTTTCCATATAAATCTTAGTATTCTATTTGATTATGATTTTCGTTTAATTCTACTATGTGTTATGGCCTACTAGTATTTGTTCGTATACAAAAGTCCTTTTTTATTTTTTTATCTCATTAATTGGTTTTAGAGCAAGGTTTTGGTGATTTAATTTTTATGTTTGAACATGAAGGCCGATAATGTTTCTTGAATGATTAGCTTGAACGAAAATAATTGGATGATATGAAAACCAAGAATGAAAAATCTCTTATATTGTAAAGATTTGTATGAACCTTTACAGGGGGATAGTGCAAAATCTACAACTATGACAGATGATGAGTAGAAGAGGTTAGACTGAAAAATGATTAGGTTTATTCGATAATGGCTCGATGATAGTGTCTTTCATCATGTTTTTACTGAAAGTTCTGCATACTCTTTGGAAAAAGCTAGAAAGTCTTTATGAAAGAAAAATAGCTTGTAACAAAGCTTTCTTGATCAGAAAACTTGTGAACTTAAAATATAAAAAGGGTGCTTCTATTACTGAGCATTTAAATAAAATATAGAGTATTATTAACTAGTTATCCTCTATGAAAATGTCTCTTGATGATGAGTTACAAGCATTGTTACTTCTAAGTTCATTACTAGAAAGTTGAGAGACACCAGTGATTTCCCTTAGTAATTCTGCACCATATGGTATTATCACCATGAGTCAAGTAACAAGCAGTTTCTTGAATGAAGAGTTGAGAAGAAAGAACTCAACAGCATATAAGATTGATTCACATGCACTTATCTTAGAGAACAAAGGAAGGTCAAAGTCTAAAGATAGAAGCAGTTCACGTATGGGTAGAAGCAAGTCAAGATCAAGGAAAGATATTGTTTGCTACAACTATAGTGAGAAATGATATTATAAGAATCAATGTAAGCAACCTAAGAAGAGTAAGGAAAAGGAAAAAGAAATGGAGTCTACATAGTCAAAGGAGAATACCAAAACTATAGGATAGTGATTATTTGATTTTGTCCCCTTATGATATTATTTTTTCTTATGTGTTAGGATCTCAAGTGGATAATTGACATAGGTGCTTCTTATCATGCTACACCACAGAGGGAGTTCTTTGCTATTTACAAGTCTGAAAATTTTGGTATTATCAAGATGGACAACTATGGCACGATAAACATCATTAGAATGGGTAACATCCATATAAAGACCAACCTAAGTTGCAAGTTAGTGCTTAAAGATGTGAGGCATATGGTTGACTTGAGACTGAATTTAATTTCAGTTAGAAGACTAGATGATGAAGACTATAATAGCAGGTTTCATACAAGGCAATGGAAGCTCAGTAAGGGTTCTCTTATTATAACTAGTGGAAAGAAATGTCATACTTTGTATAGGTTACAGGCTAAAGCTTATGATGAGTAGTTAAATACTATAGAGAAAGACTTTAGTATAGAGTTGTGGCATAGGCGACTATGACACATGAGCGAGAATGAGCTGTAAGTTCTTTCCAAGAGAGAGATATTGCCAGACCTCATAAGTACACATTTGAACCATTGTATTGATTATTTGGTTGGTTAACAACATAGAGTTTCTTTTGCTAATCCTTCTTTGTCTAGAAAAATACATGCCTTGGACTGTGTTTATACAAATATATATAGTTCTTTGAGGATAAAAACTCATAGTGGATCTATTAATATTCTTGGCATTAGTGGTGCACATTATTTTATCACTTTTATAAATGATTTTTTCAGAAAAGTTTGGGCCTATGCTATGAAGACCAAGGATCAGGTTATTGATATCTTCAAAAAGTTTCATGCTAGAGTTGAAAGGGAGACAAAAAGGTAATTAAAATGCATAAGATCAGATAATAGTGGTGAGTATACAAGATTATCTGATGATTATTACAGGTCACATGACATTCAACATGAGATAACAGTTCCTAATACACCTAAGAATAATGCTATTGTAGAGAGGATGAACCACACCATCATAGAAAAGATCAGATGTATACTTTCATAGGCTAAGCTACCAAAAAAGTTTTGAGATGAGACTTTGAGAACTACAGTTGACGTAATCAACTTATCTCCTTGTACAATCATAGATTGTGATGTTGCAGAGCATGTATAATCAGGGAAAGATGTTTCCTATAAGTATTTAAGAGTATTTGGTTATCGTGTATTTGTATATATTCTAGACAATAAGAGGTCTAAACTAAATGGTAAGACAAAAGAATATATTTTTCTTAGCTACTCACGATCAATTTGGTTACTGGCTTTAGGATCTAAAAAAATAGAAGGTGTTTAAAAGCAGAGATATGATCTTCTTTGAGGATCAAACCCTTGAGGATTTGAAGAAGGCACCAGCCAAGACTTCTACAGAAGGATTAGCAAATTGTGACCCAGTTACTCCTCCAATATATCAGGGTGATGGGAGAGATGTGCAAGAAGATGGTGTAAAGCTCGATGTTGATCTATCTACAGAACATATTGAGCAAGAAGTTGGAGAATAGTTTTCTGTAGAACCTCAGTTGAGAAGATCTTCTAGACAACGTCAACCTTCCAGAAGATTCTCTGCAAATGAGTATGTGATGCTTACTAATGCAGGTGAACCAGAAAGTTACCAAGAAGCAATTGAAAGTGAACAGAAAAAGAAGTGATTAGTTGCTATGTAGGAAGAGATTGATACTCTGCAGAAGAACCACACATATGATTTGGTGCAACTACCTAATGGAATGAAGGCCTCAAAGAATACATGGGTTTTTAGGTTAAAGACTCAAGAATATTGTTCTCAACCAAAGTACAAAGCTAGATTAATTGTGAAAGGTTTTAGTCAAAAGAAAGGTATTAATTTTGAAAAGATTTTTTCTCTTGTTATTAAAATATCTTTTATTCGTGTTGCTCTTAGTATTGTTGTTAGCTAGGACTTAGAGGTTGAGTAGTTAGATGTGAAGATAACTTTCCTTCATGGTAATTTAGAGGAGAAAATTTATATAGAGCAACCAGAAGGCTTTAAAGTCAAAGGTAAAGAAAATTTTGTCTGTAAATTAAGGAAGAGTTTGTATGGGTAAAAGCAAGCTCTAAGATAGTGGTACAAAATGTTTGATTTATTTATGACTGAAAATAAATATAAAAGAACGGCTTCAAATTATTGTGTGTACGTCAAACAATTTAGTGAGGATTTTATTATTCTCTTACTTTATGTTGATGATATGCTTATCCTTAGGAAAGATATGTATACAATTGACAGATTGAAGAAGGAACTAAGTGAGTCTTTTGTAATTAAGGACATAAGGCCAGCAAAGCAAATACTAGGCATGCAGATTTCCCATGATAAGAAAAACAAGAAGATTTGATTGTTATAGGGGAAATATATCGAGAATGCATTGGAAAGGTCTAGTATGAGTAATGTAAAACCAATTGGTTCTCCTCTTTCAAGTCACTTCAAGTTGTGCTCAAAGCAGAATCCATCAAATGATGAGGAGAAGGAGAAAAATGCAAAAGGTTTCTTATGCTTCAGCAGTTGAATGTTTAATGTATGCAATGGTATATATGAGACCGGATATTACATATATAGTGGGGGTTACTAGCAGGTTTCTTGCAAATCCAAGCAAGGAGCACTAGGCAATAGTGAAGTGGATTTTGAGATATCTCAAAGGAAGCTCTAAAGTTTATTTAAGCTTCGAGGTGGACCACTTGTGCTAGCGGGTTACACAAATATAGATATGACAAGAAATATTAATACAGGGAAATCCACATTAGGTTTTGTAATTACTTTTGCAGGGGAAACTATGTCATGGCAATCCAGATTACAAATGTGTATTGTTCTCTCCATCACATAGGCAGAATATATTACTACTACAAAGGTTTACAAAGAAATGTTATGGATGAAAGAATTCTTACAAGAATTGGAGCTGAAATAAGAAAACTATGTGGTGCATTGTGACAGCCAGAGTGTCATCCATTTATGTAAGAACTCAACTTTTCATTCCAAGTCAAAGCATATATATGCCAGATATCACTGGATTTGAAATATACTTGAAGATAAGTAGTCGTAGCTTTAAAAAATTCATACAGATGATAATAGAACAGACATGTTGACAAAGACCTTACCGAAAGAAAGACATGAGATATGCTGACAGTTGATCGGCATGCCTTCACATTGAGGAGTCTTGGGATAGCCTCTCTTATGGGTTGAAGGAGGAGGTTATCGGACAGACAACCCATTATTCAGCCCATATGGTCTTTAGTAGCCCACAACTCATCTCTTCTTTAACCTAAACTATAAGTCTAATTAGGTAGATATGGTGGCTATGAAAAATAGGTGAAAACTATAGCAAAAAAGAGCAAAAAAACTACAACAGTGTGGGTAGAGAACTACAGTAGCTTGGTTCAGAAAAAATGAAAAAAAAGATAGAAAAATAAGAGAAAAAAAGAGAAGAAGACAAGGATAACTCAGAAACTGTTTTCAATCATCCAAATAGTATTTTCGTCTCAGGTTAGATCAGATCTATAGTGAATTCTTACTGTGATTATTTGGGGAGGTTTTGGATATTATGCACAATGACGAAATCCTTGTATCTCAGTTATTCTCTTGTGATTGTTACTTGGGTTTTGGATAAAAAATTTTAAGATTTATACATTCATTATTTTTATAGTAGATTATCTCTAGTTTGTCCCGTGATTTTACCCTTCGTGTTAGAGGAGTTTTTCATATAAATTTTGGTATTCTATTTTATTATGATTTTTATTTAATTTCATTGTATGTTACGAAATATTTGTATTTTTTTATATATAAAAGTTTTCTTTATTTTTTTATCCTATCAGTTTCTTCCTCTTTATGCTCCCTTCTCTTTCCCTACAGGACGCTGTAAAGGCCTCCAACCATGAGAACTCCACCAAGGACGCTGCAACAAGATGTCGTCGTCATTGCATGGCGGCCGGCAGTGAGTTGTGTTGCTTGAGCAGTTGCAGACATATACGTACCTCCCCAAATCGACGAAGACTCCGGGGAGGAAAGGCGAGAGCATTATGGTGATGATCATCGTCTGTGGAGCTGACAGAGCCAAGAAAACAGGGCGCCTCGTCTCTGTATCGTCCATGACTGCAGGAAGAATGCGAGCCCGGTGACGACGATGCCTCGTCAAGCATTATGTGTGTCAAGATTTGTGCTAGCTTAAGAACTCGTGGATGAACGCGTTGAGAAACGATCTAGTCACGTACGCAGTAGGCCACTGAGATAAGTCCCATGTCGAGTCTCAGCTTCCACCGCGAGAAGTCCCTCTCGATCGCCAGAGTGATGAAGAATGTTTGGATGGCGCTGAAGAGGCTTTGCATAGCGGTGAACATAAGTTCTGAAGGATACTGCTTCAGCAATGGTTGCTGCGTCAAATTAAAGATCAGGTAAAGCACTCTACACACACAGAGAGAGAGAGAGAGAGAGAGACAGACCTCTAAGACGAGCCACAATGACCATGTCAGGTTGGAGACGATCATGAGGAAGGTCCCGTAGACCTATCTGCTGTAGGGATGAGGATGAACCTCAGCTCGATTCCCACCCGTGAGGACGTGATGGCGATTCAAGTGGTTCAAACGAGGTCCTCCGTAGAAAGCTATGGTAAAAGCGCCTGCAATGCACAGTTCTACTCCGCAGAGCTTCGCGATCCGAGTGCCTCTTTACCTTCACCTTCTCCGTCCTGTTGTTGCAGATGAGACCAAAGGGCACTACTCGTGTTCTCGCAATCATCATCATATGAAAATTCCTACCAACAACAAAGGAAATCTCACCTAAATATTACTGCCAAAATGAAGGTAGTCACCAGGATGAAATTTATTGCTGCAGATGCCAGAGCTGCTGAAGTGTAATCCAGAGCGACGGAGTACAAATATAGAGTCCCAGCAAGCCTGAGAGAAGGAAACAATGAACACAGATGAGTCTGAAACTTTGAACAGAAGTGATTGAATCCGTTCCTCTCCTAATTGCTCACCCATCTAAAGCAAGCATGAACATCTTGAAGGCCAACCAGAATGACAGGGCTGGAGCTGTCTTCCTGAGATATAAATCGCACATTAAAAGCAAACAGTACAGCTTGGTGATAGCAAGAAGCATCACGAGGTATAGCCAATAAGCACCTTTCCACCACAAGCGCAACTGGCACCAAGAGAAGTAGAAGACGAAGACTGCAGTGTTCATGCCATCATCGAAAGCCGCCTTGATGATGATCTGCATGCCTGTGTATATAACCCTTATCAGAAGGACAATCAGGTAAAGCTTCATCTTCTCCATCACTGGAGTCCCTGCTAAAGCTAAAGTGAACTCGAATTTAAAGAAGGATAAGTGACAGAAACTAGAGATACAGTTCATGAAACGAGATCATGCTGGGACAGGCAAAAGGGTACGGTTTAGCTTACTCGGGGTAGGAGTTGTGCAGGGTGACCTGTAAGGGATTAAATGCAGTGGCAGCACTAACATACTACCTCTTTAGTGAGAAAGAAAAGCATGTTAGAGAGAGAGAGATGTTTCGTTAAGCACAGCTAACGGGAGAATGGATTCTGATACAGCATCACACAAAGTGATACTCCATTTTTATACAGTAACACTGGTTTTGGTGCCGAAGTGCACTGAACCTGACACGGCCATTACTGAGAGCTGCTACGGGGCAAGAAAGCAGAGATGCTAATCTCCACTGAGAGGAAAGCTTGACGTAGGCAATTGGATTGCGGTCATGCTGACGCTGTTATAACCAGTCAGCTGCTCCGACTTGCCTTTGTCAGTATTTAAATGTTAAAACAGTGGTTCAAGTATATGCATAAATTACTTCCAAAATACTAAATTGAAAAACTATATATAAAAAAAAAGTGGAAGTCTCAAGCCAAGTTGTACTAAATCTGCTGAAAAGAAAGTTTTCTGAAACAAACAAAAGAAAATTCTCAAAAGGGCTATGTTTTTTTCTTTTGTAGGATTAAATTGGTTACTTTAAGATTAATTTTTTCTTTTTTAATCCTATCTCATCGATCTCTTATCCTTATTTTCATGCTTTCGTAGATGAGTCATGATATGATCAGTCTTGATTATCATCATGGTGCAATGTAATTATTATAATCTATGAAAAGATAAGAATTTCTCTCGGAGTAAAAAAACATTTTATTTTAATTATTATTGAGTGAAAAAGTTTACAGAAAAGCCTAACTGTTTAATCTTGATTTTATATGCTTCATATGAGAATCATCGATAATGAAAAATATTAAAAAATATTGAATACCAAAATATTCTCTTTAATATTATATTAACACAATATATCCCGTTGATATTGAATGAGAAAATATCCTTTTTATTATGTTACCATCTCTGGAGAGGGATTGATTGGACTTCGTCAATCAAATCCTGATTGACCAAAAATACCAACAATATCAAGTCACATGAGCCCCCTCAAGCCATCCATCTAGCACAGTGGCCGGGCATGCCTTCCCCCTGTGACGTGCTCTCAAGGTTGAAGGCAAACCAAGCTGCACGGCCATCACGCAAGCATGTTGTCATAACATGCCATCCTGGACCACATCAATGTGTCATTTAATGTCCTATATCTCAAGTTTGGTTGGGGGTTTTATTATGTAGGCTAAGACGCTCCGCCCATTGGTGTCTGTCACATGGAAGACTTCGGCAGTAGTTTGTCCTCTAACCAATTTCGCCTTCCCATTCACACCATGTTCATTTTGTCCCCTCTCAAGTCAAAGGTATTCTATTAATTCGCGTCAGATTGTGTTCTTATATCTCTGTGCGGTCCAATTAAGAAGGGGAATGGCAGAAGAAAAAGATTTGGAATGCTTCATGCATGCAATCACCCACAAGGAGGAAAGAACAAGCGATGCAGCTGAGCTGGATGCCCATGTGGGAATACGTTGCATGGTTTATCATCCCTCTGCATGCCACCAACACTTTTGACCTTGACAGAGTGGAGTTCAAGCTGTATTATGTCCTGCTGTCTTCACAACCCAAGACAAGTTGTCTGTCCTGGATGAAATGCCATCACAAAATACCCGATCATCGTCATTTGGATTGTCCCACATTTCTCCCTCTCTTGTGTCAGATTCCCAAATATAATCATGATTTGCATGATTTGCAACCTACTTATTTGCAGCAATTACAATAGTTGATATGATAGTATTAAATATGTGTATCAGCTCGCAACTCATGTAAATTAAAACATGGCAGGGAACTGTCTTTTGGTGTCTGATTTGGTATGGAATTGGAATCATATCTTATATCAGCCAAGGTTGTCAAGGATTTCGTGTCCGGAGAATAACAGGAAACTCCCAATCATAAGCCAACCACTGACGTCAGAACGGAACTGCATTGCGTCACCATCATGAGGCGAACCGTGGAACCCTGCCTCGGCCGCGACAGGAAATCGCGTGGGACGGACGGGAGGAAGCAGACACCTTTCCCGTGACCAATTCGACGCACGAGCGAGTGGTTGGACCGGACTCGTTCCCGAGACCGATTCGACGTAACGAGCCGCATAGACCGGACCGGGTCCATCCTCACAGACTTGCCTCCGCACAAGACCTCTCGTGTGCGTTCCCACGTGTCATCTCTCTGTCACTCCTTGGAAGCTTCTCTTATTTTTACCCCATCCCCAGCAACACCTTTTCCGAACCCATCTCCGTTTCCTTGCCCCCCAAGTTTCGAATTTTTCCCACTTCAATTCTCTGAAAAGTGTTTAAGAGGATTTGTTGTTGTCGTCGGTGGTGATTATGCCGACGATGGACTACCAGGGTTCGTCCCTCCCCTTTGCCTCCATCGGGCGCTCCATCCTCAGCATCCGCCGCGACCAGGTGCACACCGTTGACGCCGGCCGACACCATGACTCCTCCGCCCTCGACCTCGATCTCGAGGGCCTCCAGAAGCGCGTCGCCGGCCTCTTCCTCGACCTCTCTTCCTCTGACGACGAGCTGCTCTCCCTCGCCTGGGTCCGCAAGCTGCTCGACGGCTTCCTCGTCTGCCAGGAGGAGTTCCGCGGGATCCTCATCGGCTGCAGCCAGGGCCGGCGGGTGAACCTGTCCCGGCCCCCCCTTGACCGCCTCCTCTCGGACTACTTTGACCGCGCCGTCAAGGCCCTTGATGTCTGCAATGCCGTCCGCGACGGCATCGACCAGCTCCGTCGGTGGCGCCGGCACCTCGAGATCGCCCTCGCTGCTCTCGGCGGCGGCGGCCGGACCCTCGGCGAGGGCCAGCTCCGCCGCGCCCGCAAGGCCCTCACCGACCTCGCCATCCTCATGATCGACGAGAAGGAGGCCGGCGGCGGATCCGTCCTGACCCTCCGCAATCGCTCCTTCGGCCGCGCCAGCAAGGAGCCGCCCCACCACCGCCGAGCCGGCAGCGGTGGGACCGCCATATCCTCCTCGGGGCACCACCGTTCCCTCTCTTGGAGCGTCTCCCGGTCGTGGTCCGCCGCGCGGCAGCTCCAAGCGATGGGAAACAATCTCACCCCTCCTAGGGGCAACGAGGTTACCGCCACCAACGGCCTCGCCGTCCCCGTCTTCACCATGAGCTCTGTGCTCTTCTTCGTGATGTGGGCGCTCGTGGCGGCGATCCCGTGTCAGGACCGCGGCCTCCAGACCCACTTCTGGGTCCCCCGGAACTTCTCCTGGGCCGCCTCCATCACATCGCTCCACGACCGAATCTTCGAGGAATCAAAAAGGAAGGAGAGGAAGAGCTCATGCGGGATGCTCAAGGAAATCCACCATATGGAGAAGTGCATCCGCCACCTGACAGAGTTGCTGGACCCGGTTGACTTCCCATGGACGGAGGGGAAGGAGACGGAGCTGAGGCAGGGGGTGGAAGAGCTAGCGGAGGTCTGCAACACCATGAAAGACGGCTTAGAACAGCTGGAGCGCCAGGTGCGGGAGGTCTTCCTAAGGACGGTGAGGAGCCGAACGGAAGGCCTCGACTGCCTCAGCAAATCCCACCATCCCGAGTGAATTGTCACCGGGAGTGCCAAATCCGCAGCTTTCGGCGATGCTGCGTCTACAAATCGATCCTCGAAGAAGGCAAGATCGAAGAGACGATGATGAACCAAGTGTCTTCTTCCGATGATAAAGCAGGAGGTGGTGAGTATTCTTTGTATTTAGGTTGTGTAGAAACAATGGGGAGAAAGCAGCAGCTTGCTTGTTAGATTCTGTTGGAATCTTTGTCGTGTTCATCTTCAACAACAATTCTCCTAAACGTGAAGTCCTCCAAATAGTAGCAAGCTGTGGGAATGACTTATCTTTTTGTATACTGTATTTTTGTGGTTTCTTCTTGTTGATTACTCCTAATTTGTGCTTTCTTTTTCTTTGTGCATTTCTGTTCACTGATATGTTTTTGATGATGATATGCATGTCTTTATTATAACATTTAGGAGATCTCCATGCCTTTGCTTAGAACTGATCATACCTGGGATGATGGGAGCAGTTCCTTGGAGGATTTTGGCTCTTCTTTTCTTTCAGTGTTAATGCTCAGCAAGCTGTCCTTTTGTTGGTGAGAATTGCTGGAGAAGTTTTCCTGTGTTTTCCCCTTCTCATGTACTCACATGATGGGGGTGGCATTTGTATTCCTGGCTATGCTGTTTCTTATGACTGATAACAAAAAGTCCATCATATTTACATTACATGCTTGGGTTTCTTTCATGTTTTAGGGAGCATCAAATGCACTGGAGACGAGGCACTCTCCATTGATTCAGATGATCTTTTTCTGTTACAGGGGCATCTGCTGAGAACCCGGTAATGGTGGAAGATGCCAAGATAAAATTTGATTTGGCCCATTGCCTGCTATTCCAAAGCTGCTTACCCAGCAGTATGCTTGTGGACTTTTGTCATATATCTCTATCTGAGCTGCAAGTTCACATGTCTACATTGCAGAAACTGGAGGAATGCCAAGGTGAGAAATGAGACCTAGTACTTTCCAACAAGTTGTTAGCTGTATGAACAGAGCCAATCATAAGTAAGTTGCAGGGAGAGCAGACAGCAAAATGCTGATGATGATGGACCTGTTCTTTAGCAGTAGTATATTATGCATCCTTTTTTTCCTTTTTCTTTTTATCAATTGACAAGTTTCTCCTTAATCCTGGTCAACATTGGATGGCAAAAACTAGGTTATTCGCATGTGCCAATGTGCCCCCGATAATTGAATAGATGACATCAGTGTAGGCAACCTGAATCCAAGTGCTTCTTTGGTGACATGCATAGAATAACTAGTGTGAAAGATCAAGAACAAACAAAAGGCAATGTTGTATATATGTAATTAGGGTTCTTTGGTTCTCTGCAAATGAATCATTTGTATATCTGCATATGTATTCCCATAAATAACAAAATATCATGACCAAGTCACTATGTTCTAGGTATATAAATTGGACAATTGTGTTTAGATTTGTTAGTTCTTGTTTAATTACTTCCCTAAAATTTTGGTATGATGTTTTATTTCCTTTTTCTTTTCTTCATGAGAACAAACATCATGCTTGGGCTTGGGTTTTTCAATTGTTGTTGAAATGCTAGGATTTGTTGAACACAACAACATGGTAAATTTATTATTTGAAGGGTAAAAATAGGTGTGTAATCTAGTAGAGTTCCAAGTCAGATCCTCCTAGAATCTGAATCCATATTTGATACTTATGGATTGATAACGAGGACTCATACCCAACCTATAATTCTTAAATTAAACTAATTTAAGCTCCATATCTAAAAAAAAAAATATATTCGTGGTGGTCTCAAACTTTTGGTTTTTCAATACTTATGTAGAAGAAAATTTTGTTATCTACCCTGTGAGACAGCAATGGTGTTTACAACCTCAATCTTATTGGCAAAGAGGTTTAAAAAAACTATGTTTCTAATTCAAATCTTTGATAGTTCAATTATTTTTTTCTTTCTTTTATGCAAAGGCAAGCGAGATTTGACCCAAAAATTTTATTATCAACAATTGAGATCTTTACTTTAAAAATTAGGATATTTTAAATTTTGTTAGATGACATCTTGCACCGTTAATAGTTGCTAAGTAAAATCGATAATCATCATCAAACTAATGTCTTAAGGAAATGATGAACCTCAATTTTTTCGGTAAGTGTGTCTGAAAATTTTATTGCATGAGATTTTGAATAATCAATCCTCGATAAATGAATATACTATCTTATGATAATGATAAGACTCATCTCATAACAAATGCAAGATATGAAGACTAGATATACAAGTAGTGAAATCTCAATAGTTGAGATCGATTACATGTATCTTATTTTAATAAAATATGTAATACTATCCATTAATTTTAAATGAGATGATAGTGAGAATATGATTTATCAACTCTTCTAAACCTATTATTTGTTATAACATGGTTTGAAATAAAAGAGAATATTTTCCGGTCTCGAGCCAAGTGATGTTGTTGGGTTTATGAACCAAAAAGAAATGATGAAATTGATCCGTAGATCTGATTTGTTCGATCATTGATTTAGGTTGGACATTATATTCTACATATACTTGCAAATTGACATCTTAGTACATAAAATTTCTTGGAAGTTTATGTCGTCGTATTGGATCAGCCTTTGGTAAGTAGAATTACAATGACCCGTTGACACCTTTGTAATACAAGCTGTTTGACTTTTTTAATCCATGATTAATGAGGATTTTACATCTTTATAAAATGATATTATAATTTGATGTGATGAATATTTTACATCAATCAATCATAAAAAAAATCATTTGCATTTATCAGTTCTAAATCCCACTTATGAGTATCCATCGAATCAAGTTTGATACCAGGAAATTTTTCTTGAGATATCATAATAGTTATTGTATCATTATACCAGTAATGAGTCTCTAGTTCTAGTTTGAGTTAATGTTTAAGTGTCTTATACATTATTGTTTAGTATATTAAAAACAAATTTTAATATTTTTTAAAAAATATTTGATACAAAGAATGTACATCATAATCTCATTTGATTATAGATGCTATATTATAAATCAAAATATTTCTGTTATCAAAAAACTCTCTCGTAAAGTATTGAATATTTTACACTTGCTTCAAGCAATACTAACTTAAATCTAAGAAGGGTTCGATAGATCTCAGAAGATATATCGATAACACTAGCATAAATTTTTGTAAAAACACTCAAACTTGAGATGACTTAAGTTAGAATTCAAAATTGAGATTTTTCATTAACATCCGAGTTAATAATTCATACATCAATAAAAAAATTAATTTGAAAGATTAAATTCTTAGTAAAATTTGACGTTAGTGGAATCCATACTTTCAAATTTTTTACTTTTTTTTATAGTTTTAATACTTGGTTTGGTTTGGACCGATCGAATTCTATCTCTTGAATTGAATCAAATCTAAGAAAAATTGAATTGAATTCCTTTTCTGGGCAATATAGAAATTTGATAAAGGATGCAATAATTAAAACTGCAATAAATACTCGAATAAAAATTCACCCTGCAATAATACCCCGTTGAATTAAAATAATTTCAGGACATAAACGAGTAAAAAATGCAAAATTGAGGCGAAAGAAACATAAAAGTTCAGCGCTGCCCCCCTCCCCCCTCCCCCCTCCCTCTGGTTCGATCGAGATCCCAAATCATCGCTCCGTGTCCCGTCCCATTTCCATCTCTCTCTCTCTCTCTCTCTCTCTCTCTCTCTCTCTCTCTCTCTCTCTCTCTCTCTCTCTCTCTCTCGTTCCTCCTCCTTCGATCCGGCGGTTGCGCCGCACATTGCCGCGGCCCGTGGCAAGATGTCGCACGGCGACACCATCCCCCTCCACTCCTCCGCCCAGTCCGACATCGACGAGATTGAGAACCTCATCAACGCCGGCTCTCAACCCGTCACCGTCCTCCCCGCCCGCCCCCAGCCCTCCCCGCGCCTCCATCCCCGTCTCCTTCGTTCCCTCCGCCGCTCCCCGCCCCTGCCCTCCTACCAGAAGGTGCCGCCCTCCACCGCCCCAACCCCTCCTCCTCTCCCGATCGCTCCCGCCGCCGCTGGCTCCCGCCTGGGCGTTGGCATCGCCGCCGATGGCTTCGGCTCGCCGCCCGACACCCTCACGGAGCCCGTGTTGGACACGGTGAAGCGGGATCTGTCGCGGATCGTGAGCAATCTGAAGCTGGTGGTGTTCCCTAACCCGTTCAGAGAGGATCCCGGGAAGGCGCTGAGGGATTGGGATCTATGGGGGCCGTTCTTCTTCATCATCTTCCTGGGGCTCGTCCTGTCATGGTCAGCATCCGTGAAGAAGGTAACTAAATGCTGGATCTTGGTGAACTATTTTCTTGACTTCTTTCAACTTTGATTGATCACGCGCTTGCTTAAATCTTGGATTATCGTGGTGATGAGGACGCCTTTCAGATTCTTTGTTACGATGGATCAGCATTTGATGAGTAACTGTGGTGAAATGGAAACACTAAAGATAATGAGATCGGGTCAAAATCTGTGTTGTTTGATTGATGCAGATTTCTATGGGGTTCTCGACAAGATATGAATACCCAACAAGTCAAATGACCGTAGACTGTAGGTGCATTGTTCTCTTCCTTTTTGTGTCCATCATGAGATTTCTGATTCATTAGGTCATGGTCTTTATGCACATTGGGATTTGTTATTGTGTAGAACCCCTTATTCCAAATTAATTCATGAGATAAAAATTTTCTCGTAGGATTTTAAGAAAAGGTAACTACTTTTTTATTGAATCAGTGAGATGATGATAAGACCCCTTAGGGTTTTATCATAGAAAAGGCAAAAGAAGCATAGGAGAAACAGAAGAAGTGAGGGAAAAGGGGATAATGATCGTTTTGAGGGGATCGGCCTCCTTGATCGCTTCGAGGGGATCGGCCTCCTTTGATCGCTTCGAGGGGATCAACCTCCTTAGTTTAGCCAAAAGACTAAATGATTCTTCATTGTCTTTCTCCTTGTTCGAAAGAAATAGTTACATCCCTTTTTATAGAGTCCCACATAGAGTCTCCCAGGACTTGGACTCTTATTAATCGACTCCGTAACCGACTCTAATCGAATCAGTAACCGACTCCCTACTAGATAATTCCATAACATTATTCAAAACATTATTTAAAGCTTAAAAAATAAAAGGTTCGTAACAGTTCTGCCCTCGTCAAATCAGTTTTGTTCTCAAGGCTGAGCGGCATCAAATTCGGCACAAGGTGTCTATGGCGTATTACAACTCACTGATCAAGTAAGTACGACCTCCATCTTTTAATAGTGTGAGCAACAGGTTGGCCTTTTAGTGTATGAGTCATTATAGTCTTTTGGAGAACCCTCTTCATCTGATGGCTAGTAGCAGCTGTGACTTTACTTCTTCTTCTTCCCTTTAGGATCATCACTTCGAAGTCTTCTAGGGGTAGTAAAAAGAAATCCTCCAACAGTTTTTGGCCCTGTATAATTAGTTTTATCTTTGAACATTTGTTATCATAAGTTAAAGTTTGTCTAACAACGACCTTTACTTCTAATTTGTCACAGTCTTCAATATGGTAGGCCAATCGGTCAGCACCCTTGTTGTCTATGAAATCGTTAGTGCTACCGGTATCAAGCAGAACTGTAACAGGTTGATGTTCCCAAATTCCTTCAACTTTATGATCGGAGTCTAACTTTGTCAACTTCCGGATCCTCTCTAATTGGTTCAATCACCAGAGGTTGCTCTTGTTTACATTGGTGCTCCTTACTCCACTTTTCATCACAATGCCAACACAAACTATTTGATGATCTTTCCTTGAGCTCTTTTCGAATGTTAAAGTTTTGGATGGGATTAGATGGGGCTAGTGGCTCGCTGATCATTTGTTTGTTATCATTTCTGTTTTTACGATTTTCTCGATTGATTTTTTCCTCATGTACACGTGCAAATGAAATTGCAGCTATCATAGTGCGGGGTTGTCGAGCCTTAACTTTACATCTGATATCTGGATTAAGCCCTTCAATTAAGGTGTTCACTAGTTGTCGTTCAGACCAATCTGTGACTTGATTTGACCATCGTTCGAATCTACTCTGATATTCTAACACTGTAGAAGTCTGACGAATTTTAGCGAGTTGTCCATCTCGTTGAAACTTACTAAAGTTTTCTAGCAGGCTTCTTTTGAATTCATTAAGGGTCTCCTATAGTCGATTGTCAATTCGGGTTTCTAATGCTTCCATTTGGTTCCCAATTCGAATTTCTAATGCCTCCATTTGGTTCACAATTTGAAATTCTAATGTCTTTATTTGGTTCCCAATTCGAAATTCTAATGCCTCCATTTGATCCCCAATTCGAGTTTCTAATGCTTCCATCTGGGCTTTCACTGGTTTGTCAGTGGTCATTGCGTAAGATTGTAGATATGTAATTCCTAATTCTTGTTTCTGATGTCTAGTCAAGGGCATCCATGCTGTAAGCGTGGATTTGCGACAAGTGTAAGGCTTACTGCAGTTATTGGGAGGATAGCCGCGAGGAGGGAAAAGCAGTCGTCCGAAGGACAGCCGCGAGGAGAAAAATCAGCAGTGCGGCCTTGGTACCGTCGCCTGTTGCGATGGCAAGCGGAAGCGACAGCGGAGATGGTTGGGCCGCAGCGGTTGCTCTTGAGGCCGTTAGCAAAGAGGGCAGCGACGATGGTGGTCACGGCCGAGAAGTAAGGTTGGGGCTGCGGCGGTTGCTACTAAGGCTGGTAGCGAAGAGGGCATCGACGAGGGTGGTCACGGCCGAGAAGCAAGGTTGGGGCTGCGACGATTGCTGCTAAGGCTGGCAGCGAAGAGGGCAGCGTAGTCCTGTTGAGGCAGGCAGCGAAGAGGGCAGCGACGATGGTGGTCACGGCCGAGAAGCAAGGTTGGAGCTGCGGCGGTTGCTGCTGAGGCAGGCAGCAAAGAGGGCAACGACAGCGATGGTCGCTCCCGAGAAGCAGGGGCGGCGGCGGAGATGGGTTCGCTGAAAGGACGAACGCAAAGGTGCGTAGCCGTCAATAAAAATTTCGATGAGAGAACAACCGCGAGGAGGAGATCGGCGGTGTTGTCTTGTCTTCGTTGCATTGCACGCTGGCTACGGCGGTTGCTATTGATGCTGGCAGCGAGGAGTGCAACGACAGCGATGGTCGCGGTCGAGATGCGAAATTGCAGCGAAAATGCTGAGGATCGTAGCTCTGATACCAAATGATATGACCCCTTAGGGTTTTATCGTGGAAAAGGCGAAAGAAGCGGAGGAGAAGCGGAAGAAGTGGGGGAAAAGGGGATAATGATCGCTTCGAGGGGATCGGCCTCCTTTGATCGCTTCGAGGGGATCGACCTCCTTAGTTTAGCCAAAAGACTAAATGATTCTTCATTGTCTTTCTCCTTGTCCGAAAGAAATAGTTACATCCCTATTTATAGAGTCCCCCAGGACTTGGACTCTTATTAACCGACTCTGTAACCGACTCTAACCGAATCAGTAACCGACTCTCTACTAGACAATTCCATAACATTATCCAAAACATTATTTAAAGCTTAGAAAATAAAAGGTTCGTAACAGATGATCACGATGTTTATGGTCTTCATTAAACAGATAAGCAATGGACAATAACATAAATTTTCCTAACTAAATAGGCAGTACCAAGGCTTTTACTCCTTACTCCTAATGTGAAGATTATCTTGTAACATATAGCTTTGCACTATTCCTAATGGTGAAGATATTTACCATTCATTTCCAGTTTTCAGATGAAGGATTGGCTATGATATTGATTGTTGGACATTCAGTAGATATTTTCCAGAGTTGCTTAAATACCACAAATGGGAAAAAGTGTTCTAGATATTATATGTAAAGACTCATGTTTATCAAATATGTGCTATGTTGCTACACAATCTTGACCCTACCATGCATCACGAAATTCCTTTTGCACTATCATTTTGAGCATTGCCAACACAAACAGTCAGTGAAGGTCAAACTTGCCAAATGTCAGTGGCTTTCAAGTTCCATCAATTTAATAATCTATTCTGTCCAAATGTCTTTTGTAAGAACTTACAAAAGCTGTAAATAATGGGGAATTCACCATTTAACATCATATATATTTTTTAAGAATTTGTTGTCTATGAAATAGCAGCTCTTTTGAAACACCAATACCCTACAATTAAAAGAGTTACAGCATTTTTATCATATTTGGAAATTATGGTTGACATTCTCACTTTTCCACATATCTCTTTCCTAGTTGAGACTTGGTAAAACATAAGATTGCTCCTCTGTCATGTTTTAGCCATGAAAACAACTTCAATGCTTGTGATAAGATCACATACACTGATTCCCCACCCCCCCATACCAAACTTCTAATTATTTAATTAGGTTCTTTTACATGACAGTTAAAGAATAATAACAGAACATATATTTACTACAGGTTTCCCTGAATGGAAGTTGAAAATAGCAATTAAATCTCTTTAATTGGATGCCTAATTTACCTCAAAGTAGCTTCAGTGTAGGTCAATTAATTTTATATCTGCAATTTACTGAAACAAGACAGCTTGATCAGATCTAGTCCCAAGTAAGACTCTAGGACTTAATTTGATAACTTGGTATGCAAGCAAATTCTGATCACCCAGATACTATCAAGACTGCACTGAGTTCTCTTTTGCTGGTACTTGTGAGGTCATCATTGATTTTGCTTGCACTGACAGAATAGACAGCATAAACAACATATTTCTCTCTTTTGTGTGTAAATTGTGTTTTCCTTTCTCATGTTAGCCAAACAAGTTGAAGTATTCTTTTTTTTTGGATTGGAATGCTAAGATATCTAACAATTTTATTTTTATTTTGAATTTGAGAGAAACAATGGTCATCGTCGCTATATAGGCTTCTAATTTGTCCTCAACTTTTGGTATTAAATATATGAATTGATGTATGAGACTTTAATGCCTTTGAGATGAATAAAGATCATCTTTAAGATTTTTAGGTCTTTGTTATAAATGACACCGATTGCATGCCCCAAGTGAGTTTCAGACTACTGTCCAATCTCCTCTCTGCACCAGACTCTCCCTAATAGGGCATTCTGGTCATCCAAGGACTTCCTACTTGTCATTGCTGGAGAAAAATAATTCAATGAGTGGGCAAACTTGTTGATGAGGCTTAGACTTTGATATGATCCTGATCGATTATGGAGTTGTGGATGGTGATATGGCGAAGAACTTGATTCAGATGCCACAATAGTAGTGCAAGGCTAGTGCTGCAGCCAGGTGCAAATTGTGTGGGACAAGGGTCAGGAGCCGGTCTCAACTGTCTGCAGATAGGACTAAGATGGAGCTTTAAGTATGATATATGACAATATCCAAGAAATCACTTTATAATCAATCCTTGACAGGTCCACAGCATGTCTTTAAATTTTTCTCCGGTGAACAGAGTACTTTTTGCCTTATAGTGGGTTCTTTTATATACTGTTTGTGCAATACTTACATTCCTCTGCAGTCATGTATTCACGTCTTTGATATAACTTGCAAAGTGTGAGAATTGGGTTAACAATTAACATACTTGTTAAGATTATGAAGTTCTGGTGACTGAAAAATGGGCTCTTGTATTCTTAATCTGCATTAAGTAGATCTTAGAAGACAAGAAGCAAAATGTGTGCTGTGGATGAACTCTTCTTTCATTGATCAAATAATATGATATTAGATGTTCTGATTAGAGCATTCAGACTAAAAACAAAAATGATGAATTGGTGAATAATAAGTTTCAGAAGAAAATATGAAATGAACTTAAGGCAAAAGCCAACTGCACGAGACATGTGGATCAAATGTTTGATTTGATTTCACATCAAGGTAGATTGGAGTATCCAACCTACTTGCCAATTTTTTTGTTCTTTCATGAGAAAATTCTAATAATATTCTTGTTGAGCTCAAGGCTGAAAAAGGGCTCTTATTTCCTATGTAGTGTTTTTTTTTAAAGTTTATAATTCAGGAAGTACACTCTGTTTGGAACAAGTGAAAGCTACAATCAGGGATTTTAAGGTGCAAGCAATTCCAAGAATTGATTCGTTCACATTTTTGTATACTGTATTATTTGTGAAATTATATGCTTCATGTTCCTCTTCCCATTCTTAGAAATCTTTTCATATAAGATTAGTCATTGGGGTTTGAGAATATTGTGTTTTCTGAAAATAATACAAGCCCAAAAAGGTTAGTATATCAAATTCAACAGAGTTATGACTGCTTCCCTTGTATATGTGTTTCCTTTAGTGCCACAACTTTAAATGCACTAGCTTGAAGCTCTATCTTTCAATGACTTGTATCTGATGCATCTTCTTTTTGTTTGTTGTAGTCTGAAGTCTTTGCCGTTGCATTTGCTGTCCTTGCTGCTGGTGCTGTAATTCTGACTTTGAATGTTTTGCTCCTGGTAAGCAGCTCTTGTGTGGAATGTGTTTTCCCCATTCGTAGCATAAGTACCAAGATTTTTTTTTTTTAAACGTGTTCTCTTACTGTAACAGGGTGGTCACATCATCTTCTTCCAAAGTCTCAGTCTTCTTGGCTACTGCCTCTTTCCTTTGGATATTGGAGCCTTGATCTGCATGTTGAAAGATAATGTTGTAATCAAGATAGTTGTGGTCTCAATAACATTGGCATGGAGCTCCTGGGCAGCATATCCATTTATGAGCGCAGCCGTTAATCCAAGAAGGAAAGCTTTGGCCCTGTACCCTGTTTTCCTCATGTATATATCTGTCGGCTTTTTGATCATCGCAATAGATTAATGAGTCAACCGGATAATGTCTTTGTTGACTATATAGTTTGTGTTTTCAAGTGCCCTTTTATCAGACCAGCAAGAGATATTGTTCATTTCTTGAAGACTAGTATCTTCGTTCTTGAAGACTAGTATCTTCGTTTTCTAATATGTCATCTTGGGATGCCCCATGCATGTATTGATGCAATGTGTTCTGTTACATCTTGTCCCCAAAACATAAATGCTCTAAGTTTTGCTCATCGTACTGTAGAATATCTATAAACAGTGCTCTCTCTGTGACCAAGATCTAAAGCAATGTGGTTTTAGTTTTTGTTTGTCGTCTAAATTCATGACCAAGTACATCATTTGTGTTATTATGCTTTGTTTCGATGAGATTAGATTTGATCATCCCCTGGGCTGGTGCTTGTTTGGTTCCGATCTGGACCTCCTTTTCTTAAGACCTTTACAGGTAATAGAAATGTGTGTGCAGGGAATCTGGTGATAAAAGACATCCTGTGCACAGTAAAATGTTCAGTGGCAATTTATGTGCTGCTGATATCTACACAATAGATTGCATTTGAATATACTACTATTACTCAAGTATTAATTTCTTTCCTATGGGGGGAGGGGAATGGTTGGCAACGACTTCGCTTAGACTTTGTGCTAATGGGAAGGACGAGTTGGCTGACGATGCCATGAGACGGAGCTAATCCAAATCCAACGGCCACCAAAAGTCTCGTCGCCGTTTCATACGCCAAGAACGGTGCGGCATGATGATGATCACACAGGTGGTGCGTAGGAATTCATCAGAAGGGAAGGGCCTTTTTGTCATTTTGGATTAATCCCTCGTCGGTCACGTGTATATAAGCATTCGCTAGGATATAGGATCCCAACCCTCGAACGAGGCCTATAGCATCTCGAAGGTAAGAAACCAAATGGCATTGCTTTGATCCAAGCGCTTGTTTTCGTCATTTGTTTTCTTCTTCCCGTCGCCTTTGGTGGTTCCACATGTTATTAGTGAAGGAAATGACTTGCTTGAATTTTTATTGATAATAGATATAAATTTACATACATAAAGAGAGACTATAAAATATTATAATTACACAATTTTCTCAATCAATAATAAAGATAAAATATTTATCTAAATTATTTTATATTATAGGGGATCATGCTGAGATCATGATCCTCATTATTAATAAAATCAAGAAAATTTTATCATAATTTTTATAATTTAGAATTATGATAACATAGTATTAAGATATTGAGAGGATCATAATAATCTTATCATAATTTATTTTTTCAATAATATCTTTTTTAATTTACAACAGCAAGATGGTGCTCCCTTCAGAGACAATGACCTTAGATCGAAATGAAAAGAATTGGTAGCAAGTTAAAGGCTTGGTAAGAGCATCTATAAATTGATCACAAGCTAAGCAATAAGAGACACGTAGCTTACCATTTTGAATTGTCAAGCAAAGTGAAAATCAATGATTATGTGCTTTATTAAGAGTGAAATATAAGACTAACTTATATATATGTTATCTTCAATAACTTTCTGCTTAAAGAACTTATCGGGTCCTTAATGATGAGATGACATTTATGACATATTATGAACATGAGAATAACATTCCAAAGAACAAAAAAGATTTGATACTTCAAACAATAGAAGACCACTTGAATGATAACTCTAAGTGATGATGATGTTGACCTTGAACTTATCACTATAAAATTTAAAAAATTCATAAAACAAGAAATTAAGAACAAAAATGAACTTAAAAAAAGGTGTCAAAGAAGAAGAAAGAACTCAAGGATAAATCGAGCACATCCAAAGACGAGAAGCAAACCAATAAAGGCAAGATGGAGAACTATACTTTGATGGCTCACAACGACGAGGTAAGTGACTCAATCGAATCGCTTTTACCTTACCATGAAATAACTTAGTACTTTTCATAATTTGATAATTTTAAAGTAGTTAGTAGGAAATATAAAATGTAAAAAAATATTTATGCTTCTCTTTCTATTAAAATTTGTTAGGATCAAGTTCGGCACTTAGAGAAGAGGGGGGGAAGGAGGGTAAATTAGTATAGTGGTTAAAAACATCGATTTCGGAAAACCATTTCGGTGAAAAGTTTTATTTAATGAAAATACGTTTTGGCAAAGATATTTAACTTTGAATACGTTCATAAGTAAGTAGAGAAGAAGTTGAGCAGTAGCAATTAGGCAAAAATAGAATGCAACTAAGCAGTAAATAAGAGAAGTGCACAGCAAGGAAAGAACATATTGATTTATAGTGGTTCGATCGTCCAACCTACGTCCACTCCCAATACCTCCTCCGATAAGGTCACCGGCTTCCACTATTGATCTTTCTTCAAGGACAAAGATCAATCACCCCTTTACAAAACTCTTTACTGATTGCTCACTCTCCTTACACAAGTTTCTAATACTTAAAATCGGTAGATATGAACTCTCAAAGTTTACAAGCGATTTCGTTATAGTCTCAGTTCTTTTGTTCACTTCTTTGTCCAATAGGCCTTAATTAGCTTCAAAAATAAAGCCAAAAAAGGTCTTGTCCCAGATTTCAAGGGTACTAATGGTACCATCGCCAATGGACTCTGACACTGGATGGTACCATCGCCCAATATCGCCAGACAAAGTCTTGGCTATTGGAACTGGGTGGCACCTCCACCTAACAGTTAATAACTGTCGACGGTACCATCGCCCAAACACCTGAGAGACTGAGCCCCGGGCAATGCCATCACCAAATAGGGTTTAGCAATACAGTTTGGGCCAATAATCTGACCCTAAATAGTTCGGACTTGGGTCTAGTTGGCCCCTAATAGAGTTAATAGATTATCTCCCAACCCTAACTCTAATTATACCCTAACTATGATATTTAAGATATATACTAAAGCAAGTAAGTCTGGTAGGTCAAATTTCTTCAGACGAGCTTCCGACGATCTTCCGGCAGACTTCCGATGAACTATCAGTGATTCTTCCAATGGACTCCCGATAAGCTCCTGAACTCTTGACAATCTTCTTGGTGAGTTCTGATGAGCTTCTTTGGTGAGCTTCGATCTTCTCGGTAAGCTCCGGTGAACTTCCGACGAACTTCCAACGTACATTTTGGCAAACTCCCGACGAACTCTCGACCAATTCCAGTAACACTCCTGATGAACTTTCAGACTCCCGACGAATTGTTTGATCTTTGACTCTGGCATTATGTTAATCTCATATTTTGATTATGAAACTAATTGATTGTATATTTGCTTTATGCCTTGTGTTGAATCTCAGATTTTGATGATGAAACCAATTAATTATGATTAAGATCTAACTATGTTTTGAGTGACACAAGAATACCTTCAATCAGGAATAGACAATTGAAGCAGGAAGAATCAAATGTTTGGTCGTAAAAGTACATGTTAGAAGATTAGACGTCGAGCCGGAGGTTCGGCTAACGTATAGGCAAAAGGCTTTGAACAAGGGATTCAGGCATCAAACCAAAAAGAGCGAAATTATACCAAGGAGATCATAGTTGTAAAGGACAATTGTCGATTGGGCAATAGGCTGCAAGAGAGAACGATGTGCCGAAAAATCAAATGAAACGTCGATGGATCAATAACATGTTGGATAACAAATGGATTCAAAGCTTTATAATAATTATCTAGATCGAAGTAGGATTAGGTCTAACTGAGTTAGAATTAGACCAACTAGGCCCGAATTAGGGTTATGTTGGGCTAGATGAAAGGCTCAAACAGTGCCCTGAAGCCACGTCAAGCGGTAGAACCGCTTGAAGGCTCGACCTTTGAGGCTTAGTTTGGGCGGTGGTACGACCTAGGTCCAGTAGCTAAGACTCTGCTTAGGCATGGGTACCGCCAGACTGGGTGGTGGTACCACCCAGTGTCAGAGAGCCTTGGTGGTAGTACCACCCAGTGATAGAAAGCCTGGGCGGTGGTACCGCTAGCACCCTAAAAACCCGGGGTAATTTAAATTTGGGCTCCAAGTTTGAATTCCCTTAAGGCCTATAAATACTCCTCTCATCCTTGGTTAGATAGACACCAGAAAGAAAAGAGGGAAAACTCTACTATAATAATGTGAAAAAAAATCCTTCCCTTCTACTTTATAATTTGGTTAAGTCTAAGAGATGGGTGAGTGGGGTTCTAAGCATTGTAAAGGTTCACTCCTAAACCTGTTAAAAAGAGAATTAAATTGTAAGGATAGTTAGTCTTCGCTCGATAAAAAGAAGATTGGTAGTGAAAGTCGGTGGTTTCGACGAAGGAGGAATCGGGAGTGGACGTAGGTCGGATAAATTGGTTTGCCTTTACTTCCTTGCTATTTATCTTTCAGCAAACCACTTTACCTCTTCCTCATCAATTTCTTACAATCACTCTTAAGCTAAAGTATTTTCAATATGCTTTCAATCGAAATATTTTTTTATTATAGAAAATGGTTTTTCGAAATCTCATAAATTCGAACATTTTTACTACTGTACTAATTCACACCCCCCCCTCCTCCCCCTCCTCTTAGTGCTTATCTTGATCCTAACAACTTGTTTGCTATCATAGTTAATCCTGTATACTTTTCTCAATATATAGATTATATCAATAATTTATCAATTAATTTCATCATCAAAATCTAAGATTCAGTAATCTCCCTCTTTTTTATGATGACAACCAATTGATGACGGAGTTAACCTTAACTCTCTCTATCTATATGTTACACTTAGAAAAGACACTTGAATTCAAAACCATTGAATTCAAGTTCTAACTGATAAGTTGCATGTATTTCAACATATCAACATGCACAAAATGATACTAGAAGTATGATACTAAATATGATCATGATTCTTCATTTCAAGCACGATACCAAGTATCTATCATGATACCAAAATTTATCAATACGATGCCAAAGCATGATAACCATTCATGATGCTGAGCATGATACATATTTTAAGTTTGACATCAAATAATGATAGACATTCATTGTTTCAAAGCACGATACTAATTTCAATTAGGATATTAAGCATGATACAAATTTCAAGTTCGATACCAAATGATGATAGACATTCATCATTTTGATACCAAATAAAATATGATAGTAACCATGATATCAATTTTTAAGCATGATAAAGGTTTGTCATTTCAATTATGAAATTTTTTCAAGCATTCATGATACATTTCAAGCATTTATGATACCATGCATATTTCAAGCATTCATAATACCAAGCATGATACATTTCAAGTTGTCATCAATTTGCCACTTTCTCCTCCTTTGTCATCAATAAAAAGGAAATGGGCAATCGTGCAAGCAAAATTTTACATTATTGCGATAGCAAGATAGTGACATTTCATTTGTAGCCAAATAAAGAGGAACTGTACAAACTAGCACTACTGCATTCCTTTATAGCTTTGAAGTAAGTTAGCAAGGTTGAAAAATAGGAGAAAGTGTCCACAAAAGTTCTTGAAAATGGAAAGAAAGAGTTCATTCATCAAGAAAGATCGAGCAATTAAAAGTCCATAAATAATAGAAGGAAAAGAATTCATTCAAGCTATAGAAAATTTATCAAACTTCTACTTTCATCAAGAGCTAAAGGACTAGTGACATAAAAAGATGTGAATAGAAGGAAGAGATTTATCCAAGAATCAAGTGTATCAATAAAATTTGTAAATAATATTTCTATCAAATAAAATCTGTGAATGACACTTTTATCAAATAAGGTTCGTGAATAAAATCCGTGAATACCATTTCTATCAAATAAAATTTGTGAATGCTGTTTCTATCAAATAAAATTCATAAAATATTATTTCTATCAAAGAAAATCTATTCATAATCATTGCAAAAATTCGCACAAGAATCAAGTATCAATGAAATTCATAAAAGACATTTTTATCGATAGGAAGAGGGTTGTAAAAATCATTAAGTGATGAAGTGAGAGTATCAAAAAATCCATGAATAAACTCGATACCAATATTAGAGGAAGATTATATGAAATAAATTCAATAAAAGTTTCATTTACAAAAAATCAAAAATATCTGAAAAGTATAAAAGAAACTCATGCATTCGGACAATTTCACATGTCCAATTCTTTTCTAATAAAATCAAATTATTCTTTATTTAAAGGTTTTGTAAAAATATCAGCTAATTGATTTTTTATATCAATAAATTCAAAGGTTACATCATGTTTATTAACATGATCTCATATAAAGTGATGCCAAATGTCAATATATATAGTTTTAGAATGTTGAATAGGATTTTTGGTTAAATATATTACACTTGTGTTATTACATTTTATGAAAATATTCTTTAGGTGAATTCTGTAATCTTCTAATATGTTTTTCATCCATATAACTTGTGCACAATAAGCACTCGCCGCTATATATTTAACTTCGGCTGTAGATAATGCAACCAAGTTTTGTTTCTTGGAAGACCAAGAGACTAGTGCATGACTTAAAAATTGACATGTTCCAGATGTGATTTTTCTATCTATTCTACATCCAACAAAATCAACATCAGGATAAGCAGTTAATTTACAGTTTTTGGATTTCTGATACCATAATCCTATATTATGAGTTCTTTCTAGATATCTAAGAATTCTTTTAATAGCTTTAAAATGAGATAGCTTAAGATTAGATTGAAATCTAGCAAAGTCCTATACTAAACATAATATATGGTCTAGTTGCAGTGAAGTATAGTAAACTACCTATCATACCCCTATAAGTTTTTTTATCAAAGCTTTCTCCACTTTCGTCCATATCTAACTTAGTAGAAGTACTCGTTGGTGTATTGATAGCCTTTGAACCATCCATATTGAATTGTTTTAGCAATTCTAATACATATTTGATTTGACTAAGAAAAATATCATTACTAAGTTGTTTGATTTGTAAACCTAAAAAGAAAGTTAGTTCACTCATTAAACTCATTTCGAACTCTTGACTCATACTTTTGGCAAATGATTCGCATAATGACTCATTTATAGAACCAAAAATAATATCATCAATATAAATTTAAATAATAAGAAAATTATTTTTAAAATTTTTAATAAACAATGTAGTATCGACCTTGCCTTTAGAGAAATTATTTTAGATAAGAAAGAAACTAAGTCTCTCATACCAAGCTCTTGGGGCTTGTTTTAATCCACAAAGAGTCTTAGTTAACTTAAACACATGATTAGGAAAAAAAGTATTCTCAAATCTGGGTGGTTGCTCAACATAAACTTCTTCAAAAATAAAGTCATTTAAAAAAGCACTTTTGACATCCATTTGAAATAACTTAAAATTATTACAATAAGTATAGGCAAGGAACATTCTTATAGCTTCTAATCTTGCCATAAGAGTGAACATTTCTTCATAATTGACACATTCTTCTTCGTTAAAACCTTTGACTACTAATCTAGTCTTGTTTTTAACTACGATACCAAATTCATCTTTCTTGTTTCTAAAGACCCATTTAGTACCAATCACTAAATGGTCACTAGGTCTAGGAACAAGCTTCTATTAGGGATCGAGTGGCACTAAGGGAGGGGGGGGGAATTAGTGCAGCAGTTAAGAACAATAAATTTCTATGATTTAAAATAAGTTCAAAAACTTCGTACGATAAAAATCACATTTTTGACTAAAACTGATTTCGATTAAAGCGTAATGGAAAGTGCTTAAAGTAGGGAGTGTTTAGAGAGGAAGAAGGCAATGATAAGTAAGTTGAGTAGTGAAGAAAAGGCGGTTTACAGAAAGATAAATGCAAAAATATAAATATAAACCATTTTTATAGTGGTTCGGTCATCCGACCTACATCCACTCCCGATTCCTCTTTGTTTAAGGCCATTGGCTTTCTACTAGCTATCCTCCTTCCAACGGACGAGGATCAACTCCCTTATAGCTCTCTCCTTTTGACGGGCTTAGGAGGTAACCCTTACAAGGCCTCTCACCCCTCTCTTAGACTAGAACACACTTAAAGCTTAGAGGGAAGATTTTGATAAGAGTTTTCCCTTTTTCTTTCTCAGTTCTATACCCCCTTTCAATCATGAATGAGAGGGGTATTTATAGGCCTCGAGAGGATTCAAATTTGGAGCCCAAATTTGAATCACTTTTGGTTTTCTCGGTGCTAGCGGGGCCACCGCTTGTCAGTGTCAAACACTAACAGTGTACTGGGCAGTGCCACCACCTAGCCAGTGGTGCCACCGCCTAGGCTCTTGGGTGCTGGGCGGTGCCACCGCCCCAGCCTAGGTGGTGCCACCGCTCAGGCTCTCGGCCACTGCGCGGTGCCACCGCCCCAGCCAGGTGGTGCCACTGCCTAGGCTCTTCCAGCTTCACTAGTTGGGGCTTAAACTCAGCCCAGACAAGTCCAAAACAAGGCCCAATTGGCCCCTACTTGTGTTATAGGATTAACACCTAATCCTAACCCAAATTAACGTGCTAAATACGAAATTAAAGATATTTCCTAAGCTATTACAAAGTTCAAAAAGTCAAGACTTCTTCCGATAACCTTCCGACGATCTTCCGACGAACCCTCGGAAACCATTCTGTGGACTCCCGACAAGCTCTTGGACTTCACGACGATCTTGGCGAGTTCTATTGAGCTTCTTTGGCAAGCTTCGATCTTTCTTGGCAAGCTCCACGAACTTCCGACAAACCTTCCGGCGAACTTTCAAAAACCCTTCGGCAAGCTCCCTACTCGTTCTCGACTAGTTTCGGCAGCACTCCTAATGAATCTTCGGACTTCTATCGAACTCTCGAACTCCCAACGATCCATCATACTTGTCTTCCGGCACTTTGTTTCGCTTTACGTCTTCATCATTATCGTAGTTAATCCTGCATACACAAACCAAAACTCTACTTCGATCTAGACAATTATTACAATGCGAATTGACATTTAGTTGCCCGGCACGTCATTGGTTGGTGCTTCGTCTGATTCTTCGGCGCATCGCCCTCTCTTGCGGCTTGTTGCTCAATCGGCGGTTGACCTCCGCAACCCCGATATCCTTGGCACAACTCCGCTCTTCTTGGCCCGATGCCTAACATACGAAGCCTTTTGTCGATTGTCGACTAAACCTCTGGCTTGACATCCAATATCCTGACGTGATCACTTCCAGCACAACGTCAATTCCTCTAACGTTAACTATCTAATCCTGATCGATAGTAGACCTGCGTCACTCAAAACGTAGTTAGACAATAAAACACAATCAATTAGTTTCATCATCAAAATCTGAGATTCAATAATCTCTCCTTTTTTTATGATAACAACTAATTGATGACTAACAGAGATAACCATAACTCCTCGGAGTTTATCTAAACTCCCCCTATCAAAATGCCATTAATAGAACACTTGGATTATCCCAAATCCAAGCAACATTTATCACAAGTTATGAGAAACATAAATTCATCATGCAAATATATAAAATATTTAATTCAATGCATGAAGTCATCAATCTACTTCTCCCCCTATGTCATCAACAAAAAAGAGAAGTTGCATCATAGCTAATTTATAAGATATGCAAGTTTTATAATACACTAGCTATTAATCATATCATACAACATTTAAGCATAGCTTTGCAATACAACATCCAATTATACCATTCAATCATAGCAAGTTTAAAGATATGTAAGATAACACTTGTTGTAATGGTATTCATGATCTCAAGTTTTCTATTCTCCTTTGAGAAGTGCAAGGAAATAGTATTTAAAAATGTGCAAGTTGCACTTTCTTTGCTTCCTTTGCGATATGCATGTAATTTTGTAATTACTTTCTTCTCTTTTGAGAAGAGCAAGCTTGCAAGTTTTGCTTTCTTTTTGCGCAAGCTAACAATTTTTCTCCCCTTTATCATTCTTAAAAAGAAGGGAAGATGCAATATTGTAATTGATTTCCCTTTTCATCAAAATGGCAAATGAGATATTAGAAACAAATATTGACATTAGTGTTTCTATCATCAAAATTTAAGTCATGAGTATGAATTCAACATTCAAGCCAACAAGCTAGCTATTTTGCTTTGTGATGCACATGCTAGCAATATTTTTTTCTTGTAATACACAATCTAGCAAGCTAACTTCCCCTTTGTTTTTGTCAAAAAGAAGGGAGGATATACAAAGTTTTCTTTGCATTCACTTTCAAATACATTTGCATCAAAATATACATTAGTTATCACATGATGCATACAAAGCAAAAATGTAAAGAAATCAAGTCATGAAGGGTATCAATATGAAAAATCAACAAAAATCAATACCAAGGGATGTCATTCATGTTTCATAATTATTCTTTTTATCAAGATCAAGATCATGATTTTAAAACAAATTCTAAACATATCATGATTCACAAATATTTTCTTTATCATCAATTTTTAATTCATGATAAAGGATATACAACCAAGAATCATGATACATAAAAACATAGCATTCTCATAGATCAAGTCATGATTCAATGATTCATCATAAAGCAAATTTCATTTATATCAAATATTTAATTTACCACACAAGGCAAAGAAATCATGTCACTTATAGGATATAATATCAAGACTTAAGAAGAACATGATTTATTTGAGAATGGATAGTACAAAGAGCACCTTGATTCATGCATAAGATTTTTCATCAAGATCGCATTTCATAAGAATCAAGATAACAAGTTCATGAATTCATAAAAATTCAAGTTTTGAATTCCAAGAAATTAAAAGACAAGATACATTTCATTTAAAGAGTTTTCTTTTGATAAAACGGAAGGAGCATGGTAAATTATCTTAATTTATAAAGAACTTTAAGTTATAATTTGCAAGATCATAATTTTAATAAAATATCTTTTAGAGCTTGATTCAAGCATTATAAACATCTCAAAAAGTCATAATTCCAAGAGATCAAGAGAAGAGTCATGAGTAAAAGTTTAAACTCAATTCGTCAACTTCAAGCTCTTCATCGAAATTACTTTCGAGATTCATACAAGGTCATAAATGAATTCATCACTTGTCTTTCATGAAAAATAAAAAATTTCAAGAATCATACATTTTGCTTTTTATGAATTGTATTGATTTCGTATAAACATGCCTTTGCCCCCTTTTTTATGTTGAATAAAAACAAGCATAAACGTTCAAGACATAAAGGCTAAATCTCATAACACAAATTATCAAGCATGATTCATTTTCAAGCCATGATAAAAAGAGTAAGTCAAAGATTCAATCATATCATGTCATGAATTCCAAAAGATATCATATTGAAAAGGATATTTCAAAATATATATATATCGATAAGTAATTCATTTGTATCATTTCATTTGAATTTATGATTCATTTGGAAGGTTCTCCTCTTTAGTAAATAAAAAGGAATTATAGGAGAACAAAATGAATTAAGAGAAATAAAACATGATTGAAGCATTTAACATAATTGAAGCATGATTCATATTTACAATGTATCTTATGTCGTAAATATGAATCAAGCAATTTTCAAATCTAAAATCATCCTCAAAAATCACATTCAATAAATTCATACATAATAAGCATAGATTTATTGAAGAATCGATAAGATAGAGGATTGCATTTCATTTTTATAAATTTTTATTCATATGATTTGCTTCTTATAAGCGTGCCTTTGCCTTAAAATAAAATGTCAACATTTAAGATGGAAAGACAAATTTCTTCAAAATAATCATTAAGTCAAATCACATTAAGTATGTGGTGCTAGTTATAGGTGTCCTACAAGCCAATCACGTGAGTGATAGCACTTGTAACACGCTGTGTCAATCTCTTTGCTTATGATTATTGGCATTATCTCACATTATCTATATGTATATTGTGATGTCCTTGGATATGTGCAATGGGAATTGGATCATGATGAGATTACGATAATGAGACTGATTCACCTTTAAACACAGACCCTAAATTATCCTGGTCATAGGTTACTCGAGAAAAACATCGAGATAACCGGATAGACTGGTGTGTTGTATACCCGTTCATATGATGGAGGTAGCTGGTCTCATAGCTACTCGTGTGTGGACACTAAGGGTACAGTGCAGGTGCTCGTTGGAGAATGAGTTCACTAATTGATCCGCCTACGGAATGCTGGATGGTTATTGATACCTCAGGTCAGACAGCGATTCCATAGTCCCAGTAGTGTATTTGGTCCTTAGACTTAAGACACAAAGGATGTCCTGTATGAGTACTCCACTCTTTGATACCGGACTTATAGGTTTGGAAAGTTCCATATCTAGTACAGCCAGTCATTGGAAGTGGTAGCCAACCTTACAAGGGCTATTGAGTATCAATAGAGGATCATCCGCTCTCGGTATCATGAGAGCAATATCTCATGTATTCTTGCTCGAACAAATCCTTAGCCAAGATTATTTGGATTGAGAGAGAAAGAGTTCTCCGGGAGAATCCGACAAGAGCAAGACTCAAGGAGAGATCGTATGGGCCTGACAACACCATACCCGGCATAGGGTCTCTGAGATATTAGATGAATGAGGGACTATAGATACATGATAACTGAGGACAGATAGGTCCAAAGGATTGGATTCCCCTGTATCGTCTAGGGGCCGCGGTGTAGTGGCCTAGTACGTCCGCAGTCGATGAGTTGGGTGAATTATTATAGAGATAATAATTCACTAAGTCAGAAGGAGTTCTGACAAGTATGACTCAAGGCCAGCTCAATATTGGGCCTAGAGGATCACACACATATGGTAGGTGTTGCGACGAGTAAAGGTTCGGATATGAGATATCCGCTGAACCCCCTATCTTATTGGATATCCATTAAGCCCTTGAATTATTGGATCCTGAGATGAGATCCAATAATTACTAATAAGAGATTATTGGGTAGAAACCCACTAATCCAAGAGGCTTGGGTAATTAGATGGAGATCCAATACCCAATAGGGCAAAAGATCTATTAGGGTTTTTCAGGAGGGGCCTCTATAAATAGGAGGGGACCAGAGTTCTATAGGCTGAGGGTTTTTGATAACCACCTCCTATTCGCCTCTCCTTAGAGAGAGAGGTGCATCGTCGCAATCCCTGTTGTGTGGATACCGCTAGAGAGGAGGACACTTGACTTCCTTCATCCTCTCCCACAGATCTGTAGGAATTCAGGGATATACGATGTCTCTAGGTATTTTCTTTAACACATGCAGTTTTCGTGGATTTGTTTTTGACGTACCGATCTTCGCACGACGACGGAAACTTTCTATGGGAAATCTGGGGTTTTGTTTTTCTGTTCTACTGTTGCGCATGTGATGTCGCTCCCCCTTGAAGGATTTTCCAACAGTGGTATCAGAGCCAGGTTGTTCGTGCGAAGATCGAATCTTAAACTATGTGTGTTGTGTTATGGATCTGCTTTTAACGTCAAAATCGTTGGCGCAAAAGTGCCCAAAAGGGCAGCAACTGTTGCTGCCCTTGTTGCGCTCATCTAGCGCGCCGCAAGGTGCTTGCGGCCTTCTTTGCTTCTATCTGCAAAGACGAGCCGGCCGTCGGCGGCTTTACTGCAGGCGCAGCGCCGGTGGGCCAGCCCACAAGGTCGCCGGCGGGCGCTACACCCGCAAGCGGTGCCGCTTCGCGGCCATTTACCGGGCGCGGCGCGCTGCGCGCGCTACGCCTGTAGAGCGCCCGGCTTGCGAGCGCGCTGCGCTGGGCGTCGCGAAGAGGAGCTTTGCAGACTCGCGGCAGCTGCGCCGCGCGTAGCGTAAGCGCGCGCACTGCGGTGCTTGCGCGCTGCAAGCAGAGGCGCCAAGACTGCGGAGCTGCGCTCGCGAAGCTAACGCAGAGGCGCCAAGACTGCGGGCTTTTTGCGCTGAGCCAGCAGTAGGCGCCAAGACACGGCGCGCCTGCCCTCCAGGAGGCGCCGGCAGGAGTGGGCGGCGCAGCGCAATAAGGGTGAGGATTAGTGTTTAGGGCAAAAGATGGTTTTGCCCCTCAGAATTTTAGAAATTCCAGTTTCTATCCCTTTTGACAGAATTACTAAAAACCGTTCAAAATTTCAGAAATTCCAGATTCTGTCCCTTTTGACAGAATTACCAAAATACCCTTTTAACTGAATTATCAAAATACCCCTGGGTATTAAAAAAATCTCTTTATGTCCTTGATTTCAGAAAATTAAATATGTTAATTAAATAGTTTAATTAACTATTATTTTTTATCTAGTAGTCCTATAAAATAATATATACATGTGATTATTATTATTGGGGCCTGCGAGCCTCTATTCTTTTCTCATTTATTATCGGGTCTGCGTATTTATAATTATATTATAATTACATGAGAAGGCGCAGCGGTAGCGTGACTCACGAGGTTGAGACGGACGATCCGACGCATTAAGATGCGTTGAGATGTCGACGGATCTGACGAAGCGAGATGGACAATCACAGGGCATAGAGATGTGCCAAAATACACATAGATCTTGATGTGAGTGATTGGGCCCACTGGCTCGGGCCTGATTACATTAGGATGTGGTCCATGATCATCTGGTGTGATTGCTCATATGATGTATGATTAGTTATACACCTACTAGATATGTATATATATATATATTTGCATGTGATGTAGATATATATATATATATTAAATACGTATGTGTGTGACACATTATGTTAGGAGACCAAATAAAAAAAATCCTCTCCATTAATAATATTAAGTCGGTAAACGTGAGGCAATTAGATTGACCCACATGGCCTTCCATCGTTATAGCTAGGAGCCGATTCCCGGTGTAGGTTGAGTTGGTCGAGTCCCTCGAGACTCACCTATATCACGTCTCGCCATCTTATCTACGACATAGAGATGTCAGAGGTGACCTGAGGACATGGTATGCTTGGTCGAGTCCCTCGAGAGTATATCACCTAATCAGACTCATCTGGTAACGATGTTAATGACTTAACCGAACATCATGGTTGGTCGAGGCCATGGTGGTTCGGAGGCCGAACAAGACGGGAATCACAAGGAGTTGTGATTGGCAAGAGTTGCCTACCTTTACGGGTTAACGTGATTGGTCGAGTCCCTTGAGGTTACGTTAAGACGCCAATTGGATCCTGATCCCCACTAGAGATTTGTCGGGGGTCTCCGAGTCACATACCGGAGGGTGTTATGTGTCTCGTAAAAAATTAGCGGAAATACATTAAGATAGAAGTCCTTATCTTAATTGTTTAAATTTCTGTAAAGTCTGTATATTATTTATTACTGCTACATCTTTTATTTCAGAAAATATCGCTTTCAAATCCTTTAAGTGGCATACTTGAAGCCAACCGCCTCACTGGTCAAAATTATACGGATTGGCTTTGTAATCTAAGAATCGTTCTCACGGTAAAGAAAATAACGTATGTCCTTGATACAGTGATCCCTACGCCCAACGAAGGGGCAAGCAAGGATGAGATCGCTCATTATGTTAAGTACTTAGATGATTCCACTCTTGCTCAGTGTTATATGTTGGCCTCTATGACTACTGAGTTACAGAGACAGCATAAAAATATGGATGCTAATTTCATACTCCTACATCTCCGCAAATTGTTTGAGGAACAGGGAAGAACTCAACGATATGAGATATCAAAGAGTCTTTTCTGTGTTAGGATGACTAAGGGGACACCGGTTCAGAACCATGTCCTTAAGATGATTGAGTGGATCGAAAAACTCACAGGTCTAGGAATAGTCCTAGAGGATAACCTGTGTGTGGATCTTGTACTTTAGTCCCTACCAGATTCTTTTTCTCAGTTCATAATGAATTTTAATATGAACAAACTTAAGGTGACCCTCCCAGAGCTCTTCAATATGTTGAGAGAAGCAGAAAGTACCTTCAAGAAAGAGAAGTCGATTCTCTACACTGGTGAGATCAGAAAGAAAAGGAAGACTGAGAAGACCCTTAAGAAGGGCAAGGGCAAAATGGATAAGACAAAGGTTGTCAAGAAAGACCCAACAAAGGACAAAGGCCAGTGCTTTCACTGTGGCAAAGATGGGTACTGGAAGAGGAACTACAAAGAGTACCTTGCAGAGAGGGCGAAATAGAAGCTTGCAGAAGCTTCAGGTACATTCATAATCAGTCTTCATTTGTCAGAATCTTATGATAACACATGGGTATTGGATACCTAGAGTGCTTATTATATTTACAATTCTTTGCAAGTTCTGGCAGGACCTAGGAGATTGAACAGAGGCGAGATGGACTTTAAGATGGGCAATGGAACAAAGGTTGCTGCATTGGCTGTTGGCAAGGTCACTTTATATCTACCTGGTGGAGCTATTATTGCATTAGATGCATGCTATTATGTTCCTTCTATTATCAAAAACATTATTTCCATTTCATGTTTGACAGTTAGTGGATATAAATTAGTTTTTGAGAACGATGGTTGTTCAATAATATTAAATGATAAGATCATCATGAGAGGAACAATGCATAATGGTTTATTTATGCTAAATACAGCTCTACATATCATAAGTGTAAGTGAGTCTAAGAGGAAACGAGAAGTGGAGAACCAGATAGGAAAGAGTATTAAAATCCTTCGATCAGATCGAGGAGGTAAATACTTGAGTATAGAGTTCACCCAGTTCCTCGAAGACTATGGGATCTTATCCCAATGGACACCTCCTTATATATCATGGCTTAATGGTGTATCAGAAAGGAGGAATCGCACATTGTTAGACATGGTGCGTTCCATGATGTGTCTCGCCGACCTACCCATCTCATTCTGGGGATAAGCCCTAGAGACCGTAGCTTACCTTCTGAATAGAATTCCAACTAAATCAGTTATGTCTACTCTATATGAGATATGGAATGGGAAGAAGCCCGATCTTAAAGTTGTTAAGATTTGGGGCTGCCCTGCCCACATTAAAAGACACAACCTTGACAAGTTTGAATCTAGGACGGAACAGTGCAAGTTCGTGGGATATCCCAAAGAAACTTGTGGGTATTATTTCTATCACCTTGAGGACCGAAAGGTCTTTATAGCCAAGAGAGCAGTGTTCCTTGATAAGGAATACATTCTTGGTGGAGACAATGGGAGCATGATAGAGTTGAGCGAGGTTGGAGAACCTAGCTCAAGCACCATTCCACAGCTAGAGTCTGTTCAGATACCTAACACACAAGTTCCAACTTTACGTAGGTTCGATAGAGTATCCCATCCTCCTTAGAGATATGTGGGACATATCAGAAGAGAGGATGTTGAGGATATTGATCCTCAGACCTACGAGGAGGCTATTATGAGCATAAACTTCGGGAAATGGTAAGAAGCCATGAATTCAGAAATGGATTCCATGTACTCCAACAAGGTTTGGAACCTAGTTGATGCACCCGAGGGTATTGTACCCATTGGTTGCAAGTGGATCTTTAAAAAGAAGATTGGAGTAGATGGACAGGTAGAGACCTATAAAGCAAGGTTAGTGGCTAAGGGGTATCGTCAAAGGCAAGGTATTGACTATGACGAAACTTTTTCACCTGTAGATATGCTAAAATCCATTCGAATTCTATTAGCTATTGCAACACACTATGATTATGAGATCTGGCAGATGGACGTCAAAACCATATTCCTCAATGGTAACCTCGATGAGGATGTGTATCTGATACAACCTGAGGGATTCATGTCCAAGAATAACCTAGATAAGGTGTGTAAGTTGCTTAGGTCTATTTATGGATTAAAGCAAGCTTCCCGAAGCTGGAACATAAGATTTGATGAAGCGATCAGATCTTATGACTTCGTTAAGAACGAAAATGAACCTTGTGTGTATAGGAAATTAAGTGGGAGCACTCTCACCTTTTTGGTATTATATGTGGATGACATCCTGATCATTGAGAATGATGTAGGAATGCTCTCCACAGTAAAGACTTGATTATCTAGGCACTTCTCCATGAAGGACTTAGGGGAAGCATCCTACATATTGGGGATACGGATTTATAGAGATAGATCCAAGAGGATGCATGGCTTGTCCTAGTCCAGGTACATAGATACCATTGTTAAAAGGTTTGACATGAAAAATTCCAAGAGATGTGTCATACCAATGAGACATGGAATATCACTTTCTAGGAGTATGTCCTCAAAGACTCTTGAAGAAAGGGCACACATGGATATGATACCATATGCATCAGCGATAGGATCTATCATGTATGCTATGCTATGTACCAGGCCTGATATAGTGCATGCTCTGAGTGTCACGAGCAGATATCAGGCAGACCAGGCTTGGAGCACTGGAAAGCAGTAAAATGTATCCTTGAGTACTTGAGAAGGACTAAGGATCTTTTACTGGTATATAGAGAAAGTAGTCTCAAGGTTGAGGGCTACACGGACTCGAGCTTCCAGTCTAATGTCGATGATAGCAAGTCTAATTCAGGGTATGTGTTTACCCTGAATGGAGGAGCAGTATGCTAGAAGAGTTCTAAGTAAGACACTACTATTGACTCGACCACAGAAGCGGAATACATTGCTGCGACAGAGGCAACAAAGGAGGGAGTCTGGATGAAGAAGTTCATCACAGATCTAGGAGTCATCCCGAGCAACGAGGAGCTGATTCCCTTATATTGCGATAACTACGGGGTGATTACTCAAATAAGGGAACTCAGGTCTTATAAGAAGTATTCTGATGAGGTTACAACTTATTAGAGAGATTGTGGCCCAAAGAGATGTAGTAATGGAAAGAGTTCCATCCGAAGATAACATTGCAGATCCACTGACAAAGCCAATGACTTAGATTGTCTTTGAGCATCATAGAGGTCTGATAGGGATCAGACATGTTGGTGATTGGCTTTAGGTCAAGTGGGAGATTGCTAGTTATAGGTGCCCTACAAGCCAATCACATGAGTGATAGCACCTATAACACGCTGCGTCAATCTCTTTGCTTATGATTATTGGCATTATCTCACATTATCTATATGTATATTATGATGTCCTTGGATCGTGATGAGATTACGATAATAAGACCGATTCACCTTTAAACACAGACCCTAAATTATCCTGGTCATAGGTTACTCGAGAAGGACATCAAGATAATCGGATAGCGGTGTCTTTGTATACCCGTTCATATGATGGAGGTAGCTGGTCTCATAGCTACTTGTGTGGGGACACTAAGGGTACAGTGCAGGTGCTCATTGGAGAATGAGTTCACTGATTGATCCGCCTACGGAATGCTGGATGGTTATTGATACCTCACGTCAGACAGCGATTCTATAGTCCCAGCAGTGTATATGGTCCTTAGACTTGAGATACCAAGGATATCCTGTATGAGTACTCCACTCTTTGATACTGGACTTATAGGTTTGGAAAGTTCCATATCTAGTACAACCGATCATTGGGAGTGGTAGCCAACCTTACGAGGGCTATTGAGTGTCAATAGAGGATCATCTGCTCTCAGTATCATGAGAGGAATATCTCATGTGTTCTTGCTCGAACAAATCCTTGGCCAAGGTTATTCGGATTGAGAGAGAAAGAGTTCTCCGGGAGAATCTGACAAGAGCAAGACTCAAGGAGAGATCGTATGAGCCTGACAACACTATGCCCGTTATAGGGTCTCTAGGATATTAGATGAATGAGGGACTATAGATACATGGTAACTGAGGACAGATAGGTCCAAAGGATTGGATTCCCCTGTATCGTCGGGGGCCGTGGCGTAGTGGCCTAGTACGTCCGCAATTGATGAATTGGGTGAATTATTATAGAGATAATAATTCACTAAGTCAGAAGGAGTTCTGACAAGTATGACTCATTGCCAACTCGATATTGGGCCTAGAGGGTCACACACATATGGTAGGTGTTGCGACGAGTAGAGGTTCGGATATGAGATATCCGCTGAACCACCTATCTTATTGGATATCCATTAAGCCCCTGAATTATTGGATCCTGAGATGAGATCCAATAATTACTAATAAGAGATTATTGGGTAGAAACACACTAATCCAAGAGGCTTGGATAATTGGATGGAGATCCAATACCCAATAGGGCAAAAGATCCATTAGGGTTTTTTAGGGGGGGGGCCTCTATAAATAGGAGGGGATTAGAGTTCTATAGGCTGAGGGTGTGTGGATACCGCTAGAGAGGAGGACACTTGACTTCTTTCATCCTCTCCCACATATTTGTAGGAATTCAGGGATATACGATCTTCCTAGGTATTTTCTTTAACACATGCAGTTTTCATGGATTTATTTTTGACGCACCGATTTTCGCACGACGACGAAAACTTTCTATGGGAAATTTGGAGTTTTGTTTTTCTGTTCTTCCGTTGCGCATGTGATGTCGCTCCCACCTTAAAGGATTTTCCAATATGTGGCATTTTCTAAAAGATTCGATTCAAGAGATTCACATGGATTCATCAAAACCGAAAACTTTAGAGATAGAAGAATTTTCAAAATCATACATTTTCTTTTTATGATTTACTTATTGTAAGCAAGCTTTTGTCTTTTAATGTCAAATTGTGACAATCATGAAAGTTTAAGACGTAAAGGCAAAAAACCATCATCAAGATTCTTAAAGTAAAAAAATATAAAACGTCATATAAATAATTCATCATAAAATGATTAAGACCAAAAACACATAGGTTCAAAGTGCAAGAGTCACTCATCACACATAATATGTTTTATTTTAATTTATTTGTTTCATACAAGTGTGCTCATGTTTTAAAAGATGAGTATCCTTTTTTAAAACCAACACATGAGTTTCATCATCAAGATATGATATCATAAAGTCATTAAGCATGATAACAACATTTTAACATTTTCATTTTATCATTATCAATGATAATTTCATATGGTATATTCAAATATTTTCATAAAAGCCATCATCATATAAATTTGAAATATAAGTTTTATCATTAAAGTCATCAAGATCAAATGCATCAAACATCATGATAGTGCATTTTCTCATCTTTATGAGTTTCAATTTAAATGATTTGATCTTTCATAAGAATGTTCAAATTTTTCATGTAAAGACCATGCATCATTTTTAAGACCATGCATCATTTTTAAGACCAAAAGCATCATCAAAACCATTAAGATTCATATATTCATCATACACATTATTTCAAAATATGAGATTTCAAGTCATCAAGTATGATACAATCATTAAGTATGTTTTCATAATGCATCATCAAAATCATTTTAATTCTTTCTTTCATTTGTTATAACAAGATGATCAATACTCAAATTTTTGTTAAAATCATGCATCATTTTATAAATCTAAAAAATAATTTTCGTCATGAAAATCATCAAGTCCAAATATAATACAAGACAACATCAACACCACATTTCTTTCATTTTAAAAATTTGTGGGTTAGGTCTTTTGATTTCATGAAGACAAGTATCATCTAAAAGTTTTATCATAAAAAAAAAGTTTAAGACCCATTAATCCAAGATAGAAGTTTTCAAATCAACATCACTTCAAAAAAAAACTCATGCATGATATAAAATCGTCAAGCATCATGTTTAGAGATAATATAAAACATCAACATACACATGCATGGGTTAATCCTATTAGGTGTACAAACATTATCACAAATCATACAATCATCATTCATATTTTTAATTTTTAAAAATTACTAGAAAGAAAAAGCATAAAAAAAATTTCTACTAACTATATCAAGCAACTCATGAAAGGATCATGTAATTTCAAAATAAGGTGAAAGCATTTCGGATGAGTTACTTACCTTATTGTTAAAGCCTGTCAAAGCCCAATTCACCTCTTCTTTACTTGATTCTTTTTTGTAAGCCTTCTTCTTCTCCTTTGTCATCTTTCTTCATTTAAGTTCATTTATATTTTTTAATTTTTGTTTACTAAACTTGTTAACATTCATTGTAATGTGTTCAATGTCCTCATCACTTGAGTCATCACTCAAGTGGTATTCATTTGTCTGAAGTTTCAAATCCTTCCTATTCTTTGGAAGGTGGTTCAAGTGTTCAATGAGTTCAAAATGTTTTAGGAGGCTCATTTCATATGTTATTAGTGAGCCAATTAGTTCTTCAATAAGTAAATTATTTAAATCTTTAGCCTCTTGTATTGCAGTTACTTTAGGATCCCACCTTTTTGGAAAAGATCTTAAGATCTTGTTTATGAGTTCAAAATCCGAAAAAGATTTACCAAGAGCTCTTAGACTATTGACGACATCCGTGAAACGGGTATACATGTCACATATAGTCTCACTTGGTTTCATTCGAAAAAGCTCAAAATCATGCAATAAGAGGTTTACTTTCGAGTCTTTGACTCTACTAGTTTCCTCGTGTGTGATTTCAAGTATTCGCTAAATTTCAAAAGTAGTTTCACACGTAGAAATCCGATTGAACTCATTTTTGTCTAAAGTGCAAAATAAGGCATTCATAGCCTTTGCATTTAAAGAAAAAATATTTCTTCTCCAAATCCGACCATTCGTTCGTCAGTTTAGAGGGAAGTTGAAAATATTTTTCAATAACGTTCCATAAATCCAAATCCATTAAAAGTAAAAAAACTCTCATTCGAGTTTTCCAATAAGTGTAGTACAAACCGTTAAACAATGAAGGACGAACAATCGAAAAACCCTCTTGAAAGATATTAAGAGCTATTTCTCGTGGGTGTGAATCCGAATAAGAAATAACAAGGCTCTGATACTAATTATTAGGGATCGAGTGGCACTAAGAGGAGGGGCGAATTAGTACAGTGGTTAAGAATGATAAATTTCTATAATTTAAAACAAGTTCGGAAACTTCATATGAAAGAAATCACATTTTTGACTAAAACCAATTTTGATTAAAGCATAATGGAATATGGTTAAAGTAGGGAGTGTTTAGAGAGGAAAAAGGGAATGATGAGTAAGTTGAGCAGCGAAGAAAAGGTGATTTGTAGAAAGGTAAATGTAAGAACATAAACGTAAACCATTTTTATAGTGGTTCGGTCATCCGACCTACATCCACTCCAGATTCCTCTTCGCTTAAGACCATTGGCTTTCTACTAGATATCCTCCTTCCAACGGGCAAGGATCAACTCCCTTATAGCTCTTTCCTTTTGACGGGCTTAGAAGATAACCCTTACAAGGCCTCTCACCCCTCTCTTGGACTAGAACACACTTAAAGCTTAGAGGGAAGATTTTGACAAGAGCTTTCCCTTTTTCTTTCTCAGTTCTAGACCCCCTTTCAATCATGAATGAGAGGGGTATTTATGGGCCTCAAGAGGATTCAAATTTAGAGCCCAAATTTGAATCACTTTTGGTTTTCCCGGTGCTGGCGGTGCCACCGCCTGTCAGTGTCAAACACTGACAGTGTACTGGGCGGTGCCACCACCCAGCCAACAGTACCACCGCCTAGGCTCTCGGATGCTGGGCGGTGCCACCGCCCGAGCTCTCGGCCACTCGGTGGTGCCACCGCCCCAACCAGGTAATGCCATCGCTTGGGCTCTTCCAGCTTCACTGGTTGGGCCTTAAACTTAACCCAAACTAGTCCAAAACAAGGCCCAATTGGCCCATACTTGGGTTATAGGATTAATACCTAATTCTAACTCAAATTAACATGCTAACTATGAAATTAAAGACATTTCTAAGCTATTATAAAGTCCGACAAGTCAAGACTTCTTCCGGTGAACTTCCGACGGTCTTCCGATGAACCCTCGGAAACCATTCTATGGACTCCCGACAAGCTCCTAGACTTCATGATGATCTTGGCGAGTTCCACTGAGCTTCTTTAGCAAGCTCCGATCTTTCTTGGCAAGCTCCGCAAACTTCCGACGAACCTTCCGGTGAACTTCCGAAAATCCTTCGGCAAGCTCCCTTCTCATTCTCGGCCAATTCCGGCAACACTCCCAATGAATCTTCGGATTTTCGTCAAACTCTCGAACTCTCAACGATCTATCACACTTGTCTTTCGGCACTTTGTTTTGCTTTATGTCTTCATCATTATCATAGTTAATCTTACACATACAAACCAAAACTCTACTTCGATCTAGACAATTATTACAATATAAATTAACATTCAGTTGTCTGGCACATCATTGGTTGACACTTCATCTGATTCTTCGACTCATCGTCCTCTCTTGCGACTTATTGCGCAATCGATAGTTGACCTCTGCAACCCCGATATCCTTGGTGCAACTCCGCTCTTCTTGGCCTGATGCCCGACGTACGAAGCCTTCTGTCGATTATCGACCGAGCCTTCAGCTCGACATCCAATATCCTGACGTGATCACTTTCGACGCAACGTCAATTCCTCCAGCATCAACTATCTAATCCTGATCGATAGTAGACCTACATCACTCAAAATGTAGTTAGACTATAAAATATAATCAATTAGTTTCATCATCAAAATTTGAGATTCAACAGCTTCTATACCTCATTTCTCTCAAATTGATTCAATTTTTCTTGCATTGTGATAACCCATGAATCATCTTTCAATGCCTCATCAATGTATTTAGGTTCAATTTGAGAAAGAAAAGCGGCATTAGCACAAAAACTTTAAAGGAAGAGCAAATTTGAACATCTTTTGATGTGTCTCCTATGATTAGCTCCTTAGGATAAGCATCTATATACTTCTATTCCTTAGGTAAGGATGTTTCGAAAGAAGATGCATCCAATTTGCTAGTGGGAGGAGAGGTTTCATCCAAATTTAAAGTATCAAAATCAAGATCATCATCAAAATTATTTTTCTTAAGTTCTCAAACTTCATTAAAGACAATATGAATAAATTCTTCTATAACCAAAGTTCTTTTATTAAAAACATGAAAGGTTTTAGAAATAGAAGAATAACCAAGATAAATGCCTTCATCAGATTTTGCATCAAACTTTCCTAAAACATCTTTTTCATTTAAGATAAAACATTTACAACAGAAAACTTTAAAATACGAAACATTAGGCTTTTTGTTATTTCATAATTCAAAAAGAGTTTTGGAAAGTAATGATCTTACTAGAACCCTATTCATGACATAGCATGTCGTATTAACGGCTTCGGCCTAAAAAATTTGGGTAGGCTATGTTCGTTCAACATGGTTCTTGTCATTTCTTATAAGCTCTGATTCTTTCTTTCAACTACTCCATTTTGTTGAGTATTTCTTGAAGTAGAAAAATTATGATTATACCCATTTGATTCACAAAATTTTTGGAAATCATGGTTTTGAAACTCATTGTACGAATCGATGAAATCATAAAGCTTTTTTTATTTTGAACAAGTTTACAAAATTTTGAGAAACACTTAAAACAATCACTTTTGTATGCTAAGAAGTATGCCCAAGTGTATCTACTATAATCGTCTACAATGATAAAGTGTATTTGCTACCTCCTAGGCTTGTATCAATTGGTCCAAATAAATCCATATATATCAATTGCAATGGTCTAGAGGTGCTTATTTGATTCTTTGATTTGAAACTACCTTTTATTTATTTTCCTAGTTGACATGCATCACATACTTTATCTTTGACAAACTTAATGTTAGGAATACCTCTTACAAGTTCTCTAGATAAGATTTGAGAGATTAGTTCATGCTAGCATGACCTAATCTCCTATGCCAAAGCCAAGCATCATCATTTAAAATCAAAAAATACATTTTATTACAAAGATCATCAATGTCAATAATATATATATATATTATTATATTTTAGGGCAATCATAGATGCGTTTTTATGTGATTTTTCAATAATGCAAGCATTAGATTCAAATCTTATAATGTATCATTTATCACACAATTGACTAATGCTCAAAAGATTATGCTTTAAGCCATCTACTAGCAATATATATTCAATCAAAATGTTTGATTTGTTATGTATGTTTTTTTGCCAATGATTTTATCTTTGTTGTTATCTCCGAATGTGACATACCCTTCATCTTGGCTAGTGAGCTTAGAGAATTGAGTTGGATCTCTGGTCATGTGCCTTGAGCATCTACTATCAAGGTACCATCTCTTGCTCCTAGCTTATGATCGTAGATATATCTACACAAAAGGGTGGTTTTAGGGTACCCATTTGACTTTGGGTGCCTCAAAAATCGATCTACCTAACTTATCGTTTTGCATTAAGTCCTTTACGATTCCTTTATGAACTTAAATTAACTTATGTGTACTATATTTCTTAAGTGGACATTTATGAGCATAATTTCTAAGTTTGCAATAAAAATTACATTTAATGCGGGGTGAAACATATAACGTAGGGCATTTAACAAAGATGGTTAGCTTTTGGTGAGTGCTACTCATAAAGCCAATTCCATCTCTTCTATGAACGTAATCCTTATTGGCAAAGATCATGTTCAAGGATTTGCTACCAATCTTAAACTTTTTTAGAGTTTTATTTAGTATAGTTTTCCTTTACCTCTATACGTTCACATTTGGTATATGAAGACGATATATCATTATCATGCTTAATTTTTAATTTTTAATTTTTTTTTAAATTCACTATTTAGAAAGACATGCTTCTTTTTTAATAAATGATACTTTTGCTAATTAATCTATATTCATTGAATAAATCATGAAAAGCACTTAATAATTCATCGAAAGATAAATTTGCATCAAAATAACTACTAACCTCGTTATCGATTGCCATTAGCACGTAGTTTGTAATTTCCTTGTTGCTTTGCTCCTCGTCTTCGAACGCGCTCGAATCATCCCACGTAGCCTTAAACGTTTTCTTCTTTGGTTACTTCTTCACTTAGAGACATTCATTTTTGAAGTGTCCTGGCTTTTTGTATTCATAGCAAATGATTTGTTCTTTCTTGAGTTCGATTTTGTTTTTGGTGTCATTTTTAGATTTGTTTCTTTTTATGAATTTTAAAATTTTTTTATTAAGAGTGCTAAGTCATCATCATTGTCCTCATCACTTGAGCTTTCTCTCAAGTGGTCTTCATGAGTTCTTAGTACTAAATCTTTCTTGTTCTTTAGAAGATTATTCTCGAGTTCTTCATATGCATTGCATGTCATTTCGTAGGTCATTCAAGATCCAATAAGTTCTTGGAGCGAGAAATTATTCAAATCCTTGGTCTCTTGAATGGCCGTTACTTTAAAATCCCAACTCTTTGGAAGGGATCTTAATATTTTATTAATGAGTTCAAAGTTAGAGAAACTTTTACTAAGAGCTTTTAGACCATTGACAACATCCGTAAACTGAGTGTACATGTCTCCAATGATCTCACTTGGTTTCATGCAAAACAATTCATAACTATAAACTAAAAGATTTATTTTAGACTCCTTTACTCTACTATTGCCTTTGTGTGTGATTTTGAGTGTATAAAAAATGTTAAAAGTCATTTCGCAAATAGAAATTCAATCGAATTCATTCTTATCTAAAGCGTAAAACAAGGCATTCATAGCCTTGGCATTTAAAGAAAATATTCTTCTCCAAATCATTCTAATCATTCATCGAAAGAGAAGACTTTTGAAAACTATTTTCGATGATATTCAATAACTCAAAATCTATAGCAATAAAAAAAGTCCTTCATCCTTATTTTCTAATACGTGTAATCCGTCCCATTAAACATGGGTGGACATGTGATTGAATGACCCTCTTGATTGTCGATAAATATCATCTTTTTTTGGTTTCAAACAAAAATGAGAGTAACCTTGCTCTGATGCCAATTGTTAGGATCAAGTTTAGCACTAAGAGGGGGAGGGGTTGGGTGAATTAGTACACCAGTTAAAAACGTTGATTTTAGAAAATCATTTTAGTGAAAAGTTTTGTTCAACGAAAACACGTTTCGGCAAAGATGTTTAACTTTGAATACATTCATAAGTAGAGAAGAAGTTGAGCAATAGCAATTAGGCAAAAATAGAATGCAGCTAAGCAGTAAAGAAGAGAAGTATACAACAAGGAAAGAACACACTGATTTATAGTGGTTCGGTCATCCGACCTACGTCCACTCCCGATACCTCGTTTGATGAGGTCACCGGCTTCCACTATTGATCTTTCTTCAAGGGCAAAGATCAATCACCCCTTTACAGAACTCTTTATAGGTTGCTCACTCTCCTTATATAAGTTTCTAACACTTAGAATCGGTGGAGGTGAACTTTCAAAGTTTACAAGCAATTTCACTATAGTCTCAGTTCTTTTGTTCACTTCTCTGTGTCCAACAAGTTGAGAAGTAATGGGTATTTATATGCCTCAATTGGATTTAAAAATGAAGCCAAAAAAGGTTTTATCCTAAATTTCAGGGGTACTGGCGGTATCACTGCCAATGGACTCTAACACTGAATGGTACCACCACCTAGTCTAGTGGTACTATTGCTAGACAAAGTCTCGGCTATTGGAACTAGGTGGTACCATCGCCCAGTCTAACGGTACCATTGCCTAATAGTTAATAACTACCGATGGTACCATCGCCTAAACACCTAAGAGACTGAGCCTTGAGCGACTCCATCCCCTAGTTCTAGCGATGCCACCACCAAACAAGGTTCAACAACATTGTTTGGGCCAATAGTCCAGCCCAAAATAGTTCAGACTCAAGCCCAATTGGTCCCTAACAGAGTTAGTGGGATTACCTCTCAATCCTAACTCTAATTACACCCTAACTATGATATTTAAGGTATATACTAAAGCAAATAAGTTTGGTAGGTCAAAATTTCTTCCGACGATATTCCAATGGACTTCCGACAAACTATCAATGATTCTTCTAACGGATTCTCGGTAAACTCTTAAACTCTCAACAATCTTCTTGGTGAGTTTCAACGAGCTTCTCTGGCTAGCTCCGATCTTCTCGGTGAGCTCCGGCGAACTTTCGACGTACATTTCGATAAGTTCCTGATGAACTCTCGGCCAATTCCAACAACACTCCCGATGAACTTTCGAACTCCCGATGAACTCTCGAACTCCTGACGAATCGTTCGATCTTTGACTTCGGCACTATGTTTACTTTATGCCTTATTCTCTATCATAGTTAATCCTGCATACTTTTCTCAACATATAGATTAGATTAATAATTTATCAATTGATTTCATCATCAAAATTCAAGATTCAACAAAATTTTAAAAAAAGGAAACATGATAATTACATATTTTATGATAATGTTTGCACATCAGATAAGATTAATTCCTTATATCTTATAAGAAGCAATTATGTGTATCTTGATGATTTTGTATTGCTTTTTGGTTTTAAACATGATGCATGGCTTTTATACAAAAAATTCAGAATACTTATATGAAATCAATCACATAAAATGAAACACATAAAAAGGAAAATATATAATCATGATAAATCGAATCTTTTGTTTGAAAATGCCTTATGTTTAATGTGTTCTATTTTTTGTCTTAATGATTTTTATAACAAAATTTATTTTTCGATCTTAAATGTTGATGCATGGTTTTATTTGGCATAAAAAGATAAAGGCATACTTATATAAAATAAATCATTTAAATTGAAACATATATAAAAGGAATGCATTTTCTCAATCTCTATCTTATTGAGTTTTCGTCATAGAGATCCTTAATGATGAATCTATGTTTGTTATTTATGAATCTCTTAAATGTGATTTTGATGATATTGATAAATTAAATTTGAATAAGTTTTATCCAAATCATGACTTCGATGACTTAAGATTTCTTATGCATAAATCGAGATCTTTTATGTTTCTTTTTACTATAGAGAAGTGTTTATCCTAATCATGATCTTGATTTCTCGATATTTGATACTTAAGATTTTTTTTTCTTTAGAATCAAGATCTCTTATTTGATCTCCGATGTTCTTTTTTCTATTTACTAAAGAGGAGAATGATCCAAATGTATCATGGTTTCTATCTTGGATTCTTGGAATTATAACTTAAATTTATTTATCTTCCATGTTATTAAAGAGAATATTTATCCAAATGAATCACAAGTTGTTTTTTATTTTTTGTTACTCACAACTTGAGAAAATGTACTTTGATGCTTGGAACATTATATACACAAATTGAGTTTTTCTCTTATATTTATGATATCTATACCCCATTGATCACTCTTGATAAAAATTTATCTTTGTTGATTGTCATGATTTGAAAATTGATGTAAAGGGAATAAAATTATAATATTGATAGCCTGAACATTGCAAAGGAAGCAAAAAATTTGCTAGCTTGCACTTCTCAAAAGAGAAGAAATGACTTGCTATCTTGAACATCATCAAGAATTGCTAGCTTGCACTTCTCAATAGAGAAGAAAGAACTTATACGCTTGTATGATCTAAAGTGATGAAAAATTTGCTAAACTTGTATATCTCTAAAAGTTGCTAGTTGCACTTTTCCTTTTTGTTGATCACAAAGGGGGAGAAGATATGATGATGATGTATAAGTTATGACAATCATGCATGGGTTAATGTTCTTGAATGATTTGATTATGCATGATTTTATGATGCATGCATTGATGAATTATTTTGATTTCAAAGGTTCTATCTACATGGCATATAGATAGAGGGAGATTAGTGAAACTCCATCATCAATTAGTTATCATCATCAAAAAGGGGGAGACTATTGAATCTCATATTTTGATGATGAAACCAATTAATAAAGTTATGATCTAATCTGCGTTTTGAGTGACGTAGGACTAACTATGTTCATGAAAAAGTAAAATAGTTAAAGCAGAAGAATTGAATATTGGGTCAGAGTCAAAGATTAGGCATCAGGCCAGAAGGATCAGACAATGCATTGAGAACATATGTTGCAGGAGTCAACATGTCGATGGATCAGGTGCTACGTTGAAGTTTTGGACGATGTACTGAAAGCTCACTGGGAGTTCACTAGAAGCTCGTCGGGAGTTTACTGGAAGTTCATCAGGTGTTTAGATGAATAATTGACATATTGGACAACTGAGATTGCTTGGATTATAATTGTTTAAGCCATAAATTATCATAGTTAGGTTTTAATTTGAGTTAGTTTTAGGAGAAATCCTACTAACTCAATTAGGGGCCAATTGGGCCCAAACTAAGGCTGAATTGGGCCAAGAGAAAGGCTCATTCAGTAATCTAGAGCCACGTTAGGTGATGGCACTACCAAGGTTGGCGGTGGAACTGCTTGAGGCTTGGTCTCCTAGGCAAACATCTAGGCTATGGTACCACCCAGACTAGGTGGTGGTACCACCCAGACTGGGCGATGGTATCACCCAATGTTCGATGATGGTACTATCCAAACATAGTCTCCCATATTGTGTCAGGCAATGGTACCGTCCAGTGTCAGTGTTGTAAGCGACAGTACTACCCAACACAGGCGGTGGTAACGCCAATATCAGAAGACCCTGGATAAGACCCTTTTTGGCTCCAAATTTAAATCTATTTGGGGCCTATAAATATCTCTCTCATCCCTGGTTAGCATACATACCAACTGAGAATAAAAAGAGGGAAAACGCTATTATAATTTTATAAAAATTCCTCCTCTCTAACTCTAAGTTTTGGTTAAGTTTAAGAGAGGGGTGAGTGGGGTTGTAAAGTTTAGCTCCTAAACCTGTAAAAAGGAGAAAGGGCTATAAAAGGTAGTTGATCTTCACCCATTGAAAGAAGATTGGTTAGTGGATGCCAATAGCCTCAAAGAATGAGGAATTGGGAGTGAACATAAGTCAAATGACCGAACCACTATAAAATTAATGTACCTCCATTTCTTTGCTTTTTTTTATTTATTTTGCAAGTATTTTACCTACTCATTACTACTCTTACAAACATTTTAAGTTTCAATGATTTTCGATATGGTGTCCATTGAACCAAAATTTTTCTTTAATCAGATGTTTTTATCATAGTACTAATTCACCCCATCGAAAACCCACTTGTTCTTCAAGGCCTTCATTCCTTTTTGTAGTTGCACTAAATCATATGTGTGGTTCTTCTGCAAAGCATCCATCTCCTCTTGCATAGCAACTAACCACTTCTTTTTTCGCTCACTTTCAACTACTTCTTAGTAACTCTCCAGTTCACTTGCATCAGTAAGCATCACATACTCATTTGTATAGTATCTTCTGGAAGGTTTACATTATCTAGAAGATCTTCTCAACTAAGGTTATGTGGGAAAATGCTCTCCAACTTCTTCTTGCTCAACATATCCTGCAAATAAATCAATATCGAGCTCTACACCATCTTCCTGCACATCTCCCCTATCACCTTTATATACAAGAGGAGTAATTAGATCACAATCTGATAATCCTTCCATAGAAGTCTAGAGTAGTGCCTCCTTCAAATCATTAAGGGTTTGATCATCAAAGAAGACCACATCTCTGCTTCTAAATATCTTCTACTTTTTTGGATCTCAAAGCCTGTAACCAAATTGATCATGCGAGTAGCCAAGAAAAATATAATATTTTATCTTATCGTCCAACTTGGATCTCTCATTGTCTGGAATATATACAAATGTACGACAACCAAATACTCTCAAATGTCTATAGGAAATATCTTTCATTGACTATACATGCTATACAACATCACCATCTAGGGATGTATAGGGAGATAAGTTGATCACATCAACTGCAGTCCTCAAAGTCTCATCCCAAAATTTTTTGAGTAGCTTGGCCTGTGAAAGCATATATATGATCTTTTCCATGATAGTACAGTTTATCCTCTCTGCAATTACATTATGTTGAGATGTACTAAGAATTATCATCTCATGTTGGATGTCATATGACCTACAATAATCATTAAATAATTCTATGTACTCACCACCATTATCTGATCTTATACATTTTAATTATCTTTTTATCTCTCTTTCAACTCTAGCATAAAACTCTTTGAAGATATTAATAATCTGATTTTTAGTCTTCATAACATAGGCCCAAACTTTCCTAGAAAAGTCATCTATAAAAGTGATAAAATAAAGTGCACTACTGATGCCAACAACATTAATAGAACCACCAGGAGTTTTTGCCCTCAAATGACCACATACATCTATATAAACATGGTCCAAAGCATATATTTTTCTAGACAAAGCAGGATTTGTTGAATCTCAAATTTTAATAATGAAACCAATTGATAGTGTTTATGATCTAACTGGGTTTTGAGTGACGCAGGACTAGCTTCGATCAGGAATAGACAATTGAAGCAGGAAGAATCGATGTTGGGCCATAAGAGAACATATTAGAAGATTAGACATCGAGCTGAAGGATTGGTCGACGTATCAGTAAAAGGCTTCGGACGATGGGTTTAGGCATCGGGCCAAGAAGAGCATAATTGTGCCAAGGAGATTGGGGTTGGCAGATTGGACAATAGGCCATAAGAGAGGATGATGTACCAAAGATTCGAATGAAGCGTCGGATGAACCAATGACATATCGGACAATATTTGATTAAGCTTTACAATAATTGTCTAGGTCGAAGTAGGTTTTAGGTCTAATTGGGTTGGAATTGGGCTAACTCAATTATTGTCCAATTGGGCCCAAGTGTGAGTTGTGTTGGGCTAAGTGAAAGGCCTAAATAGTGACCCAAGAAGTGGGTCAGGTGATAGAACCGTCGGTGGCTCAGCCTTCAAGACATAGTCTTTGAGACAATATCAGGCGATGGTACTATCAGATTGGGCGGTGGTATCACCTAGTGTTAGAGAGCTTAGGCAATGGTACCGCTCGGCACTAGTGGTGGTACAGTCAATACCCAGAAGACCCGAGATGAGACTAGTTTTGGTTCCAAGTCTGAATTCATTTGGAGCCTATAAATACCTCTCTCATCCCTAGTTAGCACACACCAATTGAGAACAAAAGGAGGAAAAATTCTATTATAATCTTATGAGAAATCCTCCCCTCTAGCTCTAAGTCTTAGTCAAGTTTAAGAGAGGGATGAGTGAGCTTATAAAAGGTTAACTCATGAACCTGTTAAAAAGAAAAGAGAACTGTAAGGGTAGTTGGTCTTTGCCCATTGAAGGAAGACTGATAGTGAAAGTCGCTGGCCTCGACGAAGGAGGAATCAGGAGTAGACGTAGGTTGGATGACCGAACCACTATAAAAATCCGATGTGTTCTGTGCTTTGCTTGTTTATTTATCTTGCAAGTGTTTTACCTACTTATTCCATCTTACACTTACTTTAATTCCAAGCACAATATAAATTGGTTTTCATCGATAAGGCTTTTATCGTATGAAATGATTTTTCGAAATCGAACATATTTACCACTATACTAATTCACCCCACCACTCTCTCACCCCACCCCCACCCCCCCCCCCCCCTCCTCTTACTATCATATTGATCCTAACAGTTAGTATCAGAGCCAAGTTATTTCTTGTTTAAATTAACACCTAAGAGAAATAGCTCTCTTCGGCTTTCAAGAGGGTCATTCTATCGTTCATCCTCTCATGTTCAATGGGACAGACTACACTTATTGAAAAACTCGAATGAGAGTTTTCTTGCTTTCTTTGGATTTAGATTTATGGAATATTATTGAAAATAATTTTCAAACACCCTCTATACCTATGAGTGAATGGAATAATTTTGAGAAAAAATCGTTTTCTTTAAATGCAAAGACTATGAATACCTTGTTTTGTGCTTTGGACAAAAATAAGTTTAATCAGATTTCTATTTACGAAACAACTTATAACATTTGGCATACATTTGAAATCACACACGAAGGCACTAGTAGAGTCAAAGATATGAAAATAAATCTTTTGATGCACGATTTTGAACTTTTTTCAAATGGCGCCAAGCGAAACTATTGGTGACATGTATACCCATTTTATAGATGTTGTCAATAGTTTGAAAAGTTTTGATAAATATTTTTCTAATTTTGAACTTATTAATAAGATTTTAAAATCTCTTCCAAAAAGTTGGGATCCAAAAGTAACCGCTATTCAAGAAGCCAAGGACTTGAATAACTTTTCACTCGAAAAACTTATCGGGTCTTTGATGACTTATAAAATCTTGGCATAATATGAACATGATAACAACCTTCTAAAGAATAGGAAGGATTTGAGACTTTTAACAATAGTATACCACTTGAGTGATAACTCAAGTGATGATAATGATGACGACTTTGAACTTTTGACTATAAAATTTAAAAAATTCATAAAATAAGAATTAAAAAATAAAAATAAACTTGAAAAGAAGAAAGTGTCAAAGAAGAAGAAAGAACTCAAGGACAAATCAAGTACATCTAAAGACGAAGATGCAAACTACGCTTCGACGGCTATTAACAACAAGGTAAGTGATCCAATCCAATCTTTTTTACCTTATTATAAAATCACTTAGTTCTTTTCATGATTTTATTAGAGAAATTAATAATATTATTATTATTTTATTATACTTTTCTTTCTAGTGATTTTTAAAAATTAAAAATTATGAATGATAATTACATGTTTAATGATAATGCTTGCACACCAAATAAGATTAAATTTATATATGTTTTAAGAAGCAATTATCTTAATGATTTTGTATTGCTTTCAGTTTTTGACATGATGCTTGGCTTTTGTATAAAAAATTTGAACATTCTTATATGAAATAAATCAATTAAATTGAAACATATAAAAAAATGTATTATCATGATAAATCAAATTTTTTGTTTAAAGTAATGATCTTATGCTATATTTTTGGTCTTGATGACGAAACTTGTGTTTTGGTTTTAAACATAATGCATGCCTTTTGTAAAAAAAACTTAAACATACTTATATGAAACAAACAACTTAAAATAAAACATATAAAAAAGAAAATATACTATCATGATGAATCAAATCTTTTGTTTGAAGATGCGTTATGAAATCATGCTTGATAATGATGTAATAAAAATATTAAAAGTTTTTGTATCATGCTTGATGATTTTATATTATGGTATCATGCATGAGGATTTGAAGTAATGATGATTTGAAATCTTATGTTTTGGAATAATATATTTTTTGTCTTGATTTTTTTTAAATGAAATTTATCTTTCGATCTTGAACGTTGATACTTGTTTAGCATTAAAGGCAAAGTCATACTTATAAGAAGTAAATCATATAAATTGAAACACATAAAAAGGAAATATATTTTCTATCTTATCGAGATTAATGAATTCATTTAAGTTATTTATGAATCTCGTGAATCTCTAGAAAGTGATTTTGATAATTTGATGATTTAGATTTGAATGAGCTTTATCGTAATCATGATCTTGATGAATCAATACTTGATGACTTAAAATTTATTATGCATAAATCGAGATCTTTTAAGTTTCTTTTTGCTAAAGAGAATATTTATGAATCATGATATTGATTTTTTGATACTTAACACTTATGATTTTTTTTTAAGATCCTTGATCTCCTAAGGTTTCTTTTCATTGTTTACTAAAAGAGGAGATTTGACAAAATGAATGATGTCTTTTGGTATTCACGAATTAATCCTTATTGACTTTTCATATTATTATATTTCATGACATGATTCCTTTGTATGTATGGTTTATATACCTCATATGATTGAATCATTGATTTATCTTTGTTATTAATTTTTGTCATGACTTAAAAATTGATGTAAAGGAAATATTTTTTTGTAATCTTTCCTCCCTTTTGACAATGACAAAGGGGGAGAATCTTGTGCATCACAAAGAAAACAAATTGTTAGCTTACAAAAGAAGAAGTAAACTTGTTAGCTTGAACATCGAGAAACAAAAAGTTGCTATATCAAGAGAGACAAAAATTTTGCTTAACTTCACTTTCTTAAAATTGCTAGCTTGCAAATAAAAAAATTGCTTGCACTTCTCAAAAGAGAAGAAATAAAACTTGCTAGCATGAACATCAAGTTGCTATCTCAAGAAAAGTAAGAGCTTGCCTATCTCAAGAAGCAAACTTGCGCATCTCAAAATGAAATGCAAGAATTGCTAGAAAAGAAAAAACTTATTAGATTACATGTTGTAAAATGATTGCTAGCTTGAATATTGTAAAACTTACATATCTCAAACACTTGCTAGATGCACTTTTCTTTTTTGTTGATGACAAAGGGGGAGAAGTATGATGACGATATTAAAATTTCATGCATGTTGTGATTATGATTTGAAATTTTGAATGATGCATGCAATATGATGAATGGCATGTTGCTTAGAATTTTTGAATTTTTTGTTTCTATCAATATGGCAATATTGATAGGGGGAGTTAAAATTAACTCTATCATCAATTGGTTATTATCATCAAAAAGGAAAAGATTGTTAAATCTCAAATTTTAATGATGAAACCAAGTAATAATGTTTGTGATCTAACTGTGTTTTGAGTGACGCAAGACTAGCTTCAATCAGGAATAGATAATTGAAGTAAAAAGAATCAACGTTGGGTCAGAGGAAAACATGTCAGAAGATTGGACGTTGAGCCAAAGGATCGATCGACGTATCAGTAGAAGGCTTCGAGCGATGGGTTCGGGTATCGAGCCAAGAAGAGCAAAATTGCGCCAAGGAGATCGGGGTTAGCCACTTGAGCAATAGGCTGCGAGAGAGGATGATGCGTTGAAGAATCAAACAAAGCGTTAGATGAACCAATGACATGCCAAACAACATTCGATTAAGTTTTGTAATAATTGTATAGATCGAAGTAGGTTCTAGGTCTAAGTAGGTTGGAATTAGGCCAACTCAATTAGGGGTCAATTAAGCCCAAGTATGGGTTATATTGGGCCAAGTGAAAGGCTCAAACAATGACCCAAAAAGTGGGTCAAGCGGTGGTACCACCAGAATAGGTGGTCGAACCACCAATGGCTCAGTCTCCAAGACAGTCTCCGAGACAATGTCAGGCGGTGGTACTGCTAGACTGAGCAATGATACCGCCTAGTGTTAAGTGGTGGTACCACTCAATGTAAGATAGCCTAGAAGATGGTACTGCTAGTACCCGAAAGACTCGATAATAAAAGTTGATAGCCTCGACGAAAGAGGAATCGGGAGTGGACGTAGGGTGAACGATCGAACCACTATAAAAATATGGTGTGTTTTGTGCTTTGCTTGTTTACTTATCTTACAAATGTTTTACTTGCTCATTCCATCTTACACTTACTTTAATTCCAAGCATAATATAAATCAGTTTTCATCGATAAGGCTTTTATCATACGAAACGATTTTTTGAAATCGAACATATTTACTACCGTACTAATTAATCCCCCCCCCTTCTTAGTGTCGTATTGATTCTAATAGGACTAGCAAATAAAACTCTATATTGTTTACTAGCCAAACAATCAATATAAAAGTTCAGGTGTTTACTTTTGAGGTCTAGCAATACTTCTCTCTTAGAAAGATCTTATAGCCTCTTCCCGCTCATGTGTCCCAATTGCCTATGCCATAACTCCATAACTCCATGCTGAAATCTTTCTCTATAGTATTCAACTACTCACCACAAGTTTTAGCTTGTAACCTGTACAAAGTGTGACATTTCTTTCCACTAACTATAACAATAGAACCCTTACTAAGCTTCTATTGCCCTCCATGAAATCGACAATCATAGTCTTTATCATCTAATCTTCCAACTGAAATTAAATTTAGTCTCAAGTCAACCACATACCTTATATCTTTAAGCACCATCTTGAAGCTAAGGTTGATCTTTATATGGATATCACCTATGCCAATGATATCTTATGTCTCATAGTTGTTTATCTTAACAACACCAAAATTTTTAAACATACAAATAGCAAAGAAATGCCTCCATAATATAGTATGATAAAAAAGCACTTATGTTAATTACTCATTCGAGATCTTAATACATACAAGAAAAAATATCATCAAAAGGAGATAAAATCAAATAATTATCACCCTGCACTATAGCTATGGTATTCTCTTTTGACTTTGTAAACTCTACTTTTTTTTTCTTTTTCTTGTTCTTCATAGGTTGCTTACATTGATTTTTATAATGTCCTTTCTTACCATAATTATAGCAAACAATATATTTTCTTGATCTTGACTTGCTTCTACCCATACGTAAACTGCTTCTATCTTTGGACTTTGACCTTCCACTGTTCTTTGAGATAAGTGCCTGTGAATTAATCTGAGATGTTATTGAATTCTTTCTTCTCAACTCTTCATTCAATAAACTGCTTGTTACTTGAATCATTATGACAACACCATATGATATAGAATTACTGAAAGAAACCGTCAATGTCTCCCAACTTTCTGGTAATGAACTGAGAAATAATAATGCTTGCAACTCATCATTAAGAGACATTTTCATAAAGGATAACTAGTTAGTAATACTCTACATTTCATTCAAATACTCAACAAAAGAATCACCTTCTTTATATTTTAAGTTCACAAGTTTTTTAATCAAGAAAGCTTTGTTGTTAGTTATTTTTCTTTCATAGAGACCTTTCAAATTTTTCTAAAGAAAATATATAGAATTTCAGCAGAAACATAGGGAAAGATGCTATCATTGAGCTACCGTTCAATAAACCTAATCATTTTTTGGTCTAACCTCTTCTATTCATCATCTGTCATAGTTGTGGGTTTTACACTCTCCTTGCAAAGGTCCATATAAATCTTTACAATACAAGAGACCTTCTATTCTTGGTTTCCATATCATCTAATTATTTTTGTTCAAGCTAATCATGCGAGAAACATTACTAACCTCTATGTTCGAATACAAAAAATTAAATACCACTAAACTCTGCTTTGATACCAGTTGATAGGATAAAAAGAGAAAACTTTATATGCGAACAAAAGCAAGCAGGCCGTAATATATAATGGAATTAAACAAAAATCACAATCAAATAAAACATCAAGATTTATGTAGAAAATCCCTCCAACGTGAAAGGTAAAAAACCATGGGGCAAACCATAGAAGATCCACTATAAAAATAATGAATATATAATTCTCAAACTCTCTTGCCTAAAACCCAAGCAACAATCACAAGAGAATAACTGAAATATAAGGATTATGTCACTGTGCACAATATCCATAACCTCCCCAAGCAATCGTAGTAAAAATTCACTACATATATAATCTAACCTGAGATGAGAACACTATTTGGATGATTGAAAATAGTCTGTGTTGTCCTTGTCTTTTTTCTTTTCTTTTTCTCTTTTTTTTTGCTCTTTTCTTCTCTTTCTGAATGACGTTGCTATTGTAGTTTTCTACCCTTATTACTATAGTTTTTTTTCTATTTTTGCAACCACCAAACCCCCCCCTCCCCCCCTATTAGATCTAGGGTTTAGGTTAAAAGGGAAGTGAGCTATGAGTTGTTAAAGCCCACCATGGGCTAAACTAGGCTATCTTCCCAACATTGACTCATGAATTTAGGGGATCGAATCAACAAAGTTACTAAAAATTAGTCTAGGTAAAAGGGAGTTAATTGATTTATAAGGAAAAATAGATTTCACAAAATCAACATGACGAAGAATGAAAATTCGTAGTTGATGGATCAAAATATTTAAATACACTTTGATTAGTAGAATATTCAAGAAAAATACATAGTTTTGATTGGACTTCCAGTTTGTTATGAATGTACGGTTTTAACTATTAATAACATAAACACCCAAAAATATATAATTTATTATAATTAGGAGTGGATTCAAATAATTTTTCAAATAGTGAAACCATATTGAGAACTAGAGCGTACATTTGATTAATAAAATAAATTGATATGATAAATGCATAAGATCAAAATTGAAGAAGTAAGAAAGCTCAAGTAAAAAGCATGAGAATAGTTTGGATGATATGCTAATAATGATGTTCGATCTTATTATGTTCAAGAGTAGATGGAGGGGTTAGAAAATGAGAGATTCTATTAGTTTCAAAAAAGCTGAAATTCACCATCATTATTAGAGTAAAATGAAATATTGGATTATTGAAAGAACTTTTTGATAATAAATTTGAACTTAAGAAAAATGTGAAATACTTCATATTTTTGCTTCATAGGAAATAACTACATATACTTTATGAAATTATTAATAAAAATAAAATAGTAGTTAAATTCATCATGAGATTGTATTGATTAAGGATTTCAAACATCAAAATATATAAGTTCAAGAAGCTAATTACTTGTAAGAAAGGATATAAAAAATGGAAGCTTGTGCATTTTATTGCATTTGCATAAATTATTAAAAAGGGATGTCTAGATGATGATGATAAAGGTAAATTATAAAATGAACAATATGATTTAGAATCTTAAAAAAAGGTGTCCTTATTGAATTGGAGTCTTAATGGCAGCTAAAGCAAAATTAGATTTGGATGGTACAACAGTTGACTACTCATAACCTTTCCTCTTCATACTATTTTAAGATCCCTTAAAATAAATGAAGAGGATAAAATTTTAATAGAAATATTATTAGAAAAATATAATTTAGAGACAAATAGTATGTTCATCTTCATATCAAAAACACAAAGAATATCAAAAAGTAAAAAGGATTTTGAGGAAGAGGAAAGGTTTGCAGAACTAGTATAAGTTATTTTAAGATCTTTGTCATCACCTATCATGATATCATCTAGACCATCATAATTTGAATAAAAAATATATTATTCAAGTCAGATATGGCATGATAAGAAGCCCTAGAATCAACAAGCTAGTTTGATAAATGTTGAAAGGATTGAGCGGGAAAATGAGCACACAACGATAGTAATGAAAATCAAATAGGTGGTGTAGCAAGATATATAGAATAAGATGGGTATGTAGATTGAAATATCCATGGAACAATAGCTTGCAAGTGATATTTCTTAGCAATGTAGTCTTATATGTCACATATTTGATAGGTGACACTTTTTTTACAGCATTGTTGCATGTTACCTCCAAAATGATTGTTTAGATGATTGTCTTGCTAGTTGTGAATCTTGTCTTTGTTACTAGAATTACCTTCATTAGCAAAATTGATAATGATAGAAGCAGCATCAGAAGATAATGATTCTCGCTTAAGATAAGCTTCATAATCAGAAATCTTATCATGAAGTTCTTCAAAAGACATAGGACTATTACGAACACAAATTACAATCGAGATCTCCCTATAATTTGAACCAAGACCATTTAATATATGAAAAATGATCTCTTCATCATCAAGAGGTGCATCGACTTAAGGCTTGAGAGAGTTTCTCGAATTTGCATGAGGCGATCATGAGATTGGTTAGTATACATTATAATAAGCTTGGACCACACTTTATAAAAGAATTTTGTAGATGCTATGTAGAGAATGATTCTAGGAGAGAGAGAGAGAGAGAGAGAGAGAGAGAGAGAATACGATAACACTTCTAAAAAGAAGATCCAAAAAGTATGTTTAGAATTAACAACTTCAATATTATTCTCTCTAATCATTTGTGGAGGTCGAGTGATGGTACTATCTATATAGCCCATAAGATCATAATTGATTAAAAAAATAAAATTGAATATACCAAAAGATATAATTTGTTGATATGAGTTTAAGAGGAGTTTGGATTGTAACATTAAGAGAGACAAGAGTATTTTTAAAAGTAAAAGAATTCGAAATGATATGAGATGAGTAACTAGTTGAAGATGCATTATTGTTCGTATTGAAAAGTGAAGGGAAAAAAAAAAGATCAAAAGCAACTTATAAGAAAGAGAGGCTTATTATAAAAGTTGTAATTTTACTTTCAACCACGATAAAAGAGGAGATACAAAGTAACAATAACAAAAAGATGAACAAACAGAAAGAAAAAAAAAATCGTTGGAGCAACTATGGCTCTAATACTATGAAAGTAATGATTAGTTTGAATTCTTATTGATAGTAGATATGGATTTACATACACAAAGAAAGATCACAAAATATGATAATTATATGATTTTTTTAATTAATAATAAATATAAAATATTTATCTAAATCATTTCATACTATAGAATATCACGTTGAGATCATGTCTGTCATTATTAATAGAAATATGATAATATATTATCATAATCCAATCATGATAATATTATGTCAAAATATTAAGAGGAACATAATAATTTTATCATGATTTATTTTTTAATAATATCTTTCTTAATAATTGGATTAGGATAGGCCGTTGATATTTGTGTTTTTGGTCTTGATTTTATAAGCATTTTGTTCTCTTTCATTTGCATCCATCTGATTCTGTTGATATTTTTTTTGGCAGTACAAGTACACAATTCGATCCTGATATCTTCTTTCGTGTTTTGGAATTGTGCACTGATATGATGTTCCTCATTCTATAAAGTTTGGTTGGCAAGGAAGATACCTCATCGGAAGTTCGAGCACCCAAGGCTGGGTCGCCGGGTTCCTCCCACGGAAGCGAGCGTCTCGTCACCATGGAAAAGGTATCTCGAAGAAATTATCATTTTTGATTTATGTATGTGTTTTCAATTATTTTTTTATCCAATTCTCTGTTTTTTATATTTTGACTGGTATTTTTTTGCTTGTTATCCCTAGCTCCTAATCATTCTAATTAATGTTGGCAATGATGCTGTCGTTTGTCGTCGGATGGTTTCATTCTACAGTCTAAGCCTTCTTCTCATATTATTATTGTTTATACCAGTCGGTCAGGAACAGGGATTGAGATTTTAAATGGAATGTAGAAGATGATGAAATATTAATGTAAAATGGATTTCTGGATCCAAATCAGGTAGTAGCATTCCTTTTTAGTTTATTGGTTATACGGTCCAGGCAGAATGGGCAATTTGAAATTCTATTGGAAGATAGCCGGTCTTAAATTTTGCACCTATATTTGTTAGAAGATGATTGTACTTACTGAGTCTACACGAAATATTAGCACATCGCTTTACTTTTCTGATCATACTGCTGCTTATGAAATATCTTTTATATTCTCTATATGAAACGCAATATTTGTCATGTAAAAACACTACAGTAGGTGAGTGAACTTACGTAAGCAAGTCTCATTTATAAGGTGCAGATTTAACGGGGTTTTGACCTTTAAGTTAGCCAGTTTTACTTTGGTGATGTGCTGCTGTTTTGGTTTTTATCTATTTGATAAGAGTGGCAGGTACGCTGTTTGCTCAAATTCTTTCCTCTGACAACAAGAACAATTTTTTTATTTCGCAATGCAGTGAAGTCCTTTCCCAAGGATGACCCAACAAAACCCTGAAAGCTCACTGCAGTCCTTCCTTGGGTAAAGTCTGGGATGACGACAAGAATAGTAAGTGTTTGTTAGTCTATGCATGCTCATGTTTTTACTGTGGGGACAAGTTGGAAGCGTAATAGTTATTATTATATAATTTGAAGTTGAATTTCACTTGTTGAGTTTTTGTTCTCATACAACTAAGCAAGTAACTTGCTTTCTTGTGACCTTATTCATTTGAATGCTGGTGCTCTGGCTTGTGCACCTGAGAAAAATGTGGCCTGTACACTGAATTTGTTTAAGAAAACATCTTTTTTTTCTTATACTTATCGTGTTATGCAGAGTACTGTTTTAAGAAAATTGAATAAATTTATATTTATCTAATGCCCATCCTCGCAGTGTCAAATGTCATATAGACATTTTTAATCCGCTACAAAGAAAAATTAGTTGCATTTATTTTCTTATAGTTGGGTGTGCCTCATAAGTTGTGCTTCCTTTGGTTTCGACTGGTTTCTAGTTAGAAACTCATATGCTGGTGGTACTTATTTATTGATTGCATAGTATAGAAACTCCATGCATGATTGTGGTTGGGGTTGTTTGGTCACGTGAGTCAATCATTAGATATTATTTAATTTTATTTTTTTATCTCTAGTTCATCGATATCTCATGAAATATAGAAATAGAGTAATCATGTAAAGAATAAGAAGACAGAAGAATGTGAGCCTAGTTCTCGTTGTAAATCAATATTACTGTTATTTTCAAATCCGAGGATGGCATCCCTACAGATCAAATAATTTTTTTTAAATTACATCAAAATATATATATCATAAATCTGATATATTATTATTTAATTTCAATCCTAGCATTAAATTTTTTTGTATAATAGTAACATATTATATAATTTATGCTTATAATTGATATTAGAATTAAGTTTTTTAAAATTAAATACTTTAGATCGGTTTCGATTTGCGATAGCTGAATGATCCATGTATATTGTTGATCTACCTTTCTATTTAATCCATCTTGTTGCTTGATTGCGGGCAACACAAGGTTCCTTACATTAGATCAATGGACTACCGTCGATAGCTTGTTATCGACAACTATAACAACATCGCTGCCTATGGCAACTGCGATGGTTGTGTAACATAGTTGTCGGTGGCAACTATGGCAATTGCACCAGCGTCATTGTATGTAGCTGCTACAACAGTTACAATAATACCAATGCAGGCCAACTACTAGCCATGGGTAACGTCATTGGATGTCGAAGCCTAACGGTTGCGTCGAGCAGTGTGTGCACATGGTAGCGCAGCATCGCACTACACAAGCAATAAGTACTACCACCACTATAGGCAACAATAGGCGATGTGCTAGTTATAGGTGCCCTGCAAGCCATGCACATAAGTAACGGTGCGTGTGACACATTACGTAGTCTTTTTATTTATTAGTATTATTCATATTTTTTCACTTTATGTTACCTGTCGCATATATTGTGATGTTCTTGGATCTATGCAATAGGAATTAGATCATGATGAGATCATGATAATGAGACCAATTCACCTATAAACACAAACCCTAAATATTCTCAATCATAGGTTATTTGAGAGGAGCATGGAGATAATCGAATATAATTACGTGTTGTATACTTGTCCATATGATGGAGCTAATTGGTCTCCTAACTGCTCTTATGGGGACATTAGGGATATAGTGTAAGCTCTCATTAGAGAATAAATTCACTAATTAATCCGCTCAAGGAATGACGATACTTTATTGTCAAACAGTAATTTCATAGTCTCAATTGTGTGTCTAGTCCTTAGACTTTAGACACCAAGGATGTCCTATATGAGTACTCCACTCTTTGATACCAGACTTATAGGTTTGGAAGTTTCAGATTAACATAGTTGGTCATCAAGATTGGTAACCAACCTTACGAGGTAATTGAGTATCGATAGAGGATCATCTGCTTTCGGCGTCATGAAAGGAACATCTTATGTGTTTTTGCTGAAGTAAATTCCCTAGCTAAGGTCATTTGGATTGAGATAGAAAGAGCTCTCTAGAAGAATTCGATTAGAGCGAGACTTAAGTAGATTCCGTATGAACCTGATAACGCCATGCCCGATATGCAGTCTTTGGGATATTAAATGGATGAGGGACTATAGATACACAATAACTGATGGCAGACGAATCCAATAGATTGGATCTCCCTATATCATTTAGGGACTATGGCATAGTGGCCTAGTATGTCCATAATCGATGAGTCGAATGAATTATTATGGAGATAATAATTCATTGAGTCAGGAAGAAGTTTTAACAGGTACAACCCACGACAACTCGATATTGGGCCTAGAGGGTCACACATACTACAAGTGTTGCGACTAGTAGAGGTTCAGATATGAGATATCTATTGGAGCTTTTATTTTATTGGATAATCAATAAACCTCTAAATTATTGAATCTTTTATATGAGACCCAATAAGAGTTAATAGAGGTTATTAGATAGAGATCTACTAATCTAAGATGCTTGGGTAATTAGATAGAGATTTAATACCAAATATGGCAAGATCCATTAGGGTTATGTGGCAAAAACCTATATAAATAGGAGGGGCCAAAAGATGGCATAGGCAAGTCATCTTTTAACTGCCCCTCCTATTCTCCTCCCTCCCCTCTCCTTCTTAGCCAACAGCCCTAGTTAAGAGCATATGGACAACAAGAAAGGTCTACCCCTTCTTGATCATGTGGTGTATGTGGAGAGAAATCGTGTAGTAATTTGAGAAGCGTCTATGCCACATCTACTGTGTAGATCACCGCTAGAAAGAAGGATAGTTGACCTCATTCATCCACTCCTACAGATCTAGGATTTTTTAAGGATATACGATCACCCTATGTAACAAATCTCACTTGATATTATTGGTTTTTGATTTTACGATTTTTACACACCAATCTTTGCACAATGACGAGATACTTTTTGTTGAAAAATCTATATATTTTATTTTCTATTCTTCTACTACCCACGTGATGCTTTGATTATATTTCCCAATAGTGGTATCAGAGCTTAAATAATTCATGTAATGATTGGTTTTTAAACTACGTGTGTTGTAATGAATCACATAGAATTGTTTTATGTATGATTGCTATAATTCTTTCGTGGTTTTTTAAATCTAGACACCACCTCTTCTCTTTGCTAAAAAGTGCTTTATATCGATGTTTTATCACTAATATTACTATCGTAGAACAGAGGAAAAAGGATAGCAACTGTTACTATCTTACGGTTTGGCCAAATGTTGCTTGTAGCCTTGGGCAAGAGCATCACATAGAGGAAGCTGGCAGCCAGGGTTTCCTCACCACCCATGGCCGCCCTACAACCAGGGTTTCCTAACTACAAAAGAGACTTTGGGGCCCAGGATTTCTGGCTGCCCAAGGCTGTCCTACACCAAGGATTCCTAACCGCAGGGGTAACCCTACCGGCTAGGGTTTCCTAGATACACGAGGTGCCCCAGGGTAGGGTATGCTAAAAATTTAGCAAAGTAATTAATTAAATAATTTAATTAATTATTATTATCTAGTAATCCTACATGATGATATGTACATGTGACATATGATGTGAACGGATGATCATGGACCGTGTAATCTGATGTACGTGTATACATGATATGATTATTATTATTGAGGTCTGCGAGCCTCCATTTTTTCTTGTTTATTATTAGGTCTGCATGTTTGTGATTATATTGTAATTATATGAGGAGGCATAGCAAGAGTGTGGAGGTGATAATGGGACCCATGAGACCGAGACAGATGATCGCAACGCATGGAGATGTGTCGAGGTGCCAACCGAATTGATAAGGATGAGATGGATGATGACAAAGTATGGAGATGCGTCGATGCACACATAGAACGTGATGTGAATGATTAGGCCCATTGGCTCGGGCTTAATCACATTAGGATGTGGTCCACAATCATCTGGTGTGATTGCTCATGTGATGTGTGATTGCTTATACACCTACTAAATACGTATATATATTTACATGTAATGTAGATATATACTAAATATATATGTGGGTGGGACACGTCATATTATGAGACCGACTCAAAATCCCCTCTTATGATAATATTAAATCTGTAAGCATGAGGTAATTAGATTGACCCACGTGGCCTTCCATCGTTATAGGGAGAAATCGATTTCCGACATAGGTTAAGTTAGTCGAGTCTCTCGAGGCTCACCTATATTACGATTCAAGATCTTGCCTATGACATAGAGATGTCACCAAGAACATGAGGATGTGGTATGCTTAGTCGAGTCCCTCGAGGGCATAACATTAAATCATACTCATCTTATAACGATAATGATGACCTAATTGAACATCATGGTTAGTCCAGTTCCTCGAGGCTATGATGGTTCAAAGTCCAACAGGAGGGGAATCATAAGAAGTTGTGATTGACAAGAGTTATCTATCTTTTCGAGCTTAGTGTAATTGGTCTAGTCCCTCGAGGTAATACTAAGATGTTGATTGGATCCTGAACCCTACTAGAGATCTGTCGAGGGTCTTCGATTCACATACCAAAGGGAATTGTGTGTTTCATGAGAAAATAGTGAAAGTAAATTAAGATAGAAGTTCATACCTTTATTGTTTATTTTTTTCTTTAAAATCTACATGTTATTTATTTCTACTATATCTTTTATTAGAAACATATCACTTTCAAATCTCTTATGTGGCATACTTGATGTTAACTACCTCATTAGTCCAAATTACACGGATTGATTCCGCAACCTAAGAATCGTTCTCACGATGAAGAAAATCACATGCGTCCTTAACACAATGATGCCCACGCCCGTGGAAGGGGCAAGTGAGAATAAGATCACTCACTACGTTAAGTACTTATACATTTTCACTCTTACTCAGTATTACATATTGGGCTTTATGACTCAAGTTATAGAGGCAGCATGAAAGGATGGATGTCAGATATTCTCTTGCATCTCTGCAAATTGTTTAAGAAACTGGGAAGGACTCGGCGATATAAGATATTTAAGAGGTTCTTTCGTGTTAGGATGATGAGGGGATACCGGTTCAAAATAATATCCTTAAGATGATTGAGTAGATAGAGAAGCTCACGGGTCTAAGAATGGCTATAGAAGATAACCTATGTGTAAATTTTATACTTCAGTCCCTCCCAAACTCTTTTTCTCAATTCATTATAAATTTTAATATGAACAAACTTGAGATAACTCTCCCTGAACTCCTCAATATGTTGAGAGAGGCTAAGAACACCATCAAGAAAGAGAAGTTAATTCTCTAAACTGGTGAGACCATAAAGAAAAGGAAAGCAGAGAAGTCCCTTAAGAAGGGCAAGGGTAAGGGCAAACCGGGTAAAGCAAAAATTACTAAGAAGGACAAAGGACAAAAGTCAGTGCTTCCACTGCGATAAAAACAAGCACCGGAAAAAGAACTGCAAAGAGTACCTTGCAGAGAAGGTGAAACAGAAGTTTGGAAAAGCTTCAGGTACATTTATGATCAGTCTTCATTTGTCATATTATAATGATAACACATGGGTATTAGATACTAACAGTGTTTATCATATTTGTAATTTATTGTAGGTTCTAACAAGTCCTAAAAGATTGGTAAGAGGCGAGATAGACTTCAAGATGGGCAATAGAGCAGTTACTATAGTGGCTATTGGGGAGGTCATCCTACCTGGTGGAGTTACTATTGTATTTGATGTAATATTATTTCGTTCTTTCTATTATCAAAAATATTATTTTCATTTCATATTTAATAGTTAGTGGATATAAATTAATTTTTGAGAACAATGGTTACTCAATAATATTGGATGATAAGATCATCACTAAAAGAACATTACATAATAGTTTATTTGTGTTAAACATTACTCCATATATCATGAACGTGTGTCCAAGAGGAAACGAGATGAGGTAAACAGTATGTAACTTTAGCATTGTAGGCTAGATTACATCCATGAAGAAAAAATTCAAAAATTGTTGAAGAATGGATATATAAACTCATTCGACTATAAGTTATATGCAACTTACGAACCTTACCTTTATAGAAAATTGATCAACTCTCCATTTAGTGGAACTGGAAATAGAGCCACTGAGTTGTTGAAACTCATACATAGTGATATATGTGGTCTCATATCGACTCAGGTCATAGGAGGTTATTCTTATTTCATTACATTCTCTGATGACTTCTTTAAGTATGAACACGTGTACTTGATGAAGTACAAATCCGAGGCTTTTAAGAAATTTAGGAAATATAAGAATGAGATAAAAAAAATTAAATTGAAAATAATATTAAGACTCCGATCAGATCAAAGAGGTGAGTATTTGAGTACAGAATTTACCAAGTTCCTCAAGGAACATGGGATCCTGTTCCAATAGACCCCTCCTTATACACCTTAGTTTAATAGTATATTCAAAAAGAGGAATCACACATTGTTAAATATGGTACGATCCATAATGAGTTTCATCGACCTACCAATGTTAAGAGACAACCCTGACAAGTTGAAATCCAGGATAGACCTATGCAATTTCATGGGAAACCCCAAGGAAAAATTTTGGATATTATTCCTACCATTCTGATGATCAAAAGATCTTCGTAGCCAAGAAAATGATGTTTCTTAAGAAGAAACACATTCTTGGTAGAGATAATAAGAACGTGATATAGTTGAGCGAGGTTAGAAAACCTAACTCAAGTACCATTCTACAGCCCGAGTCTATTCATGTACCTAACACACAAATTTTAACTTTACATAAGTCTGACAAAATATCTTATCCTCTTGAGAGAAGTGGGATATAGCAAAAGATATGACATTAAAGATATTAATCCTCAAACATACGAAAAGACTATTACGAGTATAAACTCCGAAAAGTGATTAAAAAATCATGAATTCCAAGATAGATTTCTTGTGTTCCAAAAAAGTTCAAAACTTAGTTAATGCACCTTAAGGTATTATATCCATTGATTATAAATGAATCTTCAAAAAAAAGATTAAAATAAATAAAAAAATAAAGACCTATACAGTAAGACTAATGACTATAACAAAACCTTGTCACCTACAATCATACTGAATTTCATCCAAATTCTATTAATTATTACAATATACTATGATTTTGAGATCTGATAACAAAAATTATATTTCTCAATAACAATCTCAAAAATGAGATATATATGATATGAGAAAATCTTATCCAAAGAAAAGTATACATGTTGTTTAAGTCCGTCTATGAATTAAAACAAACTTTTCAAAATTAAAACATAAAATTTAATGAGACAAACTGATCTTATATCTTCATTAAAAATAAAAATAAACCTTGTGTGTACAAAAATAAAAAAAAAAGTAAGAGCACTGTCACCGCTGATGATAACCAAGCACAATAGTGCACACAAAACCCAATCACTGTTTTGAGACCATTGCTAAAACATTGAGCACCAAAAAGTACTATAATTGCATAAAGACATGGGGCACCAGAATTCCTCCAACTAATAAAAAAACCTCAGAGCTTAACAAGAAAGCAGTAGACTCGTTTTGTAAGGAAACATCCAACGTGGAGGCAGTGTTGGCCAGAGTACTCAATATAGGGACTTGTTTGTCAATATGTTCACACGGCACCCTAAACATATGTATATAAACTATATTTTCTATAACTGCACAAACACCCTTCGATTTCGACCAACTTGCATAGCATCACATTTAATCCTTATAAGCACAATGAAACTGCTACCCTCCTTTGTATTCTCCACTCAGTCTGGCTCATCAATGTACAAGAACTAATAAACCATTACATAGAGGTAAGCAAGGTCAACAACATGGGCAAAAACTGAAGATACTCGAGCCAGTTCTACATATCCCGCTAACCAGAAACATGAACGTAACTTCGAGAGAATTACCTTCCAAGCAGCAAAGCTAAAATATAGCAGCAGCAGAATGACCTCTGAGACACATCACCTTTGTTATGCTATTCTGTTTAACCGAACACTTTGGTTCTTGCGTGGAATCCTTTCTAGAGGAGTAATCAACTGTGGCATTGTCATACCCCCAGAAACAATAATCTCTGCAACATTGGAACCATCAAATACATTAGAACATAATCAAGTATACTGCTTCTTGTTTTAGAAACATGCAAAACAGAAATGATTTTAATGAAACCTATGGTAGTGTTCAGTTTGATGATCCTATATTGCCATTCAGCAATCAACTGTTCTGCGGGCATGTGGGTGGCTAAATGCAATAATGATCTACGAGCAACCAAGCAGCATGCCCATAACTCTGAACAGCTATACCATATCTTGTTTTCAGTCTGAGAGACTCGATAAATGAGGATTCTAGAAGGGAAAATAGTAGTGCAGCATATGTTTATGTTAGCAAGAATTTTCTGGCAAACGAAAACCATCTTGCCTCGAGAGTTTATTTCTAGATAAGGGTCTATTTCTAGAGATTGCACATACATAATTATTTTCAGATAATATATGTACTAACATGTGTGTTGTCTAATATCATGTATACTGTCTCCTGCTTCTTATTGCTTGCAATATTGACACTCCTGTCTGATTCTTGTTGCTGCATCCATGCAACATCACAAACCATGGTCATTCCAGATTCTTTGCAGAGAGTACAAGTGATATTACGTATTAGTCCATTAAAATATGAAATGTTAAATTAAACTAATATAGTAGATCGACCAGGTTTATCACATTATCAGATAGTTTCTTCTGTAGTTCTGCTATTATATTCTAAATAAATTTTACAACTAAAATCATCTTAATAAGTTATAAAAAGAAGAGTCAGGGTGTGATTATGTTCAAAGCAGAGAACTAAATAACAATGGCATGATCTGATTTAATATATTTTCTTCCAGATAGTTGTCAGTTAACTGCTTATGGCCTAGGTTTAAGTTCTACAAGTGTTATTTCCACCTTAAAGATAGACTTGATAGCCTGAACAGGAAGACAGATGGTAATATTTCAGCGACCAGAAACTAATTATGTTGTTCAACTTAAAAATATGAAATCAAAGTTCTCCAACTAAAATTAGAAATTAAACAAATCCAAAGCTGCAATATATTATTGACCAAAATGTGATACAAAGAAAAGAGAGTAAAATTCAAAGATGCAAGGAGACCAGACCTATGCCTTCCCGAACAGACAAGTTGGGTCTAATGATTTCTTCAGAATTGACCAAGAATATATCACCAATATATAAATGATTGGTCGGAACATATACACTGCATAATTCTTCATCACCTTTGTCAGTCTGCAATAGGAAACAATAATATTTGAAAGTTAATAGGATCACTGCAACAGTGTCAGATCAGGGAACTATTATTCATCGTGTTAATTTCACGCAAAACTCCGTGAGTATAAGAGCATAACGTTACATGTGTGCCACAAACAACATCCTTAGTATGAATTTTTATTGATATCAATTGAAGATATTTAGCTTTTTCCGACAGGTGCATGATATAAAAAAAAACCTGGTATTTTGTCAAATGTCAACAGTTAGATTGCCAGGCATCAAAAACCAAATGATGTAATAGACAATTTGCAACCTCTAAAGTTACCTGAAGGACCACTGATGATGTAATAAAGCCAAATGCATACTCGCCAACACGTGGATGACGGATAATTGCAACCTCTTTAAAAGCTGTGGTATTTTGGTCTGCAAAAGAAAGAGATGCAAAGTCCAAAAATCATGACTGAGAATAAATAATTCACTGATTATCATGTGAAGACCAATGACAGACTTTATATTCTTTCGATGCCCCTTTGAGATCTCATTAAGAAGAGAATCTAATCAAAATGACAATTGCAAATACTAGGTGCTATCGGAATGGATAAAATACAGATAATGGATCAATCAAATACATCATACAACAGAAAGCAAAATCTACCAAACAGCACAAGACATAAAAATAACAAGAGATAGTGGCTAATAATTATATTCTTAAACAAGGTTAGAAAACCTACAACCTTTTTTTCATTTTACATGCAATAGGTGTCCATGTAGCAAGAATAGAACAGAATAGACATCATTCTGTAGCCTTCTAGATTCTGTCTCAGGTTAAGTGCCGTCAATGTAAGTTAGTACCAAGCAGCACAAACCATAAACCAAACATGCCATTGCTGTTGACATTACAGGACACTTCACATTTGAGGATTTATACATCCCTGAACATTTGGACAATCGACTACCTCATGGTAGAGAATTCAGTTTCTGGTCCGATCAAGAAGATTGCAATATGAATGTATCCTATGAAACTCAAACCCATTTGGTACGATCAAGATTGATCAGGATCCAACCTGTTTTCTAGGAAATCCAATCAATCCAGATCAATATTGATCGGGTTCTGATCTATACACTGAGGAATATGTGACCAAGCAGTCAAACAGATCACTAAAATTTAATACATACTCAGTCCAAGTTATGAAGGGGAGTGCTGATTTCAGAAACCCAATCCCTTCTGATAGAACCCAAGAATTTATATTGCATCCCTACTTACACAAATTAGTCTTAAAACTCATTAAGGTTGAGCTATTTAAACATTCTAAGTAATACATGTCATATGACCCTTCCAGGTCATAAACAGCTTAGACCAAACACAAACCACACCATCTGATAATCAATCTGACAATTGCATTGTGTTATTTATGGGACTTTAGTATTCATATCCAGCAACTGCAAACAGGATAAGGTCATACAACCATTGATAGGCCAACGTCACAACATTTTCTTGCCTCATTAAAGAAAAAAATGCATCTAAAACCTTTACACTCCTACGTACAGCATGTAGGTGCCTCCCAATTTTCCCTGTTATTTCTTACTTGGTTCTTGTTAAATTCTTCCTAGTACCAAGACACCTGTGTCACAAAAGCAAATAAGCTATTGGCATTACACTTAGTCTTAACTTCATGTTATCTCTGACAAGGCAAATTTAACGATATGACAATCAATAATGAGATAGGCAAATAAAAAACAATATCTTAAAGACAAAATGACATTTTCTTTGAACTCTGCAGAATTAGCTCCTAAATGAAAGAAGAGGCACATCTATCCTTTAGTGAATGCAGACAAGGAATCAGTAACCACTGTCACCTGTATGTTCAGTGAATCCTCATATAGGAAAATGCTGTATGACCATTTTGTACAAACAATCATAATTTGATCATTTAAAGAGATAATACCAGGAGAAATGGCAGTGCTGATCTGCTTCGATGCTGAATAAATGTGCCTCACAAAAGGCATTCGTTTTATAAACCACTCTCCCACCCAGATAACAGTTGCACCCAGCCATGATGAAACAAATATACCAATGAGAAAAACAAATACCAAAGATGTCAAGAATCCAAGGCCTGCATTTTTGGTTAAAAAAGATCAAAAATGCAATTAGATTAAACCAAATTCTTGCAATTTCAACAAAGGAAGGATAAATTCACGCAATTAGAACAAGCCAAACTTCAACAAAAGTAATAATAACAATGAACAGATTTGAACTATTGAATGACACGAATTATTCAAGGTGCCTTAAAACATCAGGATAGAGGGACATGAATTAACATGTTTGTCACAGGTATCAGCTGACTACATCTTAATATAGGAATGAAGAGAGATCCTGTGATACTTCAATTTTAAAACTTACAAGAAAAACTTAATCTTCATGAACTACAATATAAAAATGCAGGTTCTTAAGTCAAATGAATTTGCTATATAATAATCTTATATATGATAAACAAAAAAAGAACAAGTAGATTGTTTCTACAGGCAGTAAAGGCCCAAAGCAAATGAGTGAAAAAGAAGGAAAAGAGCAACACCTTCCTCTGCTAACATAATTTACAACAACATATGATGCTGCACATATGCATGGAGGAAAAGATTTCTTTTTCCAAGAATTTGATAATGTGAAGAGAGGAAGGAAAAAATAATGGTCAAACTCACTCTAGCTCCTAGGCATCGCATTTGGGAAGCATAACCTCACACCAGACTGGTCTAACACATGGATGATTAAATTGCACAATTGCGAATAAATATTCAACTCACTCTAACTCTAGGAGTCACTCTTGAAATTTGACTTTGAACCACTCGCACCTAATATAGAAAATAAAATTTTCATTCAATCGATCATGCCTTCATTAAAACCTTTTTTATTCGACTTCTTCTTTTGTTCTCCCTGGGCAACCTAGGTAAGTAATATAGAAGATGTTGCCATGTGGCAACTTATGGTATTTGCAAAAACATCCTCAACTGAAAAAATAATTCCACGGATAAAAATTATACAAACTCCTGTGTCAATATACTAATAGCAGAAAATTCAGAGCCATATTTCTTGAATGATTTCAGTTATCCAATAATTTATTCTTTTTTTTTTCAATAAACCACCAGCCCAATTATCTCTATCTAGTTGCAGTTGTTTCAATACTTAAATTAACAATGTAAAAATTTTGCATTATGTGCTTTCTAGAGATTTTTATTCAGCTTGCAAGGAAATCAATCACATGTATCAAGGTTCTCAGCAAAAAAATGATCAATGGTTGTTGAAAATGTAGCCCAACAAGTGTTAATCTGACAATGAGAACAACTGCATTTACTACCACAATCAAGCAAAAATAATGTGGCAGAACATGTCAAAAGCTTACCAAATATGTCAACTCCAAGCTTGTCATATAGTGGACTGAAGAAACCATCAACAAACTGAATAAACCACCATGTAATATAAAATGTGATTGCCACAGGGAAAAGAACTACACTGCAAAAAAACAAAAAATGTTAGAAAAAATGTCCAGTTCTATTCAAGCAAAAGTATAAAAAATGAGAGAATTATACCATCCAGTCATAAATTTCTTTGAGACCCAGCTCTGTAGAACAGCACAACAAGCCTGTGCAACACCACTAGAATTTGTGAGGAAATTTCATACAGAATTATACAATAACAACAGCATTTGTGAGGTGATTTCATACAGAATTTGTGAGGCAATTTTATGCATATAATATGTGTATCTTTATGCATGTCCCTACAACAACAGCAGAAAACAACAATACCAACTCTATTGGGTTAGCTACATTTACCCTTATGATTTCTTTAGCTGCATGTATGCTCTATGCCTGCCCCTGGTTTCCGAAGTTAGATAAAGGAAGAAGGCAACTAATAAACATCTACTCATGTGGGTGTACATGGCTGTGCAACTGTACTCACAAGAGCAAATGCAAACTGTTAACATCCGTGCACATGCTAGGTAAGAAAACATAATTAGAGCTCCATCTTACCAACTTAGCAGCCACAAGAGTCACATAAAAGTATTAGCATGAATAACATGATGGTTTGCTTAAGAGAAATCTATAACTAAAACAGTGCTGTGTATCTCAAATACCCTCAACATCCCTTCTTCACACAAATAAGATGGAAGAAAAACAATGGAGGCAGAAAAGGGAACCAAACTGGTTAATAACTGGAAAATCGGCTTACCAAGCCCATAGAACAAAGTGAAGGAGATTAGTAAATTATTATTCCAGAATATGTTCCATACTGATGATAAATCTTCACCAATACTAAATCTCTATTACAAAAACATGAAAGACTGAAATTCAATGGATGGGATAATAACTTTGTTATCTTAAAATTATTGCTTCAAGATGACCATGTTTTAAATCACACTGAGCAAGCAACAGTATAGTCCCTTCATAATTATGAAATTTTCCTTTGGATAGCTTGCATACCATCCCACAAACCCACATTTAATTTGCTAGGTTTTTGTTGCAGATAATGATCTCATAATGCTTTAAGATGTTATTAAATTAACTGCACAATCTAATCGAGTACCAATATATTTAATGTAAAGTTTCACAGTTACAATCATCATTTTAGTGGCTACCATGGTTTGGGAATCCTGTCGATGACTGTTAATATGACTGATACCATCTTCTAGGTATACTACATTTAATACTTATAACTTCTCCATAATTATACTGCTTCCAGCACTGGACTTGCAAATCATTGTCTAAGAGTGGAGTCAAAATTTGGATATAAAGCTGGCACTCGGCATGGGCAAATGATCCAGTCAAATCAAGAAACTGAACCATACAGTGTCAAGCATAATAACCTTAACAATAAAAAAGGAAAACAGAGAATAAATTTCAGCTACTGGGCCGAATCCATTCCATAGAGTTGTTAGACAACTGGTTTTTTTCTCCATTCCTCTTAATATGTGATCTTCATTCTTGATTAACAGCTTGACGTAACACCGATCGTATGGTGATGGCTTCAAGACCTGGCAGTTATCATCATGCCCTTCCAGATCACCTCCAACCTTAAAACCCTGATCACTTCATTTGTTCATTAGTGTTTATTCTGGTTTGACACTCTAGTGGTTCTGAATCCTTAACCAATAATCATGCATTTCATAGCATACCCATCTAACACAGCTGCTCACATGTCTAAAATGATATTATCTCTTATAAAAATAATCCGAAATTTGACAGAGGAAATACAACATGCTGCCATTCTTATATAGACAATTGACATAAGAATTAGACCTTTGGGTGGATGGAGATGTTTGAAGAAATATGGTAAGTTCCATGGAATTACATTGAATTAAATCACTATCAAGTTGCTCGCACATTCTTGTTATTCATGTGAGCATATATTTCATATTCAGTTCGGAGTTTTGCTCTGATATCCTAGTCATAGGGCATCTGAGAGTATCCAATCCCAATGGTCTTAACTTAATTTGATCTCAAAAAATAATTCAGAAGTCAAATATGGATATCATGCCTGATATAGATCACTTTTCTAGATATTCTCCATCGCTCCATTCAAAGCATTTATTTTCTTAACAAAATGAACTTCCCCTGCATAATACGAAACAAGACAAATATATGTATCATAAACTTCCTAACCAGGAAGTGAGAGGGCCTTAAATGTGCTACCACATACTTCACGTCTGGCACTTGAGGAAATTTCCATGTTACTCTGACCTTTTAAACTCGCATAATATCGCAACACTTGAATCACAAAGCTTTTAGTGTTCTACCAAATTAAGTCTCAACCGCTTCTTGTATCCTTTTTCCCATATTCCCAGAACACATTGCTCATCCAGCTAGCTAGATCGAGTATCGACAAGATCGTACTTAAAAAGTAAGATCCTAAAGGAACATTTCACCGAGGTGCAACCACAGGCATCAGAACAAACATTTTCTTGCGTTCCAAGGTAAGCATACAGTAACGTGTTTCACCCGATGGTCCGATCCATCTACCGGGAGCCGAACAGAAAACCCCAATCACCGGCTCGAAGGAGGACAAAATCGAGATCCGCACACGAAATTTCCGCTAAAAGAGTCAGAGCCGCGACCGATCGAAGAGCAGAAAATGAAGAAAAATAGAAATCACGGCAGATGCGGTCAGATCCGAGGAGAACGCACCTTCCGGGTAGAGGAGCTGGGGGAAGTGGGTGGAGCTTTGGCGGGGTCTTCGGGATCGGCTGCCTGGCTCAGAGGAACCGACGTGGATTCCTTCTCGTCCGCCATGTCTCTCCCGCCCCGCGCCTCCCTCGACCGATCTCGACGCCCAACCGCGACACCGAAGCTTAACCTAACGCCCCACCCACCGTGCGAGGAGGAGATACTTGGAGATTAGTATATAGGCGAAGGGCCGAGGGGTAAAAAGACCGGACTACCCTCAGGATTCCGTGTTCGCTCGTGGCATCTTATCCGACTCAGTATTCCTCGTTCGTCGGATGGATGCCGGCGGAGTCAGACGGAAGCGCCAGCGATATCCAACCCGGATTCCGGCCGCGACCAACTGTGGTTCTGCAGAGACTGCTTTCCAGTGGTGTATAAATTAATTGAAACAATAATTAATTGACGGAGTCGAGTACGTAATCCATATGATATAAGAGGAGTATTTGGTGCAACAAAGAAGTAATCATTGGTTGGTTAGTGTTCTAGAAGGAAGCTGTGCAAATATTTTTAAATTTATTTTTTTTTCAAAATTATGAAATAAGTATGAATCTTGTCATCCGTGGTTTACTCTCTATAAATACTATTAATCAATTAAAACGATCCTACTTAATCGAATCCCGACAGGACAGACTATAATAACTGTACTACAAATAAAAGACACGATCTTTCATAGAAACGATCCAAATCGAGTTAACTTTAATGCGTCCAGTTGAAGATCAAATTTGCCATTAATATTTTTAATTATCATTTGATATAAAATTAAATTTATAAAACATTCATCATGCCAATAGAGGATGATAAACTTTTTTTTTATTAAATATGTAAATAAATGACACATGTATAGAATCTTTTGATGTCTCTTTTTTATTTTGCTTAAATGATACGTTTTAGGTTCGTATTCATATAAAATATGTTTGTATGAATTCTCCTTATATATTTCTCGTATTATTTTTATTTCTCACACTATTATAAAAATATCTTGTATAAAATACCTCATATTAATTCCTATAAATACTTCATCTTTATAGTATTGTTTTCATATTTAGTTAAGACTGTTGCAAAGTTTAAATTAGAGTGTTAAGAGTCAAATTTAGTGATCATAACTGCTGTTTCGATTGGTTCCGAATGAACCAGAGTCAGTTGTAGTTGACTACGCTGCTAGGTGTCCATGCCGTTAAATTAACATCTGGTTGGGCTGTGTAGCACATGGGCATTCTCTACGGCAAAAGAATCTATCATTTTAGTATGATTCATTAAACATTTAGTCGATAAACGTAGGCTGGCTAGTTAAGCCATTCTATTTATAATAATGAGCACGAAGATAGCTCATAATTCAAAGAAAAGTGTTTTGAGCAAATGATTTTTGTTCTATATTGAGAGCTAGGTTAGCTTGTCCAATTTAGCTTTTGACAAACAAATACGTGAGCAACAAGAGAATAACACATACAAAGTTCCTACAAGATTGAACATTAAGGGACATCAAATATGAGAATTGACAAGAAAACAAATATATAGATTATCATATGATAATCGTTTTCAATCCATGAAGACTGAATACATGAAATGGAGTATAACACATCAATTGAGCAGGTTACATCAACATGACATCTAAAAGAATATTTCATCATTAATGTATTTAATATTTTGTAATCGATCTTGGTTACAAAATAAATACTATATAAGCAATCCCTACATACATATTTTAATCATGAATTAAGTAAATTGGATTCCAACATTTGAACTCCTGATTTTTTTTGCCACAATACACACAAACTTGTATTTGTAGCTTCTGATCACCTCTTAATCTCATCCAACATGGACCAAACCTCTTATGCCAAAATATTCTGATGTGTTCACCAAGGAGAGAAAAACATCAGAAATGTTTAATGTAATCAATCAGGTCAAAACATCCCTTACACAATAAAAACACATCCAAAACACTTGATACAATTGACTAGACCATAATGTCCCCCACTATGCATCTATCTTAAACAAAAACACATCAGAAGTGCCTAATGCAATCGACCAAATATCCCTTTGCATGATATATCCACCCAAAAAATAAAAATACAAAGTATCTATCACAACTGACAAGACCAAAGCATCCCTTGCATGATGTATCCACCCAACATAAAAATCATTCAAAGCATTGGATCCAATATGCTTGCTTACAAGAAGAGAAGCGTCTGACATATCTTAATTAGCTGAAGACATTTTTTACATGGTTTATTTGCCTTAACTAAAGCACACAATAATAATCACGGCAACAAGTCTTAATTTAGGGGAGCACAAAAAGGACAAATGATATATGATCACTATTTTCAATCAACTATAGTTGACACAATAGCCAATCAATCTTAATATGACAATATACTAACCAAACGAAATCTATATAAAGCAATCTGAATTCCCTGCAAACTTTTTTTTCTACAACGAATGAAAATTAATGTGATCATTGAAAGCAACTTACCAGACACATCCTCATGCAGTCTTTTACTAAATCAAACTGAAATGAGATACGAGTATTTTGCACCTCAAATGAAATTCTCTCTCGATTAATCAAACTTATTTTCCAGTTCCAAATAAGATAACACTTGAAAAACGAATGAAAACAAACAAACAGAGCAAAACAATTTGATCATATCAGGGTTGATCACCAAAATTCATCTTACCAAATTCAAAAGAATATCCAGAAAAGCCCTTGCATGTTGAAGTATATCTTCCTCAACTGAAATTCATTCTGAGAAGACTTTGGATTCAATAATTAGCATACTGATACAGGACTAGAATTTCAAGTCTATTCAAAGTACCAGTGGCATTCCATCATATGAGCCTTCATTTGCACCCGAGTCAATCTATCTTGTTTATGCAGGACTATCCAAACAAGACATTAGATATTAGATAGTAGCTCTAAACAAATAACAAATCCAAATTCACTAATAAACAAAAACACACACACATGAGCCTTCATTTGCTCCCGTCAAGCAACCCTAAAGTGACACCAGGAGAGCCCAAAGCTGTAGAGGTGTGTCTTACTTTTCATTATGGTGCTTCTGCTTCTGCTGTTTTAGTTAGAGACAGAAAACATCTGCTGCTGGAATATTACATCTTAACTTCCACATGCCATGCACTCTTCACGGTTTTCCAAGGAACAAACAACCTGTGCCATTTTGGCTTCTACATCATCATCCTCCACCGGCTTAGTTGTTTTCTGCATTCCACAAATGAAAAGCCAAACCCAATTTGAAAATATACCAATAAGAATTTAGTAATCAAAGAAATCAAATGATTTATATAACTAAAGGAAATCAAAAGAGAAACAGTACTTGGAGCAAAGAAGTGTCCACAGTAAACTTGATTGCATCCGCAGCAGCACGAGAACGCAAATAATACATTCCAGTTTTCAAACCCTACATTCAAAAGGTCCACGAGAATTACACCTAGTGTTCCAATTCAAGGAAATAAATGCATCGTAGGTCATTGTGGATAATAAGCATATTTAAGATTACTAGTTGAAAACAAAGAGGCATCAAACCTTGGACCAAGCATAGAAGTGCAGTGATGTTAGCTTCCCAAAATTTGGCTGGTCCATATGGATATTAAGGCTCTGACTCTGATCTATGTAACACCCACGATCAACAGCCATGTCAACTAGAGTCCTTTGTTTAATCTCCCAAACAGTTCTAAAATCACAAAAGTCTTATTAGATCAAGGAAAAATATCTTAGACAATAGGAACGAGTTATTTGCTTGCATCATCTCACTTGTAAATTGCTTTCAAGTTATCTGGAATTTCTGGAATCTTGAGAACAGAACCATCCTCATAAATTATCCTGTTCTTGAGAGCAGGTGACCATAGACCCATCTCAGTCAAATCATGCAGGAGATGTTTATTCACCACAACGAATTCCCCACTGAAAAAAGCAGTGTTATGATATAGGTTGATTGATTCATTTCAAAAATGATATGTCCAAAGCATACCTTAAAACTCTGCGACTGTAGATGTTGGATGTGTATGGCTCAAAGCACTCATTGTTGCCAAGAATTTGACTAGTTGAAGCAGTGGGCATAGGAGCAATAAGAAGAGAGTTTCTGACACCATTCTTTGATATCATTTCCCTTAATGCAGCCCAATCCCATCGATCAGAAAGAGTAACATTCCACATGTCAGGTTGGAGAATTCCCTGAGCAACAATACAGTCAGCATTCTTCCAAGGATGCAGAAATTATTACAGGCATAAAATGAACATTTATGCTGAAATGTAGCACCTAAGAAATGAACACAAGCTCAAAAACATATTCCTCTTCAGAGTTACACATATTCTAACATTCCAGTTCATTCAAGGCATACTGAAAACATGTGTTTCTGCTATGAAAATATGGTAATAGCAATAATATCATGCACAAATTAACCCTGATCACACGCAAGAAAGCACATAAAACAATTTGAGCAGATGGCAACTACCGTTGTTTAGAAAAAGCTTTAATATAAAGATGGTGTCTCAACACAAATGAAGATCCAAGGATTAACAGAAGTAGAACCAAACCTTGCTTACTGGACTTCCTTGATAAGTCTCGTAAGGACCACTGCTAATAGCAATTTCAGAAGAAGACTTGAGAGCATGGTAATATATGGTCTCAAATATATCCTTGTTCAGCTGCTGAGCCTACAGAAAGAGTTAATCATTACAATAATAGTTCATATAAAAAATAATAAAGGAACTAGAGAACATACTTGATCTCAGCAATTACCTCAGATGAATCAAAAGGCATGCCAAGTAAGATGAAAGTGTCAGCCAAACCCTGAACACCAATTCCTATTGGCCTATGTCGTAGGTTTGATCTCCTTGCAGTTTCAACTGGATAGTAGTTCACATCAATTATTTTGTTGAGATTCTCAGTTATTATTGCAGTAACCTGTAAACAAAAGAATATATGTTAATTTAGAAATACTATGAAACAATGTGCATGTGTTTCATATATTGAGGCAATTAAAATCCTACCTCACCAAGCTTGTCAAAATCAAAGTATCTGTTCTTTGATCCACTACTGCCAACCAACCTGGATGGATGTGACTCTAGTGGGACACCCTGAAAGCAAATCCATTAAAAAGGAGAAATGGTACCCCATGTCATGGCCTCGTAGCTAACTTGGGAATCCTTTGCTAAAAGGGCAAACAAAGATCCATGAGAACACACCTCCCTAACAAACCGTGGTAAAGCAATGGATGCCAGGTTGCACACAGCTGTTTCAGTAGGACTTGTGTATTCAATAATCTCAGTGCATAGGTTTGAAGACTTAATGGTACCAAGATTCTGTTGATTACTTTTTCTATTGCAAGTATCCTGAATACATGTAACAGTGTCATCAGCATGACTCAGAAATTTCTGAAGGGCATGATAATTACAGTTAATACCTTGAAGAGCATATATGGTGTTCCAGTCTCAATCTGAGATTTGAGGATCTCAAACCAAAGGTTCTGTGCTGCAACAACCTTTTTGGCCTTGCCCTAAAGTGCATGAATGGAAGAGAATGACTACAGTTATTAATTAAAAACTTGTTTTAAGCATTTGTTATTTGCAGGCCAGGCTTACCTCATCCTCATATTTTAGGTAGAGTTTCTCAAATTCATCACCCCAACAATCAGCAAGTCCTGGAGCTTCATTAGGGCAAAACAATGACCATTGTCCATTACTCTGAACTCTTTCCATAAAGAGATCAGGAATCCAAAGGGCATAAAACAGGTCCCTAGCTCTATGCTCTTCCTGCAAAATAAATGAACTTACAATTACATAAAAGAAAACATCCCTTCCAGATAATTACTCCAAATGTCTAAGCTTTATCTAACTACTGAAACCTGATGTACATGTTTTCATCACACTAGGACCAAGCAAGGTTCAATCTGGAGGATGAAAGCATATTGCTGGGGAATATAATAAACTACCCATGGTCATCCTCTTTTTCAATTAGTAACACAACCACTATGTAACCTTCAATTCACAATCATCATCTCTAATTACTCACATACATCAAAGTAAAAGAATGCATCTTACCAACCAAATATACTGAATCTTCCATACAAAGTGAAACCACCAAAAAAGAATCTTGTTACATCAAACACAAATTAAGGATGTAACTGCTTTTTGCCCAAGGTTTAAGATCCTGAAACAAGGCTGCCAAAAAACTAAAAACTCTAAGAACAATATAGCATGGATGAAAGACATGTTTTCCATCCAATTTTGCAACATTTTCCATTACATGGGAGAAAAACTAACTTTTTTTTCTTAAAAAGAAAAGAATTCTATACACTACTAGCACCATTTTAAATTTTCTATGAGAATAAAAGGGAAAATGAAAACACATGATATTTATGCACTAATTTATTCCATAGATAAACATGAATGTAGATTAAGTATTCTTGGAAAAGCTAGCATTGATCAAACTGACATTCTAAATTGTCATCATCTCGCATTGGAGAAGCTCTGCGTGTTTCCAAACAAGCATTCAATTTGAATTGTTTGTCAGAAATAGATTAAAAAAATTACATGACAAAAAAGAGGAAAGCAGACACAAAAGGTGATCACAACATTAAGCAAGTGAAAAATAATAATAATAATACCTTTCCATGGTTCTTTCTAAGCTCAAGGAACTCATACATATCAGCATGCCAAGGTTCCAAATATACAGCAAATGCACCTAGTAGGTATTAAACAAAGATCAGCATTTCAAACATTCGACATGATCACCTGAAAATAACAGTTAGCAAAATCATAACTAAATTACCCTTTCTCTTGCCTCCTCCTTGATCAACATAACGAGCAGTATCATTGAACACCCTTAGCATTGGAACAATACCATTAGATGTTCCATTTGTCCCACGGATATAACTGCCTGTTGCTCGGATGTTGTGAACAGAAACACCAATTCCTCCAGCTGACTTGCTTATTATAGCACACTCCTTAAGCGTATCATATATCCCCTCAATGCTATCATCTTTCATGCATATCAAGAAACAGCTGCTTAACTGCCAAAACACATCAACTATATAAGCAAACAAAAGAATAAACAATTGCAATTTGCAAAAGAACAGAACAAGTCTAGAATCAGGTACCTGCGGCCTAGGGGTGCCTGCATTAAACAAGGTGGGAGAAGCATGAGTGAACCACCGCTGAGACATCAGATGGTAAGTTCTGATAACAGATTTGATGTCATCTTTGTGGATTCCAACAGCTACTCTCATCAGCATGTGTTGCGGCCTCTCAACTACCTTGCCAGATACTTTCAAGAGATATGACCTCTCAAGAGTTTTAAATCCAAAGTAGTCATAGTCAAAATCTCGATCATAAATTATCTCACTGTCCAAGCGAGCGGCATTCTGAAATGATTTAATTGGAGGATTTTTATACAACCTTGCATCTTCACAATAGACAATAATCCAAGTAGGAAATTTTGAACTACAATCAGATCAAAACCATGCCTTCTTTTAAAAAGGACCAGATAATAATAATAGAATAATGTATATAGTTTTAGCTGCATGGTTTGTTACCCCTAGTAGTCACATTAGCTATTTTATATAGGAACTGTATGCATCGAAAATATGCCAAGAAAATATTTTCACGAGTAATACAAAATTAAGTCCGACATAGAAAATATATAGTGTCATCTCAGGCCAAGGTACCGAATAATTACCTTCATGATTATATCATAAACATCATCAGCAATCAACGGGGCCTCCTGTCCAGATCTCTCATTGAAATGATGATACATTAACTTTATCCTGAATTCATAACCACCACCAATCGGGAACCTTAGAAGCCGCTAGTAACGAACAGCAAAAACCGAAACAAAACAATCTAAAGAGCAAAACTCACTTACGTTTCGGAGAATGACTTCTTTGTTTTCTTATGCAAATTAGAGACCACGATCCTCGCAGCGAGCTATAAGAAAACCATAGAGAAAATGAATCTCGACAACCAAAACAAAGGGAAAAGATGGGGCATCAAAGAAGACGAAGGCGGGGCATACCGAGGCATAGTCAGGGTGATTGGCGGTCATGGCGGCGGCGGTCTCGGCGGCGAGCTCATCGAGCTGGCTGGTGGTGACGCCCTTATAGACGCCGGCGCACACCTTCTGGGCGACGAGCACCGGGTCGCAGTGCTCCTGGCTGAGCCCGTAGCTCAACTTCTTAAGCCGCGCCGTGATCTTGTCGAAGTGGACGGCCTCGGGCCGTCCGTCCCGCTTCACCACGTACATCCCGGATCCTTCTGTGGAGACTTTCGTCGAACAAATGGAAGGGGGGAGAAAGGGGGAGATGAATGCGACGGCGAACAGCGAGCAGCGACGAGCGACGCGCTGCGAATTTAAACTATTACCGTGGGCCGAAAAATTCGAATTAGGGCTCCATGGGCATCTTCTCGAAGAAGGCTCGTCGTGGGAAATTTTTGGCGCCAACGGGAGTCTCACCTCATTCCGTGTTCCGCATTTTCGAACCTTTTTGGCGCGCTTCTGGAGGGTGGAGTCCAACGCGTGCTGACTCGGGAGGATGAAAGAAAGCTACGTGAGGCACTCAATTATGTGTGCCCGAGCGGCTTTTATTGAGCCCGTTGAAGACGAACGAACCAATTTGGTCCGGCTTTATAGACCTTATGAGGTTTAAAGGCTGTTCATGGTGAATGCAGCTTCGAATTTTTGAATTACGATCAAAACAATTTTCCTCGTTAAAAACATCATTTTTGACGCATCTCAACACCAGTAATAACCATCCTGGAGAATTTTGTTTCTTTATATTTTTTATTATGCAGAACCTAAGCAAATAAATAGCTTATAAAAGCCTTCCAATCTTGTTCCAACCAAATCCTCCACCAATTAATATAAAGACCCGTGGAAGAACACTCAAGAGGCGAACAGAAGAACAAAATATGGCGAACAGAACAAATCACGACACCAAAGAATCGGCTTCAAGTTCATACAACACGACGCAGCCCATACTGCAAACTGCAAACTGGTCAAAATAAAATGAGCTCCAGTAGCACGATTATAGTGACCGGAACCACCTTAAGAAACACACAGAATCTTCCAGCGGAAGAGGCATTGGATGTCTCAACTGAAGTGGGTGCTGTTGGTGACGACTTCGGAGCTGACGACCTTCGTGTCACATTACAAGTGCCAAAGGTGGCATTAGCCTGTAGAGCCCATTAACATGTTCAAATATAAATTAGCCCTAACGTGTCATAATGTTTAGGATATGTTAGAGTTGATTTACATTGACAGAATGTATCCCAATGTCAGGGATCTCTAAATTTTGCAACCGTATAAGATATTTACTAAAAAAAATAATATATATATAAAGTTTATGTTATTAAAATAAAAATATTGATATAGATGTGTGAAGTTATAAAAAAAAATATTTTTATTCATAAACAACTACGTATTGCTTCGATAAAAGTTAAGATAAAATAGACTCATTTAAGATAGTATGGACACATGCTTAACAGACTTATCGATGTGATAGCTAAAAGAAACACAATGATTAATATTATTAGTAAGAGGAAAGACAGAAAATTTTTAAAGATTTTTAAAAAAATTATAAATAAAAATTTAAATACTCTAAATTTAATCAAACACATGGCTTTTTACAAATCTCAATGGCAACAAAAATCCATATAGCCAACCTCAAATAATTAAGACTCATGATTTTATTATTATTATTAAAGTGGATGATATGAAGAAGTGCATAAAAAATGATAAGATTGTCAAACTATATGTTACTTTTTGAATGGTTGTATATTTAGCCTTAATGGATAATATACTATATTTGGTCCCTGGTACCTTAATGTTTTCAAGTTCTAGCACAAACCTATATCTTCTAAAATTTTCCTGCCAAAATAGTCATATAACCGCACAAGGTCCTCAAAATGCCACTGAACATAAACTCATTTCACCAAGGCTGCTCTTGGCCTTCCTTGAATTGTTGGGAAAATCTAGGTCATAAGTTATGAATTTTGATCCAAAAGTCATTTATAATCTTGTAATCAAGGACAACACCATGAAGGGATTAACCTCATTCAGGAGATAGATAAACTTATAGTTGTTAGGTGTACGTGCTAACTGGCTTTTAAAATTTACTTAATACCATGGTCATGTATCTAAGTTAATTAGCATATTACTAGTCAAATCATGCTTAGTACAATTCACATGGGAATTTATACACTCATGTTTTTATTATATTAATCTATTCAAATGCTAATGCAAGTTTGAAAACCATCCACAATTCATATTTACCATACTATCTAGCATGATTTGACCAGCCATGCTAAATGGTTTTTCATTGTTAGAGATGTTTATACAAAGTCGTAGATATACGTGGTTGTTTATTATTTACCTGAAAATATTAAATATTCAGGGTCTGTTGTAATTGGAATTAAATGAGAATAGATCTAGGTTCATGTAGTAACTAAGTTAACCTATGCTATATGCATTGGTGTATGATCCCTTGTGCACCCGTCATATTTTTCTGCATCAAACCTTCCCAGAAGCCTAAGTCAAAAATGAAAAACTACATGCTACTTGATAATGTCATGATATGTATTGATTTCATCATGCGTTCCAGTTCCAGTTCCATGTCAACATATTTTTCTTTGACTAATTATCCAATTGGAAGTTCTACTCACCTTGCAATAGGCAATATTATCACAGCCACAAACCATGTGTCCATTTGCTACATCTGCAGCTTCAGGGGCATCACCTTTCTGCATCATGAATGAAGCAAGTTAATTTCAAATCAAAAGTGTGAGTGCCCTGTTAAGTGGAAACCGAACAAACAAAAAAAATAACATATATATACTACCATGTAGAAATCAACAGCTATAAAGTTGGCCCACCGGTTGGCTGACAAACCATGACAAGTTTTAAGCATGCCAAGAAGAGGAGCCGAATTATTATGGCACGCAGAAGACGCACTAGGATTTGTTCGGAAATAGTTCATCAGTACAAGAGATTTCAACGTGGTGCTCATGGGTGATGACTCTGCTCGACTGGGGCATGAACCTGGAGTCATTCCTTCATCTCCATCTGCAACTCATAATGCACATTGAGAAATAAAAATGCATAATCTGCTGTATATATGGCCGCTCAATACTAGAAGTTGGATCACAATCTCTTCTTACATTGATTTTCAACTACATAGTTCCACTCATAGGCGATGCCCTCAGAAGCCTCCTTAGAAGCTACAGATGTGAAGACCAAAAGACGATGATTCTGGTCGATCATTTTACTTAGCAAAGGCCAGTCACTGCCATTCTTGGGCATCTGGTCCACTGGAAACCAATACTTCATGAGACCTGAAGCATTGAACACCTTGCTGAGACCACTGGGGGATTTGACATAATCTTCAATGAATATGGTTATGACCTCTGAAGGGTTTGTTGCTAGGAAAGTCTCAATTTCTTTGAGAACATTGATGGCAGGTTGCTGATCAACAGCTATTTAGGATTAGTTGTCAGTCGGGAGATCTTAAGGAGAATCAGCTCTGTATAGAAGCTTACAAAGGCAGTGAAGTTATAACATTGGCCACCAGTAGAGTGGCAAAGCCAGACGTCATTTCTGAAATCATACATATCCAGCATCAAACCCCTAACACCATTCTGCAAAAATATCAAAATACTGTTCTCATGAACGTGCATATATTAACCATGAGTGATTTACGATACATATTATATTATCTCCAAATAAAAATGATATAGCAAGACGACTGCTGCCTTCATGATTTCTTTTATTCTGGTTGCAATTAACAAAAGATTCTGCAAATGCATTGGACCCAGGTGATTTTTAGGGCTGCACAATGAAATCTATTTATGAATTAACAAAAAGTAAACAAAAAAATTATCTTATCTGTGTGTGAATGAGTATGATTTCAGAGAGCAAAGGAATCTGAGTTGTAATGGCTTAAAACAAGACCAGATGAGAAAGTAGGTAAAGAATTCCAATTATCTATTCTACCAACTTATCAGATGAGTCAACAATTGATTTTAAAATTCAAGTGGCATCATTAGCATCTTTGTGCTTTGGGAAAGGAATAAAGATCTTAGAACCAACAACTTGTAAGCCCCCTAAACAATCATTAATTTTGTTTAATCTGTCTAAAGTTGGTGGCATTCTCTGATGCATTTTTAATTAAAGTTGCATCTAAACAAATAATTTGCATCTATATTAGGTGGCCCATCAGAATGACAAGAGCCTCTTAGGCTAATTGCAACCAAATTGTGTAAAGACAATTGCATCTTATCATTCTCAAAAAGAAACTAAAGTGATATTCAAGTGTTTTATTACTAATGCAGAAGAATTGACCTTACTAGTGACGCATGCAACTAAACCAGGGTTTAAAAACTTCACCATGCATAGAAAAACAAACAAAAAAGAAAAAAGAAACACTAGATGAATAAAAAAATAAATATCATATACACTTTTATGGAAATGAAATATTAAATCATTAACGAAGGAAATAATTAACAACCTAGTACTTTGAAATCAATTGATAAGCTAACCTTAAAAAAAATCAAATAATCTATTTTTTTCCATTTTAACAAGCTAATTAACAACTTTGTTTATGGTTTTCGAAATATATAAATGATAAAAGTCTAACTTATAAGCTAATTAACAACTTTGTTTATGGTTTTCAAAATATATAAATGATAAAAGTTTAACTTATATGATAAATATTTGAAGCAAATTTTATATAAGCATATTACAGATTAGGAATAACAAAAAACTTGTTTTCCTTTCCATCTACCATGTGTTACTTCTTGATTGCGTAGCCAAACGTTCTGCATGTCACAATTCAATATTAACAAACTCTTATGATCGATTTGACTCATCATACTTTGGCCAGGAACTTTTTGAGTCCGTGTTCTACGAACTCTCCATCTTAATAGATAAAAAATAAAGTATCATCACCCCAGCATCAGCGCATCTTCTCTGATCAGGGCCACACGGGGATTGGGACTAACAAAAGTGGTCGGTGAAAGCTGGAATAATTAAAACAATGCGACGATTTAAATAAAAAAAAAGATAGAATAATCTCTCTTTTTCTAGAGGTTGGAACGAGTTGGTCCGACTTCTTCGCCTCTAAAATTCCCTACGCTTCCTCTTAGGAATACGTGTCTACGGTCACCAGCAAGTGGGTCCCCCGATCATTGCGTCCAATGACGGGGCAGGTGGGCGAGTGGTAACGGGTGGACGTTCTTTTCTTGTCTCACCTTTCAACTTTGATCAAAACTTTAGCCTTCGCGCCACGAGAAGCCCAATTTTTCTCACGAAAGATGGACTCTTGGTGTCACCCCAGCCCGCTCTTGGCCCATGATGAGAGCCGAATAAGCTTTGACGCTGTTCCGTCCTAGGAGCGCGGGACCGACTTTTATGCGGGTCCCGCGGGTCCCAGAGGGCAAACTAGTTCGGACTCACGCCGACTATGCACGTTTGAAGAGACTTTCTAGGGTCGCAGATTGTGTGCGATCCCGACAGCTCCGGCGAGGCTTGTAGGAAAGAATTCGAAAGCAAAAGTGAACATGCGAGAGAGCGAGGAAGCGTACATTAAGCTGGGAAGTGATGTTGTCATGCTGGTTGGTGAAGGTGATAAGGGTAGCGCCGGTGGCGGAATGCGCCCCCGCATCGGCGAAGGAGTTGTGCGTCGTCAGCCACGAGTACTTGTTGAATGGCAGATCCTTCCCCTGCGCACATCCCAGTCCCAAATTAGCCCGGAAACGAAACCATCCCACCCAAAGCCCCAAATTACGGATCGAAAACGGGTAGTGACGAATGCGGACCTTGGATCTCGGATCGTACGGCCGGATGCTCACGCAAACGCCAAGGTCGCCATCGCAGCCGTCGCAGCGTAGTCCGGCGTCGCAGTCCTGGTTGGCCGAGCACCCCTCCCCCAGCTGCAACAGAATCGAAATGGAGATGACGAACAGATACTCACCCAACAGAGAGAGAAAGAGGTGATACCTTGGACGCAGATGAAAGAAGAGACGAGCCGACGAAGACGAAGACGAGGAGGAGGAGGAAGACGGAGGAGGAAGGGGGAAGGGCCATTTTTTCGCTTCTGCGGCCGTGAGATTGGAACGGGATTTCTATTAGAGGCAGCCGAAGTACTTTATATGGGAGGAAGCTTCGGTCGCGGGTAGGAACGGACGGGGTTGCGGTGAGGTCGAGTCCAGCGCGAGAACGGTGCGGCCGAGGGGCGACGATCACACCGCAAAGTTTGTGAAGCTCGCATCAATCTTTCAACTTTTTAAATTGATCTTGATATATTTTTTAAGTTTGATTGTGCAATACAGTTCATTATGTATAGAACATCATAAAGTCTATCCAACTTACATCAATTATTTAAAAGATACGAGCAAATATGATATGAATAAGATTTCATTGGTTATTCTATGTTTGAATAACTGAGGAGATTTTGTAATTTAGTTTGGGTAGAATCACAATTAAAACTTATAATACCATGTGATAATCCTTAGAGGACGATAAATATTATCTTTTTGCCATTTTATGGGTGCTAATTAGTAAATTCAAAAAAAATACTCCTGGATAAAAAAAATGATTATGGGGGTTTTGTGGGTTAATTTTGCTATATATATCCCTAGAAATAGATAGATCTATATCTAGAACTATAGATAATCTTAGTCAGTTATAATAATTTTTAGATCTAATTTGCATTTATGTTATGTAAATTATCTTATAATACTAAAAATATTATATATTTTATGTTATTATATATTTATCTGACTCAAACTAATAGGAGAAGAATATTTGGTCGGTACTAACGAGATATTGACATGTAACTATCGTATTTGACAACTAAGTGGGCATCAATTCCTCCACACTATCATCACCATCACAACTCTCCTAAATTGGCATCAGAGTGTCTCGGTTGCTCTCTGAACATACTGTGACAAATGGTATGATACATCAATATTGATCTCATACCTTGCTATCTCATGTGATTTCATATCCAAAATAATGATAATGATTTGCTATCCAAAACAATGATAACACTTCACCAATCTCGCTCTTGGCCTCATGAAATATTAATCATCATGTTCGTATGGTACGTTTAATGAATCCATGTGACTGTTGTGTGTTTAGATGGCACGAATCATAAGAAGACATCTCGCAATTTGAGGGACAAATATGCGGAATTATAAAAAAAATGTTACAGAATTCGATTATTTTAACATAGAATATTCTGCTATCAGATCTAATCCTAGTAACTCAAGCTCGACCAAGAAGATATATGGATGTAAACGTTAGCCTGCATTAACTTAATATTCCGACCAAAGAATCAAAGGCTAATCTTTTTAAAGCTGGTCCAAGAAAAGAAAATAGTCAGATCAATCGGATCTGCTTCTGCCACATTCATCATACGAGCTAACGAGTAAGGCCATTGCATCAAGGTAGACCATCCACCGACCCTCACAAAAAGCAACTTTATGGGATGAGCACGTAGGGCTTCAAGACAGAGCATTGTAATATCACATGACTTAGTGGCTCTACCCCACTGTCCAAAGTAATCTCTACTTTAGCTGCGCATGTTCTCGTTTTGTTTTATGAAAAATTACAATTAAAAAATTATAATATTTTTCAGGGTGAATTCTCAAAAAAAAATTTACTTTTTAATATTTAACATAGATTTTCATATAGTGCTTCTACTTTGAAAATTTTTGAAATAATATTTTATTTTAAATTTTCATTCTATCTCTCGTATCGATTGTCTCTCTATCCAATTTATCTCATCAACCAATATCATTATCATTACTTTCGTTGGAACTCAATAGCCTAAGACGATAATAATCACTCAATGCTAATATGGGCAACCTCATGCATAATAAAAGGAGGTGGTTAGCCCTTATACGTGTTTGGGTCCAATCCATATATGAGTTTAGACTAAACAATTGAGTCATTGAGGTCAAATTAATTATTAAAAATAAAAAAAAGTGGAGTAAGGGGTGCACGATGAGGGCTGCAATGTTCGCTTACTCGGCCTTGTCCTCTGGCTTGCCGGGCTCCCTTAAGCGAATGTGAGCTCTGAAGTAGTTCCACTCTTCAGCAGCTCCGATCATACCTCTGTATGATCCAGTCCCCCTGTGGATATTAGCAAACACTTTATAGCCAATGCACATTCTAACCATGAATATTACAAGCTCAGAACAGTTACACAACAAAGGTATAAAATTGAATGTTTTGTATATAGTGAATGTTTTGTGTATGGAGAATCTTTGTATATAGTGAATGTTTTGTAAAAAAACAATTGCAGGTGAAAAGGAATGGTGGCGACACAAAGAAAGAACAGAGAGAGAAAGAGAAGAGAGAAAACTACGATTTTGAGTTTTCTTAGTCAAATTTTGTCAATTTTGGTACAAATTTTATATGGAGAATCTTTGCAGTAAGCTCTACAATCCTAACGGTGTTGATCTACAGTTTATCCTCTCTAAGGTACTTTTCTGTTATACCCACTTGGTGAGACCTAAATTTTTTCTTTGATGAGATCCATCCATGTGATGATGATATTCTTGAGCCAAGATATGTGGTATTGATATTATTACGATCTCTTGTTATTTTAGAGAAGACTTATTGTAAATCAGTTATCATTATTTGTAATCAAATCAAATATTTGATTTATGAATCAAATATTATTTCCTTACATGCTAGTATAATTTAGAGAATGTTAATCCTACTTTCTTATTTGTCATTACGAATTAAGAAATAATTATTAAGCATTCCAAATAGGGTGATATCATATTTGTTAGTATATTAAATAAAAATAATTTATATTAAATAATGTAAAATTTTTTAAAAATTTTCTTTAATAGAGGCTCACCTCCTCCTATTTAAGGGGAGGGATTTCTTTCCTTCATTCCTCACCGAGTAAAAGTTAGCAACGGGAGGAACGAGGAGTTTCATCTTACAAAGAAGAAGTATGTTTTTCCTACTTTTCTTAAAAATAAAAGTTTTTATTTGGATTCCATATTGAAATTTTTAGATTCATATTATTTATCAATCTTTTTAATATTAAAATATTTATTATTATATTAAAATATTTTATCATTCGATACTCTTTAAAGGTTTTCATTTTTAAACATACTAAAATTATACATGTTTTATGATATCTGATTTTTTTTATTGTAGTTATCTTCTTATCTTATTTAGATTAAAATATACCATGAGTGGTTCAAAAATAGTTCTTAATCTTTTAGATATTAAAATTTTTATTATTTATTAGAATATGTTATCTAAAAAATTTTATCATTTTTGATATTTAGAATGTTATTATTTGATTTGATCATATTAAAATTATTCATGTTACATGTATTAAAAATATGATTTCTAATTCTTATTGAATCAAGAATGTTATTTCCTTATATTGAAGCTTATCTTTCAATCTTATCATTTATTTAATATATTATTAGGTTTTAATGCATTATTATTAGTGAATGTATGTTATTATAATTTAAAATTTATGAAATTAGAAATGATTAAGTTAAAACAGCCCGTACGCCAAGCCTAACCCACGGGTCAGGCCCTAGCCCACAGGCTAACCTAGCCCAGCCCAACATGGGCAGTCATGGGCTAGGGTTAGCCTAACCTGGTGTGATGAATGTACAGTTATGTGCAGTACATATAATCGGTATTTGGGTCAACCCAACCTAGTCCAATATTATATAATTATTGGACTTAAACCCAAACATTGATTGAACTAAACTTGACTTGATTAGTCTAGATCAATTCAAAGTGATTCCGAATTGGTCTGACTTTTCAAGTTAGTTTAATCTAAATTGAACCTAATCTAGTTCAAATTATACTAGTCTAGGGTGGTTCTAAACCAGTTAAATGAGGATTAGAGATCGGTTCAGTTAGGTTCCAATGAATCAAGTTTAATTAGATCGATTAGACAGATATTTTAAATATGTTATTTTATCCCGATATAGACATGACCAGTATGAGATTATATTATTTCCCTACCAAGGGCAGGTAGGGCGATTCCCTTCGAGGATTAACGGACCGTCAGATATGACGGTTGGACGATTCTTCCATCGGCTATTAGGAGGAACGTGTCCCTACTTTGGCGAGTGAAGGACGCCACTCCATCCGCTGTTGGGAGTGCGATATGATTTTGCCTCTATCCACTTTTGGGAGAACATAAACTCATCCCGTAGCATAAAGTCTCTTCATCCGCTGTTGGGAGAGTGCTCCTTCGGGTATTTGATATACGCCAATGAGATGATTGATTTTTGATTATGCATTCATTTTGAGTTGACTTTTGGGGTTCCTACTCAGCGTTACAAAATTTTCTTTATTTTTTATTTTCAAAGCAGCCTCCCATTAGCATTGAATCAGATTCCAATAGAGAGCGGACCTTCCTTTATCGCTAGGTAGAGCCACTTGGATGATTCTTCAAGTTAACATTACTATATTTACCTTTCTACTTATGATTTGATGAATAAATAAATTATAATAAATATTTATAAAAATAAATAAAGTGATATTTATTTATTTAGTTTTGTATGTATAAAAAATGTAATCCTAAAAAAAATCCAGGATGTGACATCATTTTATAGTATCAAAATATAGTCTAGGGCTTGTAGGTATTTAAGTCTCTTAATTGACTTTGACCAATGATTGTCTTAACCTATTATAGGAGTAATGGAGCCAATTCAAGAAAATAGTGACCCTATTACCCATAGCACTCGTGGTCATAATGCTACTAGCCTACGCCCTCGAAGAGGTGTTTGAGCAAATAATAACTTAGACATTCCATGCATTACTAAATAAACCCAATCCTCATGTACACCTGCCACTGATTATGTGCTAGCTTCTTCGACATCGTAAAATACAACTCACACGTCAACACCTGTCAATGCTCCAAATGATATACACGGAGTCCTCAATGCTATTAGAGGATACTTTGAGCGATAGGAGGAGCAGGATAGAGCTCCACGGGGTGGAAATAATATCTTAGATCATTTTAAGAGATTGGGACCACCTGTTTTTGAGGATAAACTAGATCTAATCTTTGCTGAATGTTGGATCTGTCACGTGGAAAAGACATTTGAAGCTATCGAATATAGGAAAAATTAGAAAGTACATTTTGCTTCTTTCATTTTGGAAGGGAAGACAGATAGTTGGTGGAGCTCAAAAAAGAGGATGTTAGAGGCTAGAGGCAATGTGGTGACTTCGGAACTGTTTAAGGATGCATTTTATGAGTAGTTCTTTCCCAATTCAGTTCGCTTTAAGAAGCAACAAGAGTTCCTTACCATCCATTAGGGAAATAGAACAATAATGGAATATGACCATTATTTCACTGAATTGGCCCAGTTTTCTCCACATATTGCCTTTAATGAAAATCAAAGAGCTCGACATTTTAAGAGGGGACTTTGATCATCAATTAGAAAGTCAGTTATAGTATTGATTTTACTAACCTATGCTGAAGTGTTAAATCAAACTCTGGTGGTGGAGAAACTGGATAATGATGTTAGGGATCGAGCGGCACTAAGAGGGGGGTGAATTAGTGCAGCGAATAAATACGATAAACTTCGGTACTTTTAAAACTTCAGAAACTTCGTACGTTGAAAGCAATGTTTCATTTGAAACCGTTTTGATTGCATTTTAACTTGAAGGAATACGTAAGAAAGAGACAACGAAGTAAAGCATCAAAGTGAAGATGGTTTGCAGTAATGTAAATGACAATAAGATAAACGCAAACCGATTTATAGTGGTTCAGTCATACGACCTATGTCCACTCTCAATTCCTCTTCACTTGATGTCATCGGCTTTTCCACTAGCTATCCTCCTTCCAACGGGAGAGGATGAACTCTCTTACAGCACCTCTCCTTTTGATGGGCTTAGGAGATAACCCTTACAAGGCCTCTCACCCCTCTCTTGAACTAGAACACTCTTAAAACTTAGAGGGAAGATTTTGACATACTTTCAATAGAGTTTTCCCTCTTTTTATCTTAGTTCTAGATATCCCTTCATCCATGAATGAGAGGGGTATTTATAGGCCTTAAGAGGATTCAAATTTGGAGCCCAAACTTGGAGCCCAAATTTGAATCACCTTGGTTTTTGGTATTCTGGTGGCATTGGGCGGTGCCACCGCCTAGCTCTTAGCCTCTAGGCGGTGCCACCACCCAGCTCTCTGGTCATGGGCGGTGCCAACGCCTAGCCTATTCTAGCACGCTGGTTTGGGCCTTAAACTCGGCCTAAACCTGTCCAAAACAAGGCCCAATTGGCCCCTACTTGGTTTATAGGATTAACACCTAATCCTAAACTAAATTACGTGTTAACTATGAATTTTAAAGACATTTTCTAAGCTATTACAAAGTCTAACAAGTCAAGACTTCTTTCGGCGATCTTCCGAGGAACCCTCGAAAACCATTCTGCGGACTCCCGGCAAGCTCCCGGACTTCACGATGATCTTGGCGAGTTGTAACAAGCTTCATTGGCAAGCTCTGATCTTTCTTGGCAAGCTCCGTGAACTTCCGATGAACCTTCCGGCGAACTTCCGAAAACCCTTTGGCAAACTCCCTACTCGTTCTCGGCCAGTTCCGACAGCACTCCCAACGAATCTTTGGACAGCCATTGAACTCTCAAACTCCCAATGATCCATCACACTGTCTTCTAGCACTTTGTTTCACTTTATGTCTTCATCATCATCGTAGTTAATCTTGCACACACATAAACAAAAACTATACTTCGATCTAGACAGTTATTATAACGCGAATTGACATTCAATTACCCGGCACGTCATTGGTCGGTGCTTCGTCCGATTCTTCGGTGCATCATCCTCTCTTGTGGCTTGTTACCCAATTAGTGGTTGACCTCTGCAACCCCAATATCCTTGGCGCAACTCCACTCTTCTTGGCCTGATGCTCGACGTCTGAAGCCTCCTACCGATTATTGACCGAACCTCCAGCTCGACATCCAATATCCTGACGTGATCACTTCCGACCCAACGTCAATTCTTCCAGCATCAACTGTCTAATCCTAATCGATAGTAGACATGCGTCACTTAAAATATAGTTAGATCATAAAACACAATCAATTAGTTTCATCATCAAAATTTGAGATTTAACAAATGAACTACAACAAGCAAAGGATCGAAAGCAACCTTTTAATACTGCATTATATGCGTATGGGGATATCATTTTAGACCCTCAAAGAAAGGCAAGGGCAAACAGCTTGGGCATCAACAAGCAGGTGCTCCTAGTAATCAAGTCATTATAAAATGTTACTTTTGTGAAAAGACAAATCATGTTTCCACCTCATGCCCCATGGGACAGCGTGTATGCTTTTATTATCAATAACCAGGTCATATATCTAAGGATAGCCCTCGAAAGTAACAACATCGAGCTCCACCCCAAGTAGTTGAACAACAACAACTAGGACTCAAAGAAGGAGGTCAGGCGAGGGTCTATGCATTGACCCATCAAGATGCTGAAGCCTCGGAATCTATTATTAAAGGTATCATCACATTTTATGGTATACCTACATCTGTACTTATAGATTTATGTTCTACGTATTCTTTTATATTACCATATTTTGCTAGGAAGCTACATAAGAATCTTAAAATAATGTATAACGTGTTAATGGTGGCAATACTAGTTGGAAACTCCTTGATATCTAATCAAATATATAGAAATTATGTTATTACTATTGAAAGTCATGATTTGCTAGTATATCTTATTCTACTAAAATTTTAAGATTTAGATGCTATCTTAGGTATGGACTGGCTTTCAGCATAACGTGCAAGTATCGATTATTTCCAGAAGACTATTACTTTCTCACCTATAGATCAACCATCTTTCAAGTTCATTGGGAGTCAGGAAAAGCTCCTTCCGATTATTTCAGCCTTGAGTGCTGCCTAACTATTATTAAAGGGATGTAAGGGGTACTTGGTCTTCATTTCTGAAGAAAAATTTAAGAAGCCAATATTATAGGACATCCCCATTGTATAAGATTTTTCAGATATTTTTTCTGACGATCTACCTGTACTGCCACCAAATAGGCAAATTGAATTTATAATTAATTTTTTACCTGGCACCAAACCTATTTCTAAACCTCTATATAGAATGGCACCAATTGAGTTGGAGTAGTTAAAGAAATAAATTTAGGAGCTTTTGGACAAGAGCTTTATTCGACTCAGTGTATCACCTTGGGGTGCTCCTCCTATCCTATTTGTGAAGAAGAAATATGGATCTATGCATCTATGTATTGATTATATACAACTTAACCAAGTGATTATAAAGAATAAATATCCTTTTCTCTGAATAGATGACCTATTTGATCGACTTCAAGGTACTTAGGTATATTCAAAAATTAATTTGAGATCTAAATATCACCAACTTAAGATAAGAGAATGAGACATACAAAAAAATAACTTTTAGAACAAGATACGATCATTATAAATTCTTAGTAATGTCTTTTGAACTAACAAATACACCGGCTGCCTTTATGTATCTCATGAATAGGGTGTTCCACCCTTATCTTGATAAATTTGTAATTGTGTTCATTGATGATATCTTGATTTACTCCAAAGGTAGGGCGAAACATGAACATCATCTTAAGATAGTTGTGGAAGTCCTAAGATAAGAGAAACTATATGCCAAATTAAGCAAGTGTAATTTCTGGCTCAATGAAGTTATATTTCTCGGTCATATAATTTTGAGTGTTGGTATATCTGTTGACCATCATAAGATTGAAACTATGACAAAATGGAAGCAACCTTCTAATGTTTCAGAGATTAGAAGTTTCTTTTATTTAGCTAGATACTATAGAAGATTCGTAGAAGGCTTTTTAAAAATAGCAGTACCTTTGACCAGGTTGACACAAAAGAATATAAAGTTCATATGAGATGATGGAAAAATATATTAACGAAGTTTTCAAGAATTGAAGAAAAGATTAACTAGTGCTCCTATCTTAGTGATTCCTTTAGGGGGAGAAGGTTTTGTAGTATATATCGATGCCTCACTACAAGGACTTGGTTGTATTCTAATACAAAATGAGAGGGTAGTTGTTTATGTATCTAGACAATTGAAACCTCATGAGAAGAACTATCCTACTCATGATTTAGAGCTAGCAGTTATCATTTTTGCATTAAAAATTTGGAGGCATTATCTCTATGGATAAACTTTTGAAATCTTCACAGATCATACGAGTCTCAAGTACATTTTCACACATAAATATTTAAATATGAGAAAAAAGATAGTTGGACTTTCTAAAGAATTATGATTTTAATATCAACTATCATCCTCCTACGAAAGCTAATGTAGTTGCTGATGCCTTGAGTAGAAATACTTCTAATCTTGTAACCTATATGAATATTCAAAGGAATTCTATGATGATAGAGTTGGTAGACTTAAAACTTAAACTTTTATCAGAGATAAATAAAGGTTTTCTTACAGATGGCATAATCATATTTAGTAGAAAGAGTTAAAGAAGGTTAGAAGGAAGATCCATATCTCTAGATGATAGTCAAGGAAATAGCTCAAGGAACTAGACTCGAATTCCTCCAAATCGAATATGGTTCTATTACATTCCACAATCGCATGTGTGTTCCCAAAATCCATCCAGTAAAGAAATAATTATTGGAGGAGGCACGCAGATCAAAATTTAATATCCATCCCGGGACTACCAAGATATATCGGGATTTATGCAAAAACTACTAGTGGCATAGTATGAAGAGAGATATAGCAGAGTTTATTTCTAAATATCTGATATGTCAGTAGATGAAGGCAAAACATCGAGTACCTATCGAAAAATTACAAAGGATTTCAATTCCTGAATGGAAGTAGGAGCAAGTCACTATGGATTTTGTAATAGAATTACCCAAGACTGTGAAAGGATATGATAAAATTTGGGTAATAGTAGACCGACTTATCAAATCTACTCACTTCCCCATGTTAACAAGAAATATTTATTAGATAAATTAGTATGCTTGTATATTAACGAGATTATTCGATATCATGGGGTGCTAGTTAGCATTATTTTAAATAGAGATCCAAGGTTCACCTCTAAATTTTAGGGAAGTCTACAAAAATCTTTAAGCACACAGTTAAAGTTTAGTATAACTTTTCACCCCTAAACTGATTGCCAATCTGAAAGGACAATACAAATTCATGAAGACCTCTTAAGAGCATGTGCTTTGGACTTGGTGAAAGTTGGGATATGCACTTGTACCTAATTGAATTTTCTTATAATAATAGTTATCACTCTAGTGATAGATGGCCCCATTTGAAGCTCTTTATGGGAGAAAATATAAATCACCTGTATATTAGGATGAGGTAAGAGAACAAAAACTTTTGGGATCTCAATTAATTCAAAAAGATACTGATAATATTCGAATTATACGTCAAAGATTATTAATAGCTTAAAGTCGCTAGAAAAATTATGCAGATCAAAGACGAAGAGATCTAGAGTTTAAAATTTGTGAGTACATCTTCTTGAAAGTATCGCTAACAAAGGAAGTTATGAGGTTTGGTCAAAAGAGAAAATTAGCTCCTAGATTCATTAGCCCATTTAAGATCTTACAAAAGGTCAGGCCTGTGGCGTACAGATTATTATTGCCCCCGGCTTTGGCTAGCATCTATGATGTATTCCACGTATCTATGATTCAGAGATATATCAGGGATCCATCACATGTAATATCTTATCAACCTCTACAACTAAAAGACTGTCACTTTTACAGAACAACCAATCTAGATATTAGAGAGGAAAGAATATGTTCTAAGGAATAAAATTATACCTTTGGTAAAGATTTGTTGGCAACACCATTGAGACCAAGAGGCAACGTGGGAAAGAGAAGAAGATATACAAGAGCAGTATCCTTATATATTCTCTTGAAGTAAGTAAAATTTAGGGACCAAATTTCCTATAGGCGGGAAGAAATGTAATCAAATCAAATATTTGAATTAGGAATCAAATATTATTTCCTTATAATTTAGGGAATATTAATCCAACTTTTTTGTTTATCATTATGAATTAGGAAATGGTTATTAAGCATTCTAAATAGCGTTGGGAAATCCTTTAGGGGAGCGACATCACATGCGCAGCGGAAGAACAGAAAATAAAAGTCCAGATTTACCGTAGAAAGTTTCCGTCGTCGTGCGAAGATTGATACGTCAAAAACAAATTTATAAAATTGTACGTGTAAAAGAAGATACATAGGGAGATCGTATATCCCTGAATTCCTGTAGATCTGTGGGAGAGGATGAAGGAGGTCAAGCGTCCTCCTCTCTAGCGGTATCTACACGACAGGGATTGCGACGATGCACCTCTCTCTCTAGGGAGAGGAGAACAGGAGGTGGCTACCAAAAGAAACCCTCAGCCTATAGAGCTTTGCTTCCCTCCTATTTATATAGGCCCTCCTAAAAACCCTAATGGATTTTTTGCCCTATTGGGTATTGGATCTCCATCCAATTACCCAAGCCTCTTGGATTAGTAGGTCTCTACCCAATAATCTCTTATTAGCAATTATTGGATCTCATCTCAGGATCCAATAATTCATGAGATTAATGGATATCCAATAAGATAGGGGGTTCAGCGGATATCTCATATCCGAACCTCTACTCGTCGCAATACCTATCATATGTGTGTGACCCTCTAGGCCCAATATCGAGCTGGCCGTGAGTCATACTTGTCAGAACCCCTTCTGACTTAGTGAATTATTATCTCTATAATAATTCACCCAACTCATCGATTGTAGACGTACCGGGCCACTACACCGCGGCCCCCAGACGATACAAAGGAATCCAATCCTTTGGGCCTATCTATTCTCAGTTACCATGTATCTATAGTCTTTCATCCATCCAATATCCCAGAGACCCTATACCGAGCATGGTATTGTCAGGCCCATACGGTCTCTCCTCGAGTCTTGCTCTTGTCGGATTCTCCTGGAGAACTCTTTCTCTCTCAATCCGAATAACCTTGGCCAAAGATTTGTTCGAGCAAGAACACATGGGATATTCCTCTCATGATACCGAGAGCGGATGATCCTCTATTGACACTCAATAGCTCTCGTAAGGTTGGCTACCACTCCCAATAATCGGCTGTACTAGATCTGGAACTTTTCAAACCTATAAGTCTGGTATCAAAGAGTGGAGTACTCATATAGGACATCCTTGGTGTCTCAAGTCTAAGGACCATATATACTATTGGGACTACGGAATCACTGTCAGACGTGAGGTATCAATAACCATCCAGTATTCCGTAGGCAGATCAATCGGTGAACTCATTCCCCAATGAGCACTTGCACTGTACCCTTAGTGTCCCCACATGAGTAGCTATGAGACCAGCTACCTCCATCATATGGACGGGTATACAGCACACTAGTCTATCCGATTATCTCGATGTCCTTCTTGAGTAACCTATGACCAGGATAATTCAAGGTCTATGTTTAAATGTCAGTCTCATTATCGTGATCTCATCACGATCTGATTCCTATTGCACAGATCCAAGACATCACAATATATATAACATGCAAGATAAAGTGATAAAACGCCTAATAATAAGTAAAGAGAAAAAGTGCATATCAAGTTACAAGTGTCATCACTCATGTGATTGGCTTGCAGGGCACATATGACTAGTAATCTCCCACTTGACCTAAAGCCAATCACCAACATGTCTTATCCCCATCAGACCTCTGTGATGCTCAAAGACAATCTGAGTCAATGACTTTATCGGTAGATCTGCAATGTTATTTTCGGATAGAACTCTTTCCATTGCTACATCTCTTCTGGCGATAATCTCTATTATCAAGTGGAACCTCCTCAGAACGTGTTTTGACTTCTGATAAGACCTAGGATCCTTCGCTTGAGCAATTACCCCGTTGTTGTCGCAATATAAAAGAATCGGTTCCTCGCTGCTCGGGATGACTCCTAGATCCGAGATGAACTTCCTCATCCAGACTCCCTCCTTTGCTACCTTTACCGCACCAATGTATTTTGGCTCTGTGGTCGAGTCAGCAGTAGTGTCTTGCTTGGAACTCTTCCAGCATACTGCTCCTCCATTCAGGGTGAATACATACCCTGAATTAGACTTGCTATCATCGATATCGGACTGGAAGCTCGAGTCCGTGTAGCCCTCAACCCTGAGGTTACTACCTTCATATACCAAAGAAAAGATCCTTAGTCCTTCTCAAGTACTTAAAGATACTTTTTACTGCTTTCCAGTGCTCAAGCCTGGATCTGCTTGATATCTGCTCGTGACACACATAGCATGCGCTATATCAGGCCTGGTACATAGCATAGCATACATGATAGATTCTATCGCTGATGCATATTGTATCATATCCATATGTGCCCTTTCTTTAGGAGTCTTTGGAGACATACTTCTAGAAAACGGTATTCCATGTCTCATTGGTATGATACCTCTCTTGGAATTTTCCATGCCAAACCTTTTGACAATGGTGTCTATGTACCTTGATTGGGACAAGCCAAGCATCCTTTTGGATCTATCTCTATAGATTCGTATCCCCAATATATAAGATGCTTCCCCTAAGTCCTTCATGGAGAAATGCCTAGATAACCAAGTCTTTACTGTGGAGAACATTCCTACATCATTCCCAATGATCAGGATGTCATCCACATATAATACCAAAAAGGTGATAGTACTCCCACTTACTTTCCTATACTCACAAGGCTCATCTTCGTTCTTAACGAAGTCATAAAAACTGATCGTATCATCAAATCTTATGTTCCAACTTTGGGAAGCTTGCTTCAATCCATAAATGGACCTAAGCAATCTTCACACCTTATCTGGGTTATCCCTGGACACGAATCCCTCAGGCTGTATCATATACACCTCCTCCTCGAGGTTACCATTAAGGAATGTGGTTTTGACGTCCATCTGCCAGATCTCATAATCATAGTGTGCTATAATAGCCAATAGAATTCGAATGGATTTTAGTATGGCTACAGGTGAGAAAGTTTCATCATAGTCAACACCTTGCCTTTGACGATACCCTTTAGCCACTAGCCTTGCTTTATAGGTCTCTACCTTTCCATCTACTCCAATCTTCTTTTTGAAGATCCACTTGCAGCCAAGGGTTACAATACCCTCGGGTGCATTAAAACTAGGTTCCAAACCTTGTTGGAGTACATGGAATCCATTTCTGAATTCATGGCTTCGTACCATTTCCCGGAGTCTATGCTCATAATAGCCTCTTCGTAGGTCTGAGGATCAATATCCTCAACATCTTCTCTTCTGATATGTCCCACATATCTCTCAGGAGGATGGGATACTCTATCGGACCTACCTAAAGTTGGAACTTGTGTGCTAGGTATCTGAACAGACTCTGGCTGTAGAATGGTGCTTGAGCTAGGTTCTCCAACCTCACTCAATTCTATCATGCTCCCGCTGTCTCCACCAAGAATGTGTTCCTTCTCAAGGAACACTGCTCTCTTGGCTACAAAGACCTTTTGGTCCTCAGGGTGATAAAAATAATACCCACAAGTTTTCTTGGGATATCCCACAAACTTGCACCGTTCCGTTCTGGATTCTAACTTATCAGAGTTGTGTCTCTTAACGTGAGTAGGGCAGCCCCAAATCTCAATAATCTTAAGATCAGGCATCTTCCCATTCCATATCTCATATGGAGTAGACATCACTGACTTAGTTGAAATTCTGTTTAGAAGGTAAGCTACGGTCTCTATGGCATATCCCCAGAATGAGATGGGTAGGTCGGCAAAACACATCATAGAACGCACCATGTCTAACAGTGTGCGATTCCTCCTTTCTGATACATCATTAAGCTGTGGTGTATAAGGAGATATCCATTGGGATAAGATCTCATAGTCTTTGAGGAACTGAGTGAACTCTGTTCTCAAGTACTCACCTCCTCGATCTAATCGAGGTTTTAATACTCTTTCCTGTTTGGTTCTCCACTTTATTTTTATATTTCTTGAATTTCTCAAAAGCTTCAGACTTGTACTTCATCAAGTACACATGTCCGTATCTTGAGAAATCATCAGTGAAAGTAATGAAGTAAGAGTAACCACCTATGGCATAATTCGACAAGGGACCGCATACATCACTATGTATGAGTTCTAGTAACTCAGTGGCTCTCTCTCTCTAGTTCCACTAAATGGAGAGTTGGTCATCTTTCCCCGAAGGCAAGGTTTTCATGTCGCATATGACTCATAGTCAAATGGATCTAGATATCCATCTTTTAGTAACTTTTAAATCCTTCCCTCGTGGATGTGACCTAGCCTACAATGCCAAAGATATGCATTGTTCACATCTTATCGTTTTCTCTTAGACTCGCTTACACTCATGATATGTGGAGCTGTATCTAGCATAAATAAACCATTATGCAATGTTCCTCTTGTGATGATCTGATCATCTAATATTATTGAACAACTGTTGTTCTCAAAAACTAATTTATATCCAATAACTGTCAAACATGAAATGAAAATAATGTTTTTGATAATAAAAGAAACATAATAGCATGTATCTAATGCAATAATAGCTCCGCCAAGTAGATGTAAGGTGACCTTGCCAATAGCCACTACAACAACCTTTGCTTCATTGCCCATCTTAAGGTCCATCTCGCCTTTGTTCAATCTCCTAAGTCCTGCTAGAACCTGAAGCTTCTACAAGCTTTTGTTTTGCCCTCTTCTGGTAGGGACTGAAGCACAAGATCTACACACAGGTTATCCTCTAGGACCATTCCTAAACCTGTGAGTTTCTCGATCTACTCAATCATCTTAAGGACATGGTTCTAAACTGGTGTCCCCTCAGTCATCCTAGCACGGAAAAGACTCTTTGATATATCACATCGCTGAGTTCTTCCCTGTTCCTCAAATAGTTTGCGAAGATGTAGGAGTATGGAATTAGCATCCATATTTTCATATTGTCTCTATAACTCAGTAGTCATAGAGGCCAACATATAACACAAAGCAAGAATGGAATCATCTAAGTACTTCACATAACAAGCGATCTCATCCTCGCTTGCCCCTTCGTCGGGCGTAGGGATCACTATATCAAGGACATACACAATTTTCTCCACCATGAGAATGATTCTCAGATTGTGAAGCCAATCCATATAATTTGGATCAGTGAGGCGGTTGGCATCAAGTATGCCATGTAAAGGATTTGAAAGCGACATTTTCTGAAATTAAAGATGTAGCAGAAACAAATAACATGCAGACTTTGCAAAAATTAAACAATTAAGATAAGGACTTCTATCTTAATGTACTCCCACTAATTTTTTGCGAGACATACAACACCCTCTGGTATGTGAATCGGAGACCCTCGATGGATCTCTAGTGGGGATCGGGATCCAATCGGCATCTTAACGTAACCTCGAGGGACTCGACCAATCACGTTAAGCCCGTAAAGGTAGACAACTCTTGCCAATCATAATTCCTTGTGATTCCCGTCCTATTTGGCCTCCGAACTACCATGGCCTCGAGGGACTCAACTAACCATGATGTTCAGTTAAGTCATCATTATCATTACAAGATGAGTCTGATTCAGTGATATACTCTCGAGGGACTCGACCAAGCATACCATGTCCTCAAGTCACCGGTGACATCTCTATGTCGTAGAGATAGCGAGACATGATATATGTGAGGCTCGAGAGACTCGACCAACTCAACCTACACCGGGAATCGGTTCCTACCTATAACGATGGAAGACCACGTGGGTCAATCTAATTGTCTCACGTTTACCGACTTAATATTATTAATAGAGAGGATTTTTGATTTGGTCTCCTAACATAATGTGTCACATACATACGTATTTAATATATATATCTACTTCACCTACAAATATATATATATATACATATCTAGTAGGTGTATATCTAATCACACATCATAGGAGCAATCACACCAGATGATCATGGACCACATTCTAATGTGATCAGGCCCGAGCCAGTAGGCTCAATCACTCACATCAAGATCTATGTGTAATTCGGTGCATCTTTATGCCCTATGATCGTCCATCTTGCTTCGTCGGATCCGTCAGTATCTCAACGCATCTCTATGCATCGGATCATCCATCTTGACCTCGTGAGTCACGCTACCACTATGCCTCCTCATGTAATTACAATATAATTATAGGCACGCAGGCCCGACAATAAATGAGAAAAGAATAGAGACTTGCAGGCCCCAATAATAATAATAATCACATATACACACATCATATCATACGTCCATGATCATCTGTCCACATCATACATCACATGTATATGTTATTTTATAGGACTAGATAAAAATAATAATTAATTAAATTATTTAATTAATATATTTAATTTTTTAAAATCAAGGATATAATGGAAAATTTTGAATTCCCAAGGGTATTTTAGTAATTCAGCCAAAAGGGTATTTTGGTAATTCTGTCAAAAGGCACATAATTTGAAATTTTTGAAATTTCGAGGGGCAAAATCATCTTTTACCATGAAACCCTAACTCCTCACCCCTAGCTACCTGCGTTGCGGCTACGGCCGCCGCCACCTTGCTCGGCGGCCCCCTACGCGGGGGGAGGGCGCCAGAGTGGCAGCGCCTGCCGTCCATGCAAGCTGGCGGCTAGCTAAGAGGGGAGAATTGCGCAGAGTAGCCTCTGCTGCGTCACGTTTGCCCATCGCTTCTACGGTGCAGCGCTCATAAGCGTTGCCCCACGCGCTGGCGTCGGGCGCCCCGCGGCTTCTCTGCGCTTCACGTAGCGCCACCGGCAGGCGCCTGCAGGGTAGCCCGCCGGTGCCCCTACGACCAATAGCTCGCTCGCCCTCCTGGAAAGGTGCGAGATTTACAGTAGCCTCGCCGACGGCCTACGGCCGACGCCGACCGGCGGCCGTCGGTCGGCGGTTGTTGCTCAGTGCAGTAGCGCAAAAGACCTTGCTGCGGTTTGACGAACGAACAGCAAGGGCAAGCTATAGTTGCGCTTCTTCTTCTGGCCCTTTGCGCCAACGATTTTGGCGTCAAAAGAAAATACAAAACATAACACAGCAGTTTAAGATCCGATCTTCGCACGAACAACCTGGCTCTGATACCACTGGTGGGAAATCCTTCAAGGGAGCGACATCACTTGCACAGCGGAAGAACAGAAAACAAAACCCCAAATTTTCCGTATAAAGTTTTCGTCGTCATGCGAAGATCGGTGCATCAAAAATGAATCCGTAAAACTGCACGTGTAAAAGAGGATACCTAGGGAGATCGTATATCCCTGAATTTTTGTAGATTTATGGGAGAGGATGAAGGAGGTCAAGCGTCCTCCTCTCTAATGGTATCCACACGGCAGGGATTGCGACGATGCACCTCTCTCTTTGGGGAGAGGAGAACAGGAGGTGGCTACCAAAAGAAACCCTCAGCCTATAGAGCTTTGGTTCCCTCCTATTTATAGAGGCCTCCTGAAAACCCTAATGGATCTTTTGCCCTATTGGGTATTGGATCTCTATCCCATTACCCAAATCTCTTGGATTAGTGGGTCTCTACCCAATAATCTCTTATTAGCAATTATTGAATCTCATCTCAGGATCCAATAATTCAGGGGCTTAATGGATATCTAATAAGATAGGGGGTTTAACGGATATCTCATATCCGAACCTCTACTCGTCGTAACACCTACCATATGTGTGTGACCCTCTAAGCTCAATATCGAGCTGGCCGTACGTCATACTTGTCAGAACTCCTTCTGACTTAGTGAATTATTATCTCTATAATAATTCACCCAACTCATCGATTGACGGACGTACTAGGCCACTACGCGTTTGCACCCCTAGACGATAAATGAGAATCAAATCCTTTGGACCTATCTGTCCTTAGTTACTATGTATCTATTGTCCCTCATCCATCCAATATCCTAGAGATCCTATATCGGGCATGGTGCTGTCAGGCCCATACGGTCTCTCCTCGAGTCTTGCTCTTGTCGAATTCTCTTGGAGAACTCTTTCTCAATCCGAATAACCTTAGCCAAGGATTTATTTAAGCAAGAACATATGGGATATTCCTCTTATAATACCGAGAGCGGATGATCCTCTATTGACACTCAATAGCCCTCGTAAGGTTGGCTGCCACTCCCAATAACCGGTTGTACTAGATCTGGAACTTTCCAAACCTATAATTCTGATATCAAAGAGTGGAGTACTCATATAGGACATCCTTGGTGTCTTAAGTCTAAGGACCGGATACACTACTAAGACTACGGAATCGTTGTCTAACGCGAGGTATCAATAACCACCCAACATTCCGTAGGCGGATCAATCAGTGAACTCATTCCCTAATGAGCACATTCACTGTATCCTTAGTGTCCCCACACGAGTAGCTATGAGACCAGCTACCTCCATCATATGGACAGGTATATAGCACACCAGTCTATCCGGTTATCTCGATGTCCTTCTCGAGTAACCTATGACCAGGATAATTCAGGGTCTATGTTTAAAGATGAATCAGTCTCATTATCGTGATCTCATCACGATCCGATTCCTATTGCACAGATCCAAGGACATCACAATATATGCAACACGCAAGATAAAGTGATAAAACGTCTAATAATAAGCAAAGAGAAAAAATGCATCTCAAGTCACAAGTGTCATCACTCATGTGATTGGCTTGCAGGGCACATATGACTAGCAAATAGAGTGATATCATATTTGTTAGTATATTAAATAAAAATAATTTATATTAAATAAATATAAAAATTTAGAAAATTTTTCTTTAATAGAGGCTCACCTCCTCTTATTTAAGAGGAGGGATTTCTCTCCTTCATTTCTCACCGAGCAGAACTCAATAGCAGGAGGAACGAGGAGTTTCATCCTACTAAGAAGAAGTAGGTTTTCTCTACCTTTATTGAAAATAAAAGTTTTTATTTAGATTCCATGTTGAAATTTTTAGATTGGTATTATTTATCAGTCTTTTTAATATCAAAATATTTATTATTGAGTTCAAATATTTTATCCTTTCATACTCTTTAAAGGTTTTCGTTTTTAAACATATTGAAATTATACATGTTTTATGATATCTGATTTTTTTGGATTGTAGCTATCCTCTAATCTTATTTAGATTAAAATATATCATAAGGAGTTCAAAACTTATTCTTAATCCTTTAGATATTAAATTTTTTATTATTGATTAGAATATATTATCTAAAAAATTTATCCTTTTTTTATATTTAGAATGTTATTATTTGATTTGATCATATTGAAATTATTCATGTTACATGTATTAAAAGTATGGTTTCTAATTTTTATTGAATCAAGAATGTTATTCCCTTGTATTGAAGCTTATCTTTCAATCTTATCATTTATTTAATATGTTATTATATTTTAATGTATTATTATTAGTGAATATATGTTATTATAATTTAAAATTTATGAAATTGGATAGCATTAAGTTAAAACAGCTTGCGGGCCAAGCTCAACCCACGGGTTGGGCCCTAGCCCATAGGCTAACCCAACCCAGCCCAACCTGGGTGGTCATGAGCCAGGGTTGGCCCAACCTGGTATGATGCATGTAAGTCATGTGCAGTGCACATGACCGATATTTGGGTCGGTTCAACCTAGTCCAATATTATATAATTGTTCGATTTAAGCCCAAACATTGATTGAACTAAACTAGACTTGATTAGTCTAGATCAATTCAGGGTAGTTCCAAATTGGTTTAACTTTTTAAGTCAGTTTAACTTAAATTGAACTTAATCTAGTCAAAATTATACTAATCTATGGTGGTTCCAAACCAGTTAAATGAGAATTAGAGATCGGTTCAGTTAGGTTTTAGTGAATCGAGTTTGATTAGATCAATTTAACTAGGGTTTAAGTCAATTGAGGGCTAATTGATATTATTGATATTGATGTTGTTGGAAAGAGATATTTTAAATATGTTATTTTATCTTGATATAGACATGACTAATGTAAGATTATATTATTTCCTTGCCAAGAGCAAGTAGGGCGATTCCCTTCGGGGATTAGTGGGCCGTTAGATGTGATGGTTGGACGATTTCTCCATCTGTTGTTGGAAGGAACATGTCCCCACTTTAGTGAGTGAGGGACGCCACTCCATCTGTTGTTGGGAGTGCAATATGAGTTTGCCTCTATCTGCTGTTGGGAGAACATAAACTTGTTCCATAGGAGAAAGCCTCTCCATCTGCCATTGTGGGAGTGCTCCTTCGGGTATTTGATATACACTAATGGGATGATTGATTTTTTATTATGCATTCATTTTTGAGTTGACTTTTGGGGCTTCTACTCAATGTTACTAAATTTTTTTTATTTTTTATTTTCAGAGTAGCCTCTCATTAGCATTGAATCAGATTTTAATAGAGAGCAGACCTTCCTTTACCGTTAGGTAGGGCCACTTAGATGATTCTTCGAGTTAACATCACTATGTTTATCTTTCTACTTATGATTTGATGAATAAATAAATTATAATATATGTTTATAATGATGAATAAAGTGGTGTTTATTTATTTGGCTCTATATGTGTGGAAAGATGTAATCATGAAAAAAAAATCCAGAATATGACATTATTGGTGACAGTGAAAGTTTGAAGTGGACTACGGTCCCATGGTTTTTCTTACATTGGGTTTTTCATTAAAAAATTCGATATCACTTTGTGATTGATTCATTGTTTTGTCGTTTATGCTGTTCTGGTTAATATTTACTTTTGGTTTCAAGTTAGTATTTTGACGAGGAACCTATTTAATACACGAAGAGGAAAAATAATTATTCCGCTATAATAATTTTTTCTCAACAAGTTATATCAGAGCTAGGTTATTTGCTACTAGTTTTTCTTGTGTGATTGAAATTGAAGAGTCATATGATATGATTAAATTGAACTCATCAAATTATTCTACTTGGAGGCGTATGATAGATTATTTGCTACTAGTTTTTTTGTGTGATTGAAATTGAAGAGTCATATGATATGATTAAATTAAACTCATCAAATTATTCTACTTGGAGGCGTATGATAGAAGCCTTGCTCTATTCCAAAGATTTATATAAGCCCATCAAAGTTAAAGAAAAACCTTCTACTATAGAAGATGAGGAATGAGAGGTTCAACATAGAAAAACTATTGCCTATATTAGAAGATGGATGTATATAAATTTACATGAGCATATTTCTAGTGAAACGTTTGGCAAATGTTAGAAAATCTCTTACAAAAAAAATAATAGAAAATAAAATTTCTTTATTCAGAAGACTTGTTAATTTGAAGTATAACGATGTTGGTAACATTGTTGAGCACATAAGCCTATTTTAGAGTTTTACAAACAAATTGGTTGTAATGAAAATAAATATAGATGATGAAATGCAGGGATTGTTACTTCTCAACTTTTTACCAAAAAGTTGGGAACGTATGTGGTGATAATTTGTACATCCACGCTAGAGGGGACTCTAACCATAGACATGATTAAAGATAGTTTATTAAATGAAGATGTCAAAAGGAAAGAATAAGGAGAATCTTCTTCTGGTGCACTTGTTATTGAAAAACAGGAAAGACGTGAAAGAAGTCACAATAAAAATCCACATAGTTATAGAGAAAGATTCAAGTCTAGAAGAGATATCAAGTGTTTCCACTACAACAGGCCATGTCATATGAAGAAAGAGTGTCGGTTTTAGAAACGAGAATAGAATGAAAGGAAGAAAAATAAGAAAGAAACCAATACAATTACTGTTGAAGATGATATCATTATTGTTTGTGATGACGGATGTATCAGTCTTGTAGCTCAAGACAATAACTGTTTAATTGACTATGGTGTTTCATTCTATGTTACTTCTCATAGTGATTTCTTCATATCTTACACTGTTGGTGATTTTGATAATGTTAGAATGAAAAATAGTAGTGCATATAAGATTTTGGGTATTTGAGATATTTGCTTAGAGACCAGTACTAGGAGCAACTTAATACTCAAATATGTTATACATGTTCCAGATATTCATCTGAATTTGATATCTACAAGCAAACTTGATGAGAGATTTACACACTATTTTGATGAAAGCAAATGGAAGCTAACTAAAGGTTCTCTAGTTGTAGCGAGAGGAAAGAAGCTAAACTCTTTTTATATTATGAAAATTAAGCTACATAAAGAAGAGATTAATGCAATTCAAAAAGGTGAAAGCATAGATCTTTGGCATAAGAGGCTTGGTCATATCAACGAGAAGGGACTTCAAATTCTTGCTATAAAGCAGTTCTTACCGGAGTTGCAAGGTACATCTCTTAAATCTTATGATCATTGTTTAGATGAAAAAATACATAGAGTTGCATTTCATACTTATCCGTCATCTAAAAGATCAAATATTATTAATTTAGTTCATACTAATGTCTGTACAATATAAACTAGAACTCTTAGAGGTGCTCTTTATTTTGTTATTTTTATTGATGATCATTCTATAAAAGTTTGAGCTTTTGCTTTGAAATCTAAGGATCACGTACTCGATGTCTTCAAAGAATTTCAAGCCAGTGTTGAAAGAAAAACTAACAAAAAGTTAAAGTGTGTTCGAGCAGATAATGGTTGCAAGTACAGGGGTCCTTTTGAGAATTATTGCAGATTTCATAATATCAGGCTTGAGAAAACAGTTCCTAAAACTCCTCAGCAAAATGGTGTGACAGAAAAGATGAATAGAACCAATGATGAAAAGATTAGGCGTATATTTTCCTATGCTAAGTTACCCAAGTCATTTTGGGGAGAGGCTTTGAGAACTACAGTTGACCAGATAATTTTTTCTCTATTAGTTTCTCTGAAAGGTGATGTTCCAAAGAGAGTATGGAAAGGAAAAGATATATCTTATGATCATTTGAGAGTCTTTATGTGCAAAGCATTTGTATATATTCCTAAAGATGAGAGATTTAAACTTGATAATAAGGCAAATGCATACATTTTCTTGAGATACGGTTATGAAGAGTTTGGGTATAGATTATAAGATCTTGTGAATAAGAAGATTGTTAGAAGCATAGATGTTGTGTTTCTTGAAGATATACTGTTTGATGATGGTGACAATGTTGAAAAGCCAAAAACCTCTATTTATATTCCTTAGAGTTTGGGTCCAGTTCCTTCACCTGTAGCATATAATGATCATGGGGGAGATGAAGAAGAAGATTATGGTGAGAATACTAGTGATGATACTCCTATAGTTAATGATGTTGAATTAACTGAGCAAGCACCTCCACCACCAGTTGAGATTTCATTGAGAAGATCTACAAGAAAACAACAATCATCTACAAGATATTCTCTACATAAGTATGTTATGTTTACTAACGATGGAAAGCTAGAAACTTACTAAGAAGCTATTCTACATAAGCACAAGAATGAGTGGGTTAAAGCCATGCAAGAAGAGATGAGATCTTTATTTAAGAACTACACTTATGACTTAGTAAAGTTGCCTAAAGAGAAGAAAGCTCGCAAGAATAAATGAATTTATAAATTGAAGACTGAAAATAATAGCTCACAATAAAGATATAAGGTACGACTAGCTGTGAAAGGATTCAATCAAAAGAAAGATATTGTCTTTGAAGAAATATTTTCTCCTATGGTGAAAATATCCTCTATCCGGGTTATTCTTGGTTTAGTTGCCCGCTTGAATTTAGAAGTAGAGCAACTTGATATGAAAACTACATTTCTTCATACTGACCTAGATGAAGAAATTTACATGGAGTAACCAGAAGGTTTCAAAGTCAAGGGAAAAGAAAATCTAGTATGCAAGCTAAGAAAAAGTTTAGATGGTCTCAAACAAGTACCTAGACAATGGTACAAGAAGTTTGATTCATTTATGATGAGCCAAGAGTATAATAGAATCACATCTGATCATTGTGTGTTTATAAAGGAGTTTTCATATGATGATTTCATTATTCTCTTATTATATGTTGATGATATATTGAGTATTAGCCATGATGCTAATAAAGTTAAAACTTAAAAGAGAGCTAAGTAAGTCTTTTGCTATGAAAGACTTGGGATCGGCTAAACAAATACTTGGCATAAAAATTTTTCATGATAGGAAGAAAGGAAATTTACATTGAAAAGTTTCTTGAAAGATTCAATATGAGTAAAGCCAAAGTAATTTATTCTCCACTTGTAGATTATTTGAAACTTAGTTCGAAATATTGTCCGACAAGTGAGAAAGAAAAAGAAGAAATATGCAGAGTGCCTTATTCATTTGTGGTAGACAGTTTGATGTATGCTATGGTTTGTACTAGGCCAGATATAGCTCATGCAGTTAGAGTTGTTAGTCGATTTCTCTTTAATCCTAGAAAAGAATAATGTGTAGCAGTAACATGGATATTAAGATATCTAAGAGATACTTCCAGGTTGTGTTTATGTTTTGGCAGTGGTGAACCTATGTTAGAAGGGTACACAAATGCAGACATGACAAGTGATACTGATTCCAAGAAGTCCACTTCGGGATTCTTAATGATATTTATAGGGGGAGAAGTCTCTTGGCAGTCTAAGTTATAGAATTATGTTGCTCTATCAACCACAAAAAGCAAAATACGTAACAATTACTAAAACCTACAAGGAAGCTTTATGGATGAAAACATTTTTACAGGAATTGAGCTTAAAATAGGAAGGATATACTATTTACTATATCAGTCAGAGTATCATACACCTCTCCAATAATTCAATATATCATTCTAGATCCAAGCATATTGAAGTGAGATATCACTAGATTTGTGATGTGCTTAAGATGAAAAAATTACAGTTGGAAAATGTGCATATAAATGAGAATGAATTAGATACGTTGACAAAATCTTTGCCTAAGAAGAAGCTTGAAGCATATAGGCAAAGAGCGGGCTTAGTACAACTCACCATATAAGCTGGAGGGAAAGAATTGTTGGGTCCAGCCCATATGTAGGCTTGGACTAGACAATTGAACCATTGAGCCCAAATCAGTTATTAAAAAAACCAAAATGGAAAGAAGTATAGACGTGTACAGTAAGGGGTGCATGGTGAGGGCAACGAATGTTTTGTATGTAGCGAACAAGTTCGGGTGAAAGGGAATTGTGGCGGTGTAGAGAAAGAACAAAGAGAGAAAGAGGAGAGAGAAAACTACGGTTTTGAGTTTTCTACTTGATGATCAGTGGCCTAACTTTATCAGTTTTCGCTCAAATTTTATATGAAGAATCTTTGCAGTAAGCTCTACAATCCTAATGGTGCTAATCTATAGTTTATCCTCTCTAAGCTGCTTTTCTGCTATACCCACTTGGTAAGGCCTAAACCTTTCCTTTGATGAGATCCATCTATGTGATGATGATATGCTATTCTTGAGCCAAGATATATTGTTTTGGTATTATTATGATCCTCTTATTATTTTAGAGAAAATTTATTATAAATCTGCTATCATTATTAGTGATAGTGGAAGTTTGAAATGAACAATAGTCCCGTGATTTTTTTTCATATTGGGTTTTTCACGTAAAAAATTCAGTATCACTTTATGATTCATTCATTGTTCTGCTGTTTATGTTATTCTTATTAATATTTATTTCTGGTATCAAATTGATATTTTGATGATGAACCCATACACAATTCTATAATTACATGTTAATATATTGCTAGTACCTGCCAAATATTCTTCTCCTATTAGTTTGAGTCATATAAATATATAATAACATAAAATATGAAATCTTTTAACTATTATAATATAAATAACAAAACATGAATGCCAATTAGAGCTAAAAATCGTTATAACTGACCAAGATTAACTATAATTATAGATATAGATCTATCTGCATCTACGGATATATATATAGTAAAATTTACCCTAAAACTTCCATAATCAATTTGTTTTACCCAGGAGTATTTTTTTTGAAATTTACTAATTGACTCCCATAAAATGGCAAAAGGACAATATTTATCGCACTTTAAGGATCACCACATGGTATTATAAGTTTTAATTGTGATTCTAACCATGTCGATTACAAAATCTCCGAAGTTATTCAAACATAGAATAACCAATGAAATCTTATTCATATCATATTTGCTTGTTATCTGAAATAATTGATGTATGTTGGACAAACTTTACGATGTTCTTTCATAATGAACAGTATTGCACAATCAACTTTTAAAAAAATCAAAATCAATTAAAAAAATGAAAGATTGATGTGAGCTTCACAAACTTTATGGTCTCATGATCGTAAATGGCTTATGGGTATACTCAATTGGAAAATCATGTGTTGATTCTACTATTAAATATAATACAATTGAGTTATGAGTTCAACTCACCTCAATCTCACTATCAAAAGAAGATATCATATAAATTTTTTTATTTATTATTTTTTACTTTTATTTTTTTAGAGATTTTTATAATATTATTTAATATTTTTTTAAATTTTTTTACATTACTGACATACATAACTCTCATTAAGACTCAAAACATATCACAACACAATTTCATTTGATTCTATAATCAAGTGTAACACAATTAACTGGAAATTTGAAGTCTAATTTGGGGGTTTGATTCATTTAAGTTGATGATTAACTAATCTATCACGATGCCCCATTTAAATTGGAGATTATTGTTTGCAACCCTCTTTTTGTTATTTATAATCTCATATTAAAAACTTTAAATATTCATAAGTTATTCCTTTAAATATTTACAATCTCGTATATGTCCTTAATTTATAACTTAATTATGATAAATATTTTTATTCTTTTTAATATATTTTTTTTTCTTTTTCTTCTTCTCCTCCTCTTAATCGTTAGAAGATGAAATAAAATGACGAAAAAAAGACAGAATACAATGAGACGAACTGAATAAAATAGTAAGAGATGAGAAATAATTTTTTATGTTTCTTAAATTAATCTAATATTTTTAGGATTATATATATTATGTAATAACCTAGAAGACCTCATTTTCTAGGCCAACTGGGAATGTCATTTTTTAAAGCTTTTGAAAACTAGTCAGTAAGGTACACAAGTGGTGGGGAGAGCTGATAATAGTAGGGTATACTGACGGGGATTGTGGATAAGGAAAAATAAAAATAAAAACGAAATTAGAGAGATTGTAAATAATAAGAAATTATGAATAGCAGGAAGGGACTCTTGTAATTTCATTTAAATTTTACAATAGGAACACTCCTTAGGTTAAAAAATAAATTATGGTAACTACTTTAAGTAAATTATATATATATATATATATATAAACCAAAGTTAGATGGATAAATATCAAAATTACCATACTTTTGATGGATATCACACACACATGTATATAATTTCACCTAACTTCTTTTTAAAAAATATTTGAAGTACTTTATATTTCAAATATTATTTTGTTCTAAATTATATTTCTATTTTACCCTAATCTCTGACCTCTAATTCTTACTTTTTAGTTGGATGGATTTCAAATAAGTAAATAATTAATGTTAAGAGAATAAGTTATTGATGTTTTGATAAACTCGATGTAGTTATATGATAAAGCTGTAAGCTTAAAAATATAGAGCATAAATGTAGTTGAATCATTTTTTTATATGATTTATATTTTGTTTTATTTCTTTTTAATTTGACTTATTTAAAATTTATTAAAAAATGATAAGTGAAATTTTAATGAACTAACTAGTATATATGTTTAGAAAAAAATAAAAATTTCAAAAATGATAATATTTTAAATACTACTTAAGGAGTATTAATAGAAGAAAAAATTAGAACATATATCATCTGAGTTTTTAAATATTCGCCTTTATCTTACGCTACGAGATTCTAGTCTTAATTTTTCTCATGAAAGATGGACTATTGGTACCACCCCAGCCCGCTCTTGGCCCGAGAGCCAAGGTGCTGTGACGAGATCGTAACTTAGAGTCGTGCGACGTGGAAATCGTTGAAAGCTTTGACGTTGTTCCGTCCTACGAGCGCCGGACCGACTTTTATGCGGGTCCCAGGCCCAAACTATTTCGGACTCACGCCCTGAGTAGGACACGTTTAAACATACTTTCTGGGGCCGCGGGTTGTCTACGATGCCGACAGCTCCGGCGAGGCGTACAAGCCTCGCCGGGGAAAGAAAATACGAAAGCAAAGGTGAACATGCGAGAGAGCGAAGAAGCGTACGTTGTTGAGCTGGGAAGTGATGTCGTATTGCTGGTTGGTGAAAGTGATAAGGGTAGCACCGGTGGCGGAATGCGCCCCCGCATCGGCGAAGGAGTTGTGCGTCGTCTGCCACGAGTACTTGTTAAACGGCAGATCCCCCACCTGTGCACATCCCAGTCCCAAATTAGCCGGGAAACGAAACCATCCCACTCAAAGCCCCAAATTACGGATCGAAAACGGGTACTGATGAATGCGGACCTTGGATCTCGGAACGTACGGCCGGATGCTCACGCAAACGCCAAGGTCGCCATCGCAGCCGGCGCAGCGTAGTCCGGCGTCACAGTCCTGGTCTGCCGACACCCCTCCCCCAGCTGCAACAGAATCGAAATGGATATGACGAACAGATACTCACCCAGCAGAGAGAGAAAGAGGTGATGCCTTGGTCGCAGATGAAAGAAGAGACGAGCCGACGAAGACGAGGAGGAGGAAGAAGGAGGAGGCAGGGGGAAGGGCCATTTTTTCGCTTCTGCGGCCATGGGATTGGAACGGGATTTCCATTAGAGGCAGCCGAAGTACTTGTATGGGAGGAAGGTCGGAGTAGGAACGGACCGGGTTGCGGTGAGGTCGAGTGAAGCGCGACAACGGTGCGACTAAGGGGCGTCGCAGAAGACCGCGACCGCGACCGCCTGCGGTGTGAACCGACTGATCTCGGACGCAGTCCGTTCTGGCCATCCGAAGCCCGCCACGTGGCCGTGTCCCGGCCCAAAACACTTGTTTGCTAGTTTCGCGATCCGATGGCAGTCGCTCATCTACCCGCCTCGTCGTTGATGTTACAGCGAGTGGTTCCCACGTCTTGCCTCTACCCGCAAGTCGAGGAGCTTTGATCGGTGAGAGTTCGTAGGCTGCGGCTCGCATGGATGACGGAAACGATAATAACAATAGAAAGACGTTATTTTTCAAAGTCAATTATTCAAGGTCGGTGACATGGTGGTATGATGTTGAACTTTATCATATATTTTGAATTTACCTTTTTCAAACATGCTTATAATGATAAGATTTGACCTTGTCATCTCAGTAATATAAAGTACTTCAAATATTTTTTAAAAAGAAATTAGGTGAAGTTATATATGTGTGAGATATCCATCAAAAGTATGGTAATATATATATATATATATATATATATATATATATATATATATATATATATCTCTGTGTGTGTGTGTAATTGATCTAGAGCAGTTTCCATAATTTATTTTTTAACCTAAGGAGTGTTCCTGTTGTCAAAATTTAAATGAGCTTACTAGAGTCCCTTCTCACTATTCATAATTTTTTATTATTTATAATCTTTCTAATTTCACCCTTTTTTCCCCATAATTTCTGCTTGTATACCTTACTACTATTGGCTCTCCCCAGCACTTGTATATCCTACTGAGTAATTTTCAAATGCTTAAAAAAATGATATCTTATGGGTTTACTATATAATATACATGATCCTAAAAATATTAGATCAATTTAATAAATGTCAAAAATTATTTCTCACTTCGTTCTATTCGATTCAGTTCATGTCATTTTATTCTATATATTTTTTTATCATTTAATGTTATTTTTGATGATTAAGATGAGAAGGAGAAGAAATATATATATATATATATATATATATATATATATATTATAAGGAGTAAAAAGATTTATCATAATTAAGTTATAAATCAAGAACATATGCGTTTGTCTATAATATGATAAGTTATGAATATTTAAAATTTTTAATATAAGATTATAAATAATAAGAAGAGGATTGCAAATAGTGATCTCCAATTTAAATGGGGCATCGTGATGGATTAGGTAACCATCAACCTACGTGAATCAAACCCCCAAATTAGACTTAAAATTTTCTAAAATAACCAAAATTAAACAAAAACAAAGTAATTATTCCTTTTATATTTTCTTTTTATTATAAAAGTTTGAGACGATTTAGATATGTTTTATAGTGTTATACTCAATAAATTAATTGTGCTACACTTGATTATAGAATCAAATGAAAATGTGCTGCACAGGTGACAGGTTTTGAGTATGTAGGAGAGTTATGTATGTCATTTAATATAATAAAATTTTTAAAAAATATTAAATTAAATTATAAAAACCTCTAAAATAAATAAAAATAAAGTATTTATATTATATCTTCTTTTGCTGTGAAAAATTGAGGTGAGTTGAATTCATAACTGAATTTTGTTATATTTTATTGTAGAATCAATACATGATTTTCCAATTAAGTATACCCATAGTCAATTTATGACCATGACACCATAAAGTTTGCGAAACTCACATTAATATTTTATTTTTTAAAAATTGATCTTGATATATTTTTTAAGTTGATTGTGCAATACAGTTCACTATGTATAGAACATCATAAAGTTTGTCCAACTTACATCAATTATCTAAGATAACAAGCAAATATGATATGAATAAGATTTCTTTGGTTATTCTATGTTTAAATAACTTTTTAGATTTTGCAACTGAATTTGGGTAGAATCAAAATTAAAACTCATAATACCATGTGATAATCCTTAGGGGACCATAAATATTGTCCTTTTGTCATTTTTAGGGAGCTAATTAGTAAATTAAAAAAAACTCCTCCGTAAAGAAAAAATATTATAGGGGTTTTGTGGGTAAATCATGCTATACATATATCCCTAGACGCAGATAGATCTATATCTTTAACTACAGTTATTCTTGGTCAGTTATAATAATTTTTTAGCTCTAATTTGCATTTATGTTTTGCAATTTATATTATAATACTAAAAATATTATATATTTTATGTTATTATATATTTATCTAACTCAAACTATTAGGAAAAAAATATTTGATAGGTACTAATGAGATATTGACATGTAACTATCGCAATTGACACCACCTAAGTGAGCATCAATTCCTCCACACTATCATCACCATCACAACTCTCCTAGATTGACGTCATAACATCTCAGTTGCTCTCCGAACATAAGATGACACATGCTATGATACATCAATATTGATCTCTACCTCCATATCCCATGTGATTTTATATCCAAAACAACGATAATAAGAGATTAGTCATCATGTCCGTGTTGCAGGTTCACCGTATCCTTGTGGCTGCTGTAAGTTTAGACGACACGAATCATAAGAAGACATTTCCCAATACTACTACGCTAGCTGTCAAAAATCCCTTTTTATCATTTTTCTCCATATCCCTTTTGATAATTTGAGGGACATATATGCATAATTATATAAAAATGTTAAAGTATTATGGATGTAAATGTTAGCGTGCACCATCTTAATATTCCAACCAAAGAATCAAAAGCTAATCTTTTTAAAGCTTGTCCAAGAAAATAAAATAGTCAAATCAATCGGATCTGCTTCCTTCTCCCAAATTCATCATAGAAGCTAATGAGTAAGGAGGCCATTGCACCAAGGCAGACCAATCACCAACCCTCGCAAAAAGCTACTTTATGGGACGAGCACATAGGACTTTGAGATACAGCATTGTAAGATCAGATGACTGAGTGGCACTACCCCACTGCCCAAAGTGATCTCTACTTTAGCTGCACGTGTTCCCATTTTTGTTCCATGAAAAATTCTAATTAAAATAAATTATCATATTTTCCAGCGTGAATTCCTGAAAACTATTTTACTTTTCAAAATTTTTGATAAAGCACTTCTACTTTGAAAATTTTCGAAATAATAATCTTTCATTTTAAAATGATTATTTTATCCATGATGCCAATTACTCCTTTTACCTAATCAATCGATCATCATTTTTGTTATTATTTTTATTAGAACTTAACAATTTATGACAATGATACTTATCCGAATTCAATAGGAGTGGCATCGTATATAAAAGAGAAAGGATGACTAACTCTCTTATGAAAGTTGTAACAAAGAAGATGAACAATTTTATACAAGAATTATAAACAAAAGGAGATAATCTACATGATGAAGTTGGATTATGGACGATGATAAACCTTTGCGCAAGAGTTAGGTGATGATGAGTCCCATGAAAAAAAAAAAATAGACTCTCTGCAGAAAATTTTTAAAATATAATTTTTTTAAAAAAATCATCCTTATCTTTAAATTTATTTGTAAAAAAAAAGATCGAATTTTATTTTCTTTTATGTTGGAAGGACCGACACTTTTGGCTCGTGCGAACGTTCCTTTTCAAAAGCCTAAACAAAGCCGAGGCCATTCGCTTTCCTTTTCCCCGCGCTGCCTTCTTTATGCTTCGCCCGTGCCATCCGTGTCAGACCCTTTTCATCATGTCATTCGATCTTTTCTCCACACCCCGCTGCCATGAACCAGCAACCGTGGAGCCACCTGTTCTACCTATAATATACTTACACGTCATCTAAAAGAACTGTTTCCTATTCATTGCAACTCACCCGATCGGCCGTTTCTGAACCGCGCGGGTCCACGTGCAGGGGATGATTATTTTGCTCAAACAAACCGGATGGCGTCCTCTGGCTCACCAACGGTGACCAGAACCAGGCTGCTCTCAAGGTTCGGGGCCAATAAAGCCGAGGTGGGCATACCACACCACGATCGGACGCCGCAGTCCGCTCTCGTCTCGCTTTCCTCTCCTTCTCTCGCTCCGTTTCCCATGCCGGCCACCCATGTTCTGGTCCTGTTCCTCGCATTGGCTTCCCTCGGATCCCGCAGGAGATCTACGGCGATCGCGGGGGGTGAGTTCTCCTCGCTTCCTTCTCCCATTTTTGATGCGGCTTGGCCGCCAAAGGCTGAGTTTTCATTTGTTTCATTCCTCTTTTGTTTCGAATGGGAACTAGAGCCGTATTAATGATGTTTGGCTGCTTTCTCTTGGTTTTGTCTCCGTCGTCCACAATGATGCTGCATTCCATAGCTCATTACCCCCGGAGCTTTTTGGTTTTGTTTGCTTCTTATTCTGTGGTAATGTGTGAACCTTTTGTTGTGGGAAAGGCGAGGAACGACTAAGGTGGTTCTTCTCTTTCTTTTGTGGATCGATCAAAGTTCCCAGCTTTAGTTAAGTTGTTGCTTTAAGAGTTCTTTTACCCTGACAAGAATGCATTATTTACTTTAATTGTCTCTAGAGTGGCGATCAGTAGTTATCAAGAGAAATTAACGCAGGTCATGCCAATTTTCGTCTCTATAGTTGGAGCAGGATTAAATGCTGGAGTTGAATAGTTCACCGGTAATCACTTGAAGCAATGATTTAGTGAGGGTCAAGTTAAAGATTTTAAGTGGGTATATGCGGATCTTGGATGAGAAAACTACATTGAAGAACCTTAGTGATCCTATAGTAGTAGGTGACTGTGATTTGTATGCATGGTATGAATCAGGTCTACGGTAACCACCCATTACCCTTACTAGGTTGTCCTTGGTTATCTGATTGGTAATTGTACAATAGACTTTAGCTTCCCTTACGAAACCAACAAATTATTGCAACCAAGACTAAAATGTTAAGAGGCAATGCAAATTCCACATACTGTGAAGCGCTTGTTGTTTATGGATCATGTCATTTTGTTACCTACATATCATATTTAATGGAAAAAGACAATATCGTTGGATCTACTAAAATTGCAGCTTGGTGCATGGGCTCTTGCTAATGTAGGGTCTAGGAGAACCAATATACAAAACCTTATCCCTATAAGAAAAAAAAGTTGTATTTATGACTCAAATCCTCAGTGGAAGTATCAGCTAGCTTGGCTGGTAAAGAACTTAGCAGTTTATTTCAATGTTGTGGGCTCAAATCCCATCCTCGTTACTTATCCGTTGCATAAAAGAAAAAATTCATTAGTTTGATGAATTATAGAGGTGCAACTGGTTATCAATAAATTTCTCACAGGCTGGATATTGTTCATGTTAATCTATATGACTTAAGATTAAAGGGGACAAAAATTCAAATAAGTAGATTTTATGTCATAAAGCAATATTTCAAATATAATGCCTAACTTTTTACCAGTTGCATATAAATTTAGTTTTTATACATGATCTTCTTAACTAATTGTTCTCAAATATCTCATTTGAGATGCTAAAGTTCACTAAAACTTTATTTCAAGACATATTTACTAGTGGCTTATTTTCATGAGCCACCCCTCTTGCCTGGCCCATATCTGCATCTCAAATTTCTTGATACTACAAACTTTGTGCCTTTTGTCATGTTCAAATATGTGTCTATTGTGAAATCATGTTATCTTTGTATGGACACATAGCTGAGTCCAAATATGGCTTATTTGTAGAATGCTTATGTTGGATGGTGTAAAAGGTCAAATGGTCAGTAATTAATAGTGAGCAAGCTACACTGTGATGGACCACAAAAAAGTGGATAATGAGATAAAAATAATCAAGTAATTAAAGCTCAAAGAACTATAAAATTAGAATAAAAAGAATTAGAAGGGTTAAACTACATTGGTCAACACGAAAATTGGTGTTTCCTTCTACAGTTATCCGCTCATCTAAAACTGTTTAGTAGTTGCTCTTTCATAGAGATATAGAGTTGCTGTTTGCTTGAATTTATGATTAAACATATTAACCAAGTGGTCCTACTATTTTCCCAAGTTCTTCTTACCTGTTAAAGATTCTGTTTATCTAAAATGATTGATTCATTTTTATCATGCAGATTGCCCCCTGGACTTTAGTTGGTTGAACATCAGTTTAGCATCATCTGCTTGTGCAAATCAAAATGAGCGAGGAAAATGCTGCCGTTATATTAATGCCATTGTTGCAATTTCTATTGCTCGATTTGCAAATGCAACTGGCAGACTGGGTGTTCCACCAGCAGTCACTGAAGGCTGCCTTAGTTCCATTCCAGAAACCTTAAGCTTATATGGCATTACAGCTAATGCCTCTGCTTTTTGTGGTTTGGGGCCAAAAATTCGAGTTTCTTATCAGTGCCAGGGTAGAGCAACTGTATTGGAAATGATGCAATCTCCCAATTTTAGTGATGTTATTGAAACTTGTAATGTTCCCCTTTCATTAGATAATAGTTGCAAGAGGTGCTTAAACTCTGGCATCATATTCCTTCACCACCTCATAGCAACAGATGATAATATCACATTAAGTGTCTGTCGTGATGCAGTTTTTGTGACACTTGCAAACCAAGGTGGCAACTTTTCTGCTGTTGATATGGCCGCTTGCTTCTTTGGTGTTCAAGGGCTTAGTATTTTTCCAGGTTTGATAAATTTGAGATTTAGTTGCATATATCTTTCCAAAGTAGTATTCTAATTGTTCATATATGTTTCTGAATGCCATTTATGCATTATGGTTTCTTAAGAATTCAGCAAACTCGTTGAAAATTTACTAGTGTGTTGAGGTGGGTTTTGCTACTAAATCATAGAAACTCTGAAATCTAGGATTGTTTTGACAAGCCTTTCCCACCATTTAGTTATATATTGCAATTGTGGAATAAAACTATTGACAAAGTAATCTGTCAGATCAAAGCTAGCGAAACTGGAGGTGTCTTTCCTCAGTATGTGATCAACTAACACTCTCAAACATAAAACAAAATTTAAGTGCTACCATAAACATTTGCAAAGCTCTAGTTTTAGTAGGCAAAAGTATGGTACAACATTTAGGTGAATAAACAATTAGAACATAAAAGTGTATTGGTAATAGCCCTTGAAATTAACTGTGAGAAATATTATAGGGTTTATAGTTGCAAGAGCAAGGGACAGTGTGGCAAAAGTTGGATATGCTGGTAATGGCAACTGCATGGTCCTTGGGTGGTTCAACTGATAAGAATGATATATGCTATGAAGAAAAATTGGGAAAAATAAAAATGGCAACCTGAGATTTCGCCGGCCGATGTCTATTACAGCCTTAGTAGGAATGTTGTGGCTGAGGGCATACTTTTCTCAAAGTCACCACTACAGAACATCAATCTAAGAGACATTCTAATGAGATGCCCAACTCTTGCATTAGAATTATGATGATTTACAAACATTCTAAATCAGATTACTAGAAATAATGCAACAAACCCTTTAAGAGAAACCATTATAGGGAAAAACTTCATACTGCTTTTGAAGCATTTTGAGTGTTATTACTCTAGCCAATCTTATTGGTTGCATGAGAACACTGTTTTTTTCTGATACTAATGTATTATTACTTCATTATCAATTAATGATAGTCAGCAACTGCTGGCTCATATTTGCATTTTAACTAATTTTGTGTTTAGTCTGATTTTTTACTTACCTATATATTCTTGCTTTAAAATATTCCTCCTAAGTAATTATGATCTGTTGTTGACTGTTTCAGCATCACCCTCTGGATCACTTGCTCCTATATCTTCTCCAAAATTGACATCTTCTCCAAGTTCTATTTCTGCTCGAGCTCCAAGGCAACAACTAAATGCTACTCCTATGAACAAAATTCGTCACACCTACCACCTTACTCTGGTTCCAGGAATTGGCGTTGGGGTCATAGGCCTGACAGTTCTCTTACTTCTGGTTCTGATACTGCTTATACGTAAAAAAAGCAGAGAACTCAAGAATGCAAATGTTCCCACAGAGAACTCATGGAATTCTTTCCCACCTAATCAAGTCCGGAGGTGTCAAGAAGGTTCTATCACTTATCTATACTCATATACATCTGTTTTACATTTCAGTTCATTATGCTTATAAAGACATTGGAGGCTTAAAGTTTGTTTAACTGAAGTGAAGATACTGAGAATAATCAAATAGGAGAAATGGTTTTGGGCCGAACAACATTTTTCATGCTTCCCAGTTTCTAACAATGGTGGTAAACCAAAATCCTGATAATTGCTTCAGTTGGTAAATTTTATAAGATACTTTATGTGAAACTCTTGTTGATCATTGGGTTTTCCTATGAAGAAGGTTGATGGGCTACAAACTCGATGAGTGATACAATTCAAGTTAATGTCAGCTTCATTCTCTTGTTAAATTAACTATGGGCTTCTCTAGTCACAACATAACTAGTTGGGTTTGAAGTTTCACACCAATACGTCTTAGAGAAACTCTTTTAGGTCCATCAGCTATGTTCCGAAGATTTGCCTATAAGGAAATGAAGAAGGCAACAGAGAATTTTAGCACTGTCATAGGTAAAGGTGGATTTGGAACCGTCTACAAGGCCCAATTTGTGGATGGCTCTATAACTGCTGTAAAGCGAATGGACAAAGTTTCAAAGCAAGGTGAGGAAGAATTCTGCCGGGAAATAGAGCTTCTTGCAAGACTCCATCATCGTCATCTTGTTGCTCTCAAGGGTTTTTGTGCTGAGAGAAATGAGAGGTACAAAATTTGATTTTGTAACTTTGTTCAGATCAAACCTGAACGTGTAATATTTTTTCCTTGTTTTAGGTTTTTGGTGTATGAATATATGGAGAATGGAAGCCTTAAGGATCATCTTCATTGTAAACCCTCGATTCTTGTTGCTTCCTGCACTTGAGTTACACGTTGAGATGTTTTTTCACTCATAGTCTCATACTTATTGCTGATGCAGCATCAGGAAGAAAAAGATTAAGTTGGAGGACAAGGTTGCAAATTGCAATAGATGTGGCCAATGCTCTGGTAATTAGTTAATATTGACATAACAAAGGAAAAGTTACGATGTCTTCACTGGATTTTTGAGGCTTGCATATCAAAGTTTGATGTCTTCCATGTGGAATTTCTTCTGTAATCTTTTGGAACTTCATTTCTTCTAATAATTCAAAACCTAGATTATGGCTCCCATAGCATATGTTGTTCTACAAATATGCATACTTAACCTGCCATTTTTTGTTACTCTACATTTAGAACAGCTTTTCAATTGTAGTTTATGGCATGTGCACTTGCTTATCAAAGCTTGAAGTCTGCCATGTGGAATTTCCATGCTAACTTTTTTGGAGCTCCCAATCCTTCTTTAACTCAAGCCAAAGTGATGGCACCTGTAGCATGTTTTTGTTGTTGTACAGATATGCATTCTTGATCTGTTATCTCTTGTTGCCCTATATTTAGAACAACTTCTCAATTGTAGCATGTGCCATCTGCAACTGAAGGAGATTGTCTATGGCCTTTAATTGTTGCTCCAATTAGAAATAAAATGAACAATTTTTTTTTTTTTTTTTTTTTTTGGGAATGTACTCCGATAATCTCTTTGAACTTCTTCATTCTCATCTTTTACTGATGTCTTAACTCTGGAGATTTGTCGGAGAGGTCAATTTTCATGCAGTAGCTACTACCACACTTATTCTGCCGCTAATAGATGTTTTATGCTTCTTGCAATTATCACATCACCCGATCCCTTTCTAATGAGTTATTTGCTAAAGAAAAGCTTACATGGCTTTAGGCAGAAGGCTGCAAGCAGCTGTAAGGAAGTACTTAAAAATAATACTTGTGCTTCTCTATTTCTCTCTTCAATTCAAGTTTTGGCTTTGTAATTGCTATTTAATTCTATCACCAACACTTATGCACCAACTAAAACCTTGTCATAGATTAGGCTGTACGCCATAGTAGCCATAATTATTGTGAAGTTCTTTGGCAGAGGGCCACCAGCAGTCAGGAAGTGCTGAAATTTTAGATTCTAGCTCTTGTTTTATTTCCTTTTTTGTTGATTGTAGTAGTTTTGTTCTAGGTATGCAGTTTCGAGCTGTACCGCCCGGTACGGGCGGTACGTACCGGTCCGACAGGGTACCGGTACGCGGACCGCCCTCTACCGGGCGGTACGCCTGGTATCTCCCGTATCGGTTGATACGGAGATATATCGAGCGGTAACGGTCGAAATTTCGACCGTTACCGCCCGGCACAGCTTGGTAACGGCCGAAATTTCGACCGTTACCGCCCGGCACAGCTTGGTAACGGTCGATTTCGACCGTTACCGTCGGCACAGCTTCGGTAACGGTCGATTTCGACCGTTACCGACTGGTAACAATACTCCAACGGTCAATTTGACCGTTGGAGCCCTTTCTCGGTACACCCGGTGTAATGCTCGGTACGCCCGGCGTACCGCTCGGTACGCCCGTACCGTACCGTACCGAGCAACTCTCGGTACACCGGTACGGTACGGTATTGCGGACCCTATGCAGCAATACCGTATCATGCTTTGTGAAATCCTATGCAGCAACTGAAACCTGTTGGTGGTTAGGCTGTATGCTATCCTGGTTGTTAAAATAATAATTCTTCTAATGTGCTTTTGCTGAAAGAGTTGTCAATGTTTTTAAACTGCAGGAATATCTTCATTTCTATTGTGATCCTCCCCTCTGTCACAGAGACATAAAATCAAGTAATATCCTTTTGGATGAAAAATTTGTTGCCAAAGTAAGATATCATCATTTTGATTCTGTATTTTACTTCTAGATTTGGTGGATCATGGCACTGTTTGTATATAGGTAGCTGACTTTGGCCTTGCACATGCTTCAAGAAGTGATGCAATCAGCTTTGAGCCAGTAAATACAGATATCCGTGGGACTCCAGGTATGTATCTCTGAGCCCCATCATAATTGCTCAAACCATTTTGCTAAAACCCCATACCTGGCTGTTATGGAGTGTTATCTACCTACCAGTGTTGAATTCAAATTTTGGATTAGACTAATACAAGCAAACTATTGTGATCAAGTCATCTACCTCGGAGACACTAAAGATTCAAGCCATGGCAAACTACAAACAGAATGATCAAATGATTAATATAGCTACTTCATAGCTCTGGTCTTTCTACTTGTTGAATAATAATTTCCGTAGGGTAATGAGCCGTTATTGTACTGGAGTTATTTTTTTCTCTATCTAAGCTTTTTGTGCTATGTAGTGTATTGTTTAATGTTCAGATACTCAGTCTCTTTACAGCATCAAATATTACAGAAATCATTTATGCTGTAACATGAGAGGTAACCAAATTGCCTATCCAATTGCTCATTGTAACATGTCAATGCTCATTGTAATTCCTGCATTTGGAATTACAGCATTACAAATATATGTAGCCAAACAGTTCATTTGCTTGCTTATCCAATTACCTAGATTTAGTGCCTAGCTTGAACTACAAGTAACAATTGTTGCATTTAACTCAAAACTGCTCACTAATTTCTTGCTTGACAGATTAAATCTAAATTCAAATTGTTTTCTGTTAGAGAAAATAATCAATAAGGAAAAAAAAGGTAACTTTTTTGAATCATTAATATACAGGGTACATGGATCCTGAATATGTGGTGACTCAAGAGTTGACGGAGAAGAGTGATATATACAGCTATGGTGTTTTACTACTGGAGCTGGTGTCTGGGAGGAGAGCGATACATGAGAACAGGAATCTGGTAGAATGGTCTCAGAAATTCTTGGCAACAGATTCAAGGTTACCTGAATTGGTAGACCCTGCTATTGGGGACTCATTTGACTTTGAGCAGCTGCATATGGTGGTAGAGCTTATAAAATGGTGCACCCATAAAGAAGGGCGAGCAAGGCCATCAATCAAGCAAGTACTCAGGGTGTTCTCTGAGCATTTGGATCCAGTGCAAAACGGCTTTTCTGAAAATGAAGAAGGTGATGGTTATGCCGGGGGAAGGAGTAGCAAAGTGAGAATACATAGAAATGAGGTGATTCCTTATAGTGGTGATGCAAGATGTTTACAATCCTCATCGAGTACTTCAAGATCCTACTGTAGTCGGAGTGTCCTGCTTGAGAGTGGGTCACCACAGTCTCCCCCTGGTATGTTCTCTCTATAGTTCCTCTTGTTGATCAAGCTTTTCAGCAGAGCAGAAGCTTGAAGTTGTGCTGTGTCAAAGCTCACTCCTTCCTAGCTTTGTTATGAGATGTCCCAGTTGAATATGATCTGTTGGAGAAATGCTAAAGTTTCTGCCACAGTCAAGATTTTACATTTTTGTGAAGGTGAGTGTTGCAAATGTATATGCTACTAGTTTTTGATACTTCTGACAAAGTTGTGTTTCTAGTTGATTATTGTGGAAAAATATAACTTTTCTGAAGCCAAATTATATATTTTGCATGGATCTTATTTGTTGTATGTGTTTTTTACATTGCTCTTATTCAATTTTAGTTGCATAAAATTATTTTCTTTTAAGTCAACTTATCTGAGATTACTCTGCATTGCATAATACGCCTAATCCCACTTACTTTTTCTAGTTGGTTGATTCAATAAAAATAGTCTTATTGGTGAAGTTTTTATGATAAATACATGTTTTGTACTAAATTATTTTCTTGTTTCTGGAAATTCCTATTGCAAGTCATCTTAGCACAAGAAAATCCTTGAAAGGAGGTTCTGTTTTTGAGCAATTTTACTTTACAAGCTGTTTTTGGCAGGAACAAACCGAAATGAATGATAAACAATTATTCCTTTGACGTCTTCAACTTTGGATTAATGCAGCTGAAGAAGTCGAATGCTGAATCCAACTCAAGTCACACTCGTTGAGTACTTACATGGAGAGGGATCAAACAAAGGAGGCGCAAGGTAGCCATCCAGCTTATGAATGATCTGTCAAAACGAATCAGTTCACATGGGTGTATTGCTGTTCACAACGTGGGACTCAGCCAAATCTAAACCATTCCCAAAAGCAAAGATCCTTTCTGCTGCTCCCATCTGCGACCACTGCAACACAAGCCCACTTCCCCGCTCATTTCTTCTTCCTTTTCCAAGCCTTCCCTCATCCGCATCAGTAGAACGAAGACAAATCAAGTGGGAGATAATGTCATGAGTCGGTACTGTCAATAAATATCGATTGAGTAGAAACTGAGAGTGAGAGAGCATGCGAAGACAGACTCAGAGGTGACGAGCTTAGCGGCATCATCACCGCCTAGATCGCCGAGAAGGCAGGTGTACTACGTGCAGAGCCCGTCGAGGGACTCCCACGATGGCGAGAAGACGACGTCCTTCCACTCTACGCCGGTGCTCAGCCCGATGGCCTCGCCGCGGCACTCCCACTCGTCGGTCGGCCCACAGTCCCGGGACTCCTCCTCCAGCCGCTTCTCGGGGGGCATCAAGCCCGGCGGCGGCCCCAGGAAGATGTCATCCCACGATGACAGAAAAGGAGGCCGCAGTAAAAGCGACAAGACGTGGAAGGAGTGCGCCACCATCGAGGAAGAAGGCCTCCTCGAGGATGAGCGGGAGGAGAAGGGGCTACCCCGGAGGTGTTACTGCCTGGCCTTCCTCCTTGGGTTTGTCATCCTCTTCTCCTTCTTTGCTCTCATCCTTTGGGGTGCAAGCCGATCTCAGAAGCCTGAGATCACCGTGAAGGTGACGCTTACGATCCTCTCGTAAAGCACAATTGCAGGACTTGCATGAGTCTCTTGTTCGATTCCTTTGACAGAGCATCAGATTCGAGAACTTCATCATCCAAGCCGGCACAGATGCGTCGCTCGTGCCGACCGACATGGCCACGCTGAACTCGACCGTCAGGTTCTCCTTCCGCAACACCGGGACTTTCTTCGGCGTCCACGTTAGCGCAACGCGTTTCGTTCTCAGCTACGATCAACTCACCTTGGCCGGCGGAGATGTAAGAAGAACCACGTCTCTCTCCCTCTCTCTCACAATGAAAGTCTTCTCACAATGACACTGCTGCAGATGAACAACTTCTACCAGCCAAGGAAGAGCCAGAGAAATGTTGAGGTGGTGGTGTTGGGGAAGAAGGTGCCATTATATGGAGGAGGGCCAAGCCTGGCAAGTTCCCCAGGCTAGCCAGGCAGTGTGGCAACCATCCCCATGAACCTCAGCTTCATGGTGAAGTCGAGGGCTTATGTGCTGGGGAAGCTGGTGAAGCCCAAGTTCGAGATTGGGGTGCGGTGCAAGGTGGTCATGAATCCTGCTAAGCTTGACACCCGTGTCTCACTAAAGAACTCGTGTCAGTGCTATTGAAGAGCATACCGACACTCTACTCAATCAATTCAAAGACATGAGGCATTTCTTTGGCTGATTCGCATCATTGTTCTTCGTGGGGTTGAGGGTTCTTTTTCAGCATGTAAAACTTTATATGATGGCATCAACTCTGGCTTATTTTGGTTCTTAATTTAGTTAGAAAAAAAGAGCATTTCAATCCAATCATCACAAGACAATTATTGATATGATTTCTAACAAAGTTTCAAAGAAACTTAAGGCATTTTTTATGGCCGTCTGATTTCCAAATTTTTTTATAAACTAAATTAAAAAGTTTAGACAATTGAACATATTTATTTTTCAATAATACCAAGTATTATTATTATGCCGACGTGTCCAGATCATTTCTGGTCCAACGGGATTGGGGTAAGACATTTCGAATAAGCCGGATCAAGACTTGTTGGACCGGACTGGTCCGGTCCAAGGTATAGTCAGACCGGTCAATTGGTTGGGGCAACTTTTATTATCTGGAGAAGTTCCGATACGCCCGCGCCGCGTCGCCTACGAGCCCTACAACCCTAGATCGGCGATCCTCCCTCCTCTACCTCCGTGTGCAAAGGCGGTCGACGGTGCGCCTCCCCCCTCCGACGTTGCGTCTCTCTCTCTCGCCGCTGTCGCGCTTCCTCTTTCTCTACCTCCTCGTCGTCGCCGCCCCCAGCCGAGCCTCCCCCACAGCCTCTACCCCCCTCCCTCCCTCTCCTCCTCCGTGCATCCCCCTCTCTCCTTTCCTCTCACTGTCGCGCCCCCAGCCGAGCAGCCCCGACATCGCCCCTCCCCTCCCTCCTTCCTCTGTGCTTCTTCCCACGTCATTTGGCTTCGTGCCTCTCTCGCTTTCTGTCTCCTGCCAGGAGATCTCCCCACCGTCCGTGAGAAGAACCTTCTGCAGGTACTCTCTCTCTCTCTAGTTTGAGCTTCTGGTAGGTTCAGAGAACCAATTGTCTGCAACAATCAAAGTAGTAGATATGTTCACTGGTATCTGAAAGATAATTTCTAGCAGCTTTACAATGTTCGATTAGTTCCTACAACTTGTCGACTACTTTGGCTAAATAATTTCGTCAGTATCATCTTTTCAGACACTAAAATCTCAATTATATTTACTTTGGGATGAACAGTATTTACATATGGCAGTCGATGATAGAAATCTGGAAAGAAAGTCTTGAGTCGCAGATAGTAATAGGAATTATTCTCAATTAGCTAAAGTCCTACGTGATTAATGACACACTGCCCATCTTATACAACTTGCTCTGTTTAGAGAATCTTCTAGTTGTTTTTGAGAAAATTAACAGATGATAAGATTGTGGGGAACTTCAAAAGGTTGATGTCAGATATCTTAAGACTTCTTACTTGAAAGTATATACCAACAGGAGACTCCTTTCAAGAATTTTTTTATACATGGTTGTGGTAGCAGTTTGTTTAAAAAGTGCTAGGCGCTTGCTTAGGCACTCCAGAATATTAAATATAAAAAATATATACCACAGTTGATAAATATGATCATAAAAATAAAAATGACACATCAAATTGAAATTATATAGAGTAACTGACGGAGTGAAGAGGGAACTGAGAAGTAGAGTAACTGGTGGCTATGGAGGAAGGTAGGGAAAGGAGAGGGCGGCAGATGAAGTTGCTGCCAAAGGTGGTAACAGCGACAGAGGAAGTCGCGGATGAAGGCGCTTGTGGATGAAATTGCATAGGAAGGCAGCAGTAATTAACAAAAGTTGTTGATGAAGGCAGCGATGACGACGAAGGAAGCTGTGGACGAAGGTGGTGGCTGCGGACAAAGGCGGCAGTGACTTATATAGGGTTTCACTTCAAAGACAAATTGGGTCAGGGGAAGGTTTTGTGTTAGGGCTGATTAGGTTGTTTGATTGAACCAACTTGGTTGTTCAATCGAATAAAGTACGAACCTAGTCCCATTATCACTTGAGTGCTTGCTTGAGTCACCCGGTGCTTGGGCAGCACTTCAATGAAACTCCTCACTCAGGTTTTGCGAGGTGCTTCGGCCTTGCCTTGCCTTGCTCGAGAGCCTTTTGAAAACATTGCATGGTAGTTGCAAATTTTGTTATTCCTTTGTACTATATATATATATATGTATATGTATATGTATATGTTTATGTATATATTGTGAATGCCATGTGTGTTTTGAATATGCCTACAGTAGTTGAGTTTTTGCATTGTATTCTGGTGGTTCAGAAAAGTGCTTGGCTTTGGGTTGCTGCATAAGTACATTGATTAATGGTTTCACTGGTATCAACTAGGTCAAGGAAATACTTGCAAATTGACCCAACATTTGGCCCATCGTGACCTAGATCAGGCCTAGGTCTATGTATAACCTCACCAAACCCACCAAAATAATTTTCCAGATATTTCAGAAGTGGATTTTGCACATGATTTATGACTCCTAAAAGTTATAAACAACAAGCCGGGGTATTCTGAAGCAGAAGAAAAGGTAGAGTGGCAGTTTAAGGTGGTCATCCTTTTTAGGAGGAAACAGAAGCGAATTAGGAGAGAAGAGGAAGGTAAGAGAAGCATACTGTCACACCTGAGAAGCTTCTTGTCACCAAGGGTGGAGAGATCTCGGTAGGGGGAGAGGAGAGGTACAAAGGGAATTTGAGGTGGGATGATTCTTCCACCAATTGTGTTTTTACCTTTTCTTGGTTTGCACATATATTATAAAATGCTAATTTTGCTTTTATTTTCATTTGACTTCTAATACATACAGAAATAAAAACATATGATTACCATATTTTGATGCCAGAAAATTAGATGGTAGCCAACATGACAACATCTTCAGAGGAAATATAAATTCTCATTGCCAGATTTTGCTGCCAGAAGATTAGACAGTAGTCATTATGACAACATCTTCAGAGGAAGCTAGAAAGACATATGCTGAGTTTGAGGAGAAGGTGAGTAGAACAGTGTTCCTCGATAACCTCTCTACTCAGGTGACAACTGCTGTGATCAAACAAGCTCTTGGTCAATTTGGGAATGTGATGAATGTGGAATTTATTCCGAACTACACTATACCATATCCTATCCCACAATCTGCCTTGGTTGAGATGGAGAACGAGAAGCAAGCAAAGGCCCTTATCTCCGAGATGACAAATTACCCCTTCATGATGTCAGGAATGCCAAGGCCTGTGAGGGCAAAGCCAGCAAAGATTGAAATGTTTGCTGATCGTCCTCCACCTCCTGATAGAAAAATACAGGTTCGTTGGGTAGACCCCTCGGATCCAGATTTTGTGGTGGCAAAGAAGCTGAAGCAACTCTGCAAGAAGCACAATGCAGAACAATTAGCACTGATTAAGGTAAGTTTTTAAAAACTTTACCAGCCACATCATGATTTATTTAATTGGTAAATTAATTTTGGGAATCAAATTCAATATTTATAAGCATGAGAAAACTTAATGTTGCCACTAGGGAACTGTCAGTTTTTCTCTTGCATCATTTTCTCCCCATTCTACATTGTGTTATTCATAAGCATCTAACAATCTGGATAGTTCTTAAAATGCTAAAACTAATATAATTTGTGGTGTCTACCAACGAATATCCACAACAGCTCATTCTGAATGAATAAAAGTATAGCATTTGTATGATTGAGTTTGATCATATCTCCAGTTTGCTACAAGAGATTAGACCCATTCGATCATTGGGTGTTTGTAACTTTTCAGTTTGATCATCAAGTTCATGGGTCCACAGTAATGCCGCATTTTTTAGCTGCCGACTTGTTTGCTTCAAGTGTCAAAGTCCCGACATACTTCTTTTCTTGCCCGTTTGCAGCATCAACTGGAAGAAGAGGAAAAGCTTGCAAAACATCAGGAGGAGACGCTGAAGACCAACTACAAGAAATACGAGATGATAGAGAGCATCGTGCAAGATGGCACTACGTCACGGTTGGCACGGCACTATGGTGTCAGGCTAGACTATGACTGAGGCCTCCAATCTTGATTGTGGAAGGTCCTCTGATGGTGGATTAGTGTTTTTTGACAGCTTCTTCTTCTGCCCATCTAGAGTTTGTACAGTTAGATGCCATGAAGTGGCAGGTGAACCATGTTATGCTCCTACGATATTTTTGGATGTGAAAGATGGAAGCATCCCAGCCTTATCTTATGCTGTTGCAGTGGCCGATAAGTTTAGATGAGTGAGTCCGATATCTTTTCGACCCGGTTTTTATAAAAATGTCCCTGTTCCTAGTCTAAATTGGTCAAACGAACGCAATTGGATCAGATCAGTGCATGTCGAGCACTCCTTGAGATTATCGAGTGTTTTAGTGGGTTAGGCCGAGCCGATTTGCGCTGAATGCTCTTCTCGATCTTGGGCCGACATGCAGCTAATCTTTCCCGTACGCTATATCTACAGTCAACCCAAGCTCAGGTCCTATGGGCCATCTCCGAAACAGTGAATCCCTAGAAACGACTCTCTTTCTGCCCCGAGTTGGCTTGTTGCCTCTCTCCCGACGAGATCTCTCCGCCATGCGAAGAACCTTCTCCAGGTACTCTCTCTCTCTCTCTCTCTCTTCTCTGGTTTGAGCTTCTGGTAGATTCCAATAACCAATTGCCTCGAACAATCGTAGTAGTAGATCTGTACGATGTTATTTTGAAAGATGATTTCTAGCAACGTCGATTTAGTTCCCACCACTTGTCGCCTACCCATAAACTAATTATTCCTCTCAATTGACTGAAATCCTAGGTGATCACTGAAACACTACCTACTTATCATATACGGCTTACTGTGTTTTATATAGACAAATTAATTTTAGGATACCTAAAGCCAAAAGAAGAAAGAAAATTTCTACATAAAGTTAGGGAATCTTGCAAGTTCTCTGAGAAAGTTTTCTTCTGATGAGATTGTGGGGAAGTTTGAAAGGTCGATTCCGGAGCAGATCTATTACGACTTCTTGGAGACCCTCCTTCAAGATTTTATATATGGTTGCAAATTTTTTTTATATTAATACATGCTTTTTGGTGCCATTTGTGTTTCAAATATGCATACATTAGTTGAGTTACTGCGTTCTGTTCTATTGGTAGAGACAAGTGCTTGGCTTAGGTTGATGTATAAGTACATTAATTAATGGCTTATCAGTGGTGGCAAGTAGGTTAGAAAATACATATAGAGGGACACATGTATCATCTGGCTTAACCCACCCAAGATGTAGCCCTACTGATGCATTTCTTTGCCTCTTTTTTTTGTTGCAGATAACTATTTTGCAGGAGGATCCTGTTCAACATAAGCATGAGTAACGTTACATTTTCGTTGGTTGTGACATGTGATACAATGCTATTGACTGATTCGTCCTTTCTTGTTTTTCTACTAGGGTCTCCATATGTGTTTCAGTACTTTGCTTATATTTCCTCATTTTTCCTCTTATAGCACTGTAATACTGTGTTATTGTTTCATGCTTTTGTAGAACTTTTCATCATAAACATGTGTTTTTTGGATGTCTTTAGCCATGAATCTAGCCGAATCTAGGGCCGGTTAGGTGATTCTCAAACCCCTTGTATATCAATGATTGGCATAATCACCCATCCTGAGCCAATTTGGTCACTGCTAAGTAAAACTTTATTAACATTAGGTTCCGACTAGTTATTAGCCTCTTGAGCCCAATTTATTTTTGTTCTACAGTCTCTGTCTATTTTCTGGGCTCGAATCCCACATTTTCTATTTACTCATTGCAAAAAAAAAAAAAAAAAAAAAAAAAAAAAAAAAAAAAAAAAACCTTTTTCCTGATGATTCTGTTGTTCAAGCTTGCTCCCCGGCTGATCTTGACTGCTTTCTGATCACTTCAAAAAAATTGATTTCATGATCCAATTGAGCTGATTTGTGCCTATCCAATTCTCTATCTTCTCACAAGTCTTCTTGATTGTAGGAGTGTGTTGTGGCATAATGTCTTGATTTTGCTAGCCATGTCATGGTTTATGGTTGATTGCACTCTTCATAATATTCTGACCATGCCATCTAGTAGAAAGAAGCAAAAGGGAACAAGAGGTCTGAATTGTATATGGAATAAACCTCTTTGTCCATATGGGTGAACTGTGAAGTTGAGAAGAAACCAGAGGAAACTCTGGTTTTCTTGTCACATCATTTTTTATCTATGAAGGCCTGTAAATTGATCAGATTTAATCTGATTCAATCTTGAATTCAGTTTAAGCATGACTTGCTTGGATGTCTGTATTTTTTATCATGTGAGACCCATCAGTTAAGCTTTCACTTTATTGGTGCAGGATTACTTGGTAATAAAGGCTTTAGTTGATAAAAATGTTTCTGCTTTAGTAATTGTATTTTCAGTATAGGTTCTCTGAAATGCAGAACATATCTCAGGAGAAATGATCTTCCTTCTTTGTCCACTTGATGCTTTTTTTCTTGCATTTCTTGCTCATTATATTTCACATAACATCTTTCATGATGCCATATCTTCAGCGTCATATCTTCCTGCAACTATCAATTCAATAGCGCAGGCTTTGGAGGCTAAAAGATCCTTCTAGTCCATTTCTGTTTTCTATCGTGTACTTGAAAACCCATCGGCTTCTCCAGAGGTATTGTGCATAAAATAACAGGCAGTCCCAATATTTGCTGAATTTCTGACACAGGAAAGGAAAGCTGATGACTTGAGAAGCCTCCTGATGCAGCTTAGAACTTTCTTTTCGTTGATTCCCAAAGCGAAAACTGCAAAAATTGTGAGGGGAATTATAGATGCTGTTGTGAAGAGACCAGGAACCCCTGATCTTCAAATCTCGCTTTGCAAGGAAATGGTGGAATAGACCCATGCTGAGAAACGGACATTTCTCAGGCAATGAGTTGAGGCTAGGCTTGCAGGCCTCTTGATGGAAAACAAAGAGTACTCTGAAGCTTTGACACTTCTTTCTGGCCTGATTAAGGAGGTTAGTAGATTGGATGATAAGTTACTTCTAGTGGACATCGATCTTTCAGAGAGCAAGCTTCACTTTTCCCTGAGAAATCTATGTAAGGCGAAAGCTGCATTAACAGCAGCAAGAACTGCTGCTAATGCCATTTATGTTCCACCAGCACCGCAGGGAACAATAGATCTAGAAAGTGGCATCCTTAATTCAGAAGGAAAGGATTACAAAACTGCATGCAGCTACTTCTTTGAAGCATTTGAAGTTTTTAATGCTCTGGAGGATCCCTGGGTTGTCTTTATCTCAAATACATGCTCTTTGCAAGATAATGGTTAACCAAGCTGATGACATTGCAGGGATAATATCTTCCAAGGCTGGATTGCAGTATGTAGATCCTGATTTGGATGCTGTGAAAGATGTTGCTTAAGCACAAGTCAAAACGGTCACTGAAGTTCTTTGAAACTGCTCTTCGGGACTACAGGGCCCAGTTGGAGGAAGATCCAATTGTTCAGAGGCATTTGTTGTCATTGTATAACACCCTGTTGGAGCAAAATCTTTGCAGGTTGATTGAACCCTGTTCAAGGGTGGCGATTGGATATGTTGTCGAGGTGAACGAATTGCCAGTGGATCATGTGGAGAAGAAGTTATCTCAGATGATACTTGACAAGAAGTTTGCAGGAACCTTGGACCAAGGTGCAGGCTGCCTTGTTGTCTTTTGATGATCCAAACCCTGATGCAATTTTTCCTGCCACCCTGGAAACCATAGCCAACATTGGCAAGGTTGTGGATAGCCTATATGTGAAATCAGCCTGTATAATGGTGTGAAAGTCGGTGCTTCATCCATGGTTTCTAGATGCTCTTCACGGTGTTTAAGAGTCCATTGGATGGCTCAGACCATGCTTTTGCTTGTTATGGCTCTTGCTTTGGTTCGTCTTGGATTTCTTCAATTATCATGAGCATCATATTTGTGATGGGGTGTTGGTGCAGCCTCTGGATGTATGAACTGGGCACTTAGTTCCTGTTTCTGTGAAAAGACATCTCATGGTAGTACCAGACCAAATATCCTTCTCAGCAACTATGAAGGCACACTGTTGTTCATGAAGGGCGATCCAGTTTGTTTGTTGCATTGTGCTAATTGAAGTTTGAGAGGAGTGCTGCTCATTGGCTTTTCTTTACTCTGGTTCAAGGATCTGCTGAAACCTAAGCTGGTAATTCGGGTAAGATCATTCATCTGCTAAGTTGGCCATTTGAATGTTTTGAGAATTTTCTAAACAATTTATGATATAAAGTGACTTGTTGCCAACTTGCATAGGCTGCTACACTGAGTTCTACTTGGTTCCACAATCGAATTACTCCTGAAATATACTTGAAAGTTCCATACTCTCATGTTCTTCCTTAGGATGGTATTTTAGAATTTGGATGGTTTCAATGATATGCATCCCACAAGATAATTTTTGGATGCCTACAGTCTAAGCTACATAAAATCTGGGTGCTAAATTGGAAATTGAACCGCTCGAGTTAAAGATACTCAAAGAGGCTTTGAGCTTTGTGATGACAAAGATATGCTTGGGCATATATATAACCATGACAGACGAAGTGTTATCAAACTAGAACTCAATAAACCAAAGATTGTTGAGATTCTATGGGTCTGTTGCAAGGGAAAATTACTATTCAGCTACACCACCAGCAGATTTATTTGGACAGATCAGAACGAGTCCAAAACAACACACAACAGGAGAACGATAGGATATCAAGTGAGCGTGGCACCCTCGTTCTTCCTCTGTCTCTTCTTTTGTCTCGGCCATGTTCGATTCTTGGAACCTTGCCTGCGGTGCGGCACCCATCATATTCTTGGCCTCTGCCTACAAATTGATGACAAACAATGTGGGTTATCTTCTTATCATGACTAGGATCACGTGTCTGAAAGCAAAGGGCACAAGTGTAGAAGCAGCGCTCATCTGGTAGTACATACCTTCTCGCTCTTTTAAGGTGTCCTCAACTACGACGCTTCATCACCATTTTTGGCCTGGATTGTACACCCTTCAGGGAGGGTCGACCACCTGTATCGCTGCTCGAGCTTCGGACACCCATTGATTTGCAAATCTACTAAATTACTAGGTAGCCTTCCCTCCGGCAGCATCTTGATATCAGGGCAATCCACTATGTGCAGGCTCTTGAGGCTTGGAAGGGTGACCAGTAGATGAGGAAGGCGTTGCTGGCGGTATACTTCTGTGAGACGCAGTTGTTCGAGAGAGGCGAGATGATCCAGCCGCTCCTCCAGCCCACCAGCAAATGCTTCGAGGTCAAAGCTGCCGCGAATCTCCAATAGACGAAGCGAAGCGAGGTGTCCTTCCTGGAGGCAGCTCTGGAGAAGCGAGAGCTTATCAATGTGAAGTATCAACGTTGATGTTGAGGTCTCGTCCTCCAGCAAGTCGAACGAGTCGCCACCTGCAAAGCGTCGAACAACCAGCTCCTCGAGTGATGAAGGGAGGGCTATCGGTCCTGTTAAACTGCGACAGTTTCCGATGGCGAGCTTGCGAAGACGAGGGAATGCTTCGCGACATTGCTGCGCCCCGTTGTCCCACTTCTTCCATTGGTTCAGCGTATCAAACAAAAGCTCCTCCAACGATGGGAACGGTGCATCTGTGCTGCCATAAAACTCAGCACCCACCTCTTCCACCGAATCCATACCCCTTAGGTGCAGAACCCTGAGAAAAGGAAGTTCTCCGAGAGGGGGGAGGGATGTCAGTTGATGGCAATACCACATCTCTAACCTCTCTAATCCCAGCAAATATTTGTTCTCCATCCAACACGGATGTCGGTGACCCTTGTAGCCATTAATCTTCAGATTTCTAAGATCTGGATGCGGTCGGAGTCCTCCAAGAGCACCTTCGCATTTAGTGGGAGTGATGGGTTTCCCTTCATTGCTCCACCACAGTTCCAACCAGATAAGGTGCTCCTTGTCCTCCAACATGGCCTCTTCTGCCTCCTCCTTGCTGTCGACATGCTGGAGACCCTTGATGCAGAGTCTGCGGAGCTGATTCATGTACTTCAATTGCCCTATATCGAATCCTTCCTTTTTGGGTTGGATGCGATAGTCCTTTAATTCTTGAAGATAAATCAGATTGCCAATCCATGGAAGGGCCGCAATTGCTTCGCTAACTGCATCTACACAACGTAGGTTGCTTAGCTTGTTCATGTCTTCTGGCAGCGAAACACTCTTGGAATGCATCCTCAGAATCAACCACTGCATATGGTAAAGCTTGCAGAATGACTTGGGCCACTCCGTGATGGCGTTCCCAGGCAGCTCCAGGTACCGAAGGTGTTTCAATTTACCGATAGCCTCAGGTAAGCCTCTTCCAAGCACAGAAAGCACCAACAAACGTAAGCTTTTCAAACTCTCCAAAACCTCTTCAAGAGATTTATTATATTTAGAACTGCCATCCTCACTAGTGCACGACAGACCGCCGACGACCACAAGACTGCGTATGTGTTTCCTCGCGCACAAAGTTTCAGCAACCGTAACGAGATCATCAGCCGCAACATAAACATGGCGGGCCTTGTTCGGGATTCTAATTGGCTCACCAGATTTGACACCCTCGAATCTGAAGTACTCACCATCGGAAACACTTTCTGCAAACTCGTGCAGGATAGGGTGAAGCTCAAACTTGTTTTGCCTTCTCTTCGCATTCACGAAAAAGGATCTGCACGACAGCTCTTCGATCGACTCCTCGCCGACGTCCTCCATTCTGTTGTTCCAGTCATCGCCCGGAACGAAGCCTAGGGCCATCCAAATTCTTAGCAGCTCGTCTTTCTCGAAGCAGTGCTTCCTCGGGAACAATGAGCAAGAAAGATAGCACTGCTTTAGGTGGGCGGGTAGGCCTTCGTAACTCAACCTCAGCACAGGCGCAATGTCACCCTCGGTTTGTTTGACCTCACAGATTCTCTTACGTAAGATTCTTCTCCAGTGTTCTTCCTCTAACTTGGACTCTAAAGCACGCCCTACGGTCACCGCTGCTAGTGGCGATCCCCCCAACTTCTTCGCTATTTTCCTGCCTACGCACTCCAACTTTTGATGATCGCTATGGTTTTGATCACCAAGCGCACATTCTCTGAATAATTCCCAGTACTCCTTTTTCTTTAAACCATCGAGATGTATAGTTTCTTTGGTCCGCATCATCTTTGCGACGTTCTGGTTGGTGGTCGTCACTACAATCTTGCTTCCCTTTACTCCACAATTAAATGGGACGCAAAGGTTCTCCCAAATAGTACTGGATTCCTCCCACACGTCGTCCAATACAATCAAAAACCTTTTGCCCATCAGCCCCTTACGAATAATGTTCTGAATCTCTTCCAAATTACTAATGCTATGCAGATCCCTGGGTCTCTCAAAACCAGCAGATTCTATCATCTCTATGGAAAGCCTCTTGACATTAAAATCGTTGCACGCACACACCCATGCCATGACATTGAACTTCTTTTCTTCTCTCTCCTCTTTTACAATGTTATAGGCGAGCCTAGCAAGGTGTGTCTTCCCTATCCCACCGGGTCCTACGATAGCCACAACTGAGTAGTTGGCGTCGCCTGATTCATCACCTAGCATGTTCAGTAGGCTCTCCATATCATGTTTTCTTCCTCTAACAGAGTAGGACTTGGCTGGGGGAGTGGTGGTTGTTCGTCGCCAATCGGGGATGGCGACTTCATGTTGCTTGTTAGTGGCTACATGGAACTCTGCTACTTTAACAAGTATACTGATTCCATCAACTAGTTTAGCGGATGTTTCGACGGCCATGTTTAACTTTGAAGTGCTTTCAGAAGCAAAAGCAAATTTCAAGAACATATTTTTAGCGTCATCTCCTATTTTTTGAGTGTAGAATGCAACTCTACTGACCTTGTTCTTGCTTTTGGCTTTCTCTTTTAGTAACTTGTAATGGAATAGATCGATAACGTCGTGCACAGAGCAAGCAGCATCCTGGACGTCCCAAAGCCAGGCTTCCAAGCTCGGGTTCGTGATCCGCCTCTTGCCAACTTCGAAGATGGCCGCCTCAATCTTTCGGAGGTGTCTCTCCAGTTGTCGTAGCTTGAACTGCTTGCCCTTCCGGTACTCTATCTGGTTGTTTATGTAGAATTTGATTATGTCCACCAGTTTGGTGACGGCCACAGACACGAACCATCCTGCTATTATCACTTCAGCCATCGGTGCTTGCGTCCACCAGTGGTGGAGAGAGAGAGAGAGAGAGAGAGAGAGAGAGAGAGAGAGAGAGAGAGAGAGAGAGAGAGAGAGAGAGAGAGGAGATGAAGCTTCAAGTCTCAGAAATGTTCGGCGCGCTTAGACTAGCTCAGTCTGCAAGTATATATACAAGTGACTCCTGAGCTGTAGAAACTGCTCAACATTTGTTTAGGAGGAAGGCGATGGCCATGACCTTGGGTTGCCTTTACCTATTAGAGTCAACTATGTTTGTTTGCAGCTATCTAAAAGTCTGCACGGAATCTACGTCCGATAAAGGCTTCTTTGGCGTTGCGTTTGCATTTTTAGAAGACAGCAAGTCGGCCTTCGCTTTCGAGACAGCCGCTGGAATGGTTGATGGCGGGTGAGAAATGACTTCTCTGCTTCCGTGATCCGATAGGGTCAACATCGACCAGCCTTATTTAAAAAGACCGACTTGGTCGACTTTTGTCCCCTTTGTCATTCTCCTATAACAAAATTCTTATGTCGGCCTATCATCGCCATAGATATATCACGTCTTAGAATATGTTTGTATCAGTTTCGTAAGGGTGTGGAATTGGAACAACTTGGAATTAAGAAGTAGCAGTCTCTTATGCATGAATCATGTTGTCTCCATGGTAAGTGTTAATAGATAAGATTTCCTCAACCGCACGAGGAAATCTCGGTAGACGGTTGAGGAAAATCCTCTCTTCCTCCTCTCTTCCTATGTATAAATAAGGCTTTGTCAAGCTGCATTGATCAATCCATTATTCTTTTCAATTCATTTCAACATGGTATCAGAGCTATAGAGCAAATTCTCTTCTTCTTTGTCCGTGACATGTAAATCATTTTGCCATTGCAGCTAACGACTCAGGAGTCCTCCTTTCTCTGCGCCGACAGCGTGGACTCCGCCCCTTGCTTCCTCTGCTTCCATGGGCTGTTCCTTCTCCCACCGATCGCTACCTCAAAGATCGACAGTGGAGTGCTCCAATAGGTGATCGCTAGCCCACCTTATAAGCGCAGTGTCCGAGGAGTTTTCTTTCCTCTACTGCGACCTGTTCTTTGCTCCTTCGGCGGCCCCGGCGGAGTTCCTGTCCTCCAGGTTTCAGACAACCGGAGGCCCCTTTCTCCCCCCCCGGAGCCCCTACGATCTGTTTTCTGCTTCCCGAGCGGCCGTTGCCTCTTTTACATTTGTTACAACAGCAGAGTCGAGCGCCCTGCGACTGCTTTTTTTCTCCCCCAAGCGGCAGGACATCTTCTCGATCCGGGCCCCGACCACCAGCCCTACCTTCGATGCGGATCTGCATCCGCATCTGCGAGATCGCCGCCCGGCGCGCAGCAAGCTCTCGGCGGCGTCGTCCACCACCGCGCTAACCCTTTTCGGCAGAGGCGAGAGCACTCTCTGCGCCAAGACGTTGAGAATCAAGGAGTGGCGGTGGGTGGGAACAGAGGCAAGGAATCCTTTCCCATTTTTCTCCGGAGAGAGCTCGCAACACTCTCTCGCGCCGACCAACAGTGGGAAGTGAGGCGAGGCGCGCCACCACCTCTACCGGCTTCTTTCTCGACGGAGGCGAGCATTCTCGCTTCCACCCAGTGTGAGGGGGCGTAAGCGGCGGTCGTCTAGCATCAGGAGGATCTCGGCGACCATTGACGCCATTGTCGCTTCTTGAACCGCCTTAACGGCGTGCGATTGGCACAAACAGACAGCGCCACTGATCTCCTCTGTCGCCAAACTCCATCGAACGGTGCGATCTGCACTGGTTGAGTCTTCGACGCCCATTCTGCATAAAGCAAATCGGGCGGGGTGACAGTGGTTTCCTTCTCCTTACGACCCATCGAAGCCGACGCCATCGTATCATCAAATGACTTCATCATCTACTTCCTATACTCCAGTCATTGTCCCTGCAGGGAACAATAGCAGTTCTCAATCTCCAAGCCTCATCACTATCAATGCTGCGGCACTCATTCCTTTCAAGTTATCCAAAAGCGGAAATTATGCATCTTGGCGTGCTCAATTTTCTAATCTTCTATTTGGATATGACCTTATAGGTTACATCGACGGCTCTCTCCATTGTCCGCCTGCAGTGCTCAACAGCCCAGGAGGATCTAGTCCCATACCAAATCCAGCTCACAAACTGTGGTTACGTCAAGATCGTCTCATCCTCCAAGCCATTCAAGCTTCCGTCGCCCCACTAATATCTTCATGTATGATGCGCTTAGAAGCATGGTCCAAGTTGCAAACAACATTGGCAAATCGCTCGCGTACTCGCATGCTCGGACTCTTATCCAGTCTGATGAAAGTGAAACAAGAGGGAAGTACTATTGCTGATTACTTACAAAATATCAAAGTGATCATCGATGACTTAACTTTGATAGGTCATTCCCTCAGTGAAGAGGAAGTCCTCGTTCATACCCTTAATGGCTTAGGGGACGAATACAAAGAATTGGCAGTCGCAATTCGAGCACGTGATTCTCCAATATCATTTGAAGAACTCTATGACAAGTTGACCGACTACGAGACATATTTGAAGCGCGACGATCGGCTGCCCGGACCAACTATCACAGCTCAAGTCAGTCATAAATCCAAGAGAAAGAGAGGAGGAAGAGAGGATTTTCCTCAACCGTCTACCGAGATTTCCTTGTGCGGTTGAGGAAATCTTATCTATTAACATTTGCCCGATCCACAACTGAAGCTGAATACCGTGCCATTGCCATGGCTACTACTGAAATAAATTGGATCACAAATCTGCTCAAGGAACTCAACGCGTCAACTCTACTGTCCTCCTACAATATCTGCGATAATATTGGAGCTACCTATTTATGTGCCAATCCAAAGATTATTTCACTCACGCATGAAGCATATTGCCATTGACTTCCACTTGCATGCGAGATCAAGTTATCAAACATCAACTACGTGTTTCTCACGCATACACTGGTGATCAACTAGCGACTCACTTACGAAGTCTCTCGCTCAGTAAATTATTTTCATTACATCGGTCCAAGATCAGTGTCCTTGACAGGAGCTTGATCTTGTGGGGGCATGTTAATAGATAAGATTTCCTCAACCGCACGAGGAAATCTCGGTAGACGGTTGAGGAAAATCCTCTCTTCCTCCTCTCTTTCTATGTATAAATAAGGCTTTGTCAAGCTGCATTGATCAATCCATTATTCTTTTCAATTCATTTCAACAGTAAGTACTCTGCAATTCTGTACTGAGGAAGGTATGTTTGGAATTGCACGTTTTGAGCTTCATGATCTCGGTATTCTGCGATGGAGCTTCACGAGAGCAGAAACTTCATCTGACTCCATGATAAATTGCGCCATCTAGATTGCTTGTATCCATCTCATCTTCTCATGCACACACAGAACTGAGTCGCTCAATTGTTTCCTCCTCTTCCTTTCTCAAGTTATATCCATTGTATCTTGCATTCGAGAGAGACTGCACAACCGCCCGTTCGTTTTGTTCCTTCCCGTCAATTTTACTATTTATATTGCAATCGAGAGAGACGTCACAACTACCAACCGCCTATTTGTTTTGTTCATTCCCATCAATTTTACTATTTATATTGCATTCGAGAGAGACTCCACAACCGCCCATTTGTTTTCTTCCTAGAGACATAGCCAAGTTAATAAAAAATTGAATGAGATAGAAAATAATAATAATAAAGGGTAAATTTCTTTTTTTTTTTTTGTGTGAAAGAGTGTCCAAAAGTTTTCAAACAGTGTCCTTGCTTTTTAAAATGATAATGAATACCCTTTAGAACCGATTGGGTTCACATTGGCTTGAATCAGGAAAAAACCCATTTAACGTGAACCAATCTGGTCCGTACACCGAACACTGTTTGTTCAGCTTCAAGAGATGTCTGCGGGGTGTATGACCTTTCATCTCTAACGTTGGCGATCTTTTATGTCTGTATTCACTTGCAGATGTTGTTCCATCTCTTTCCTGTGCCTTGAGGTTTCAGGGTGTACAACACCGTCGTCAAGTTTCATCATAGTCATTCACGGTCGCCTCCCTTCTAGTGCTGTCGCCGAGTTCTAGTGTCGTCGTCGAGTTCCTATTCCGTTGTCGAGTTCCTGTGGTGCCATCGAGTTCCTATTCTATCGCTAAGTTTCCACGCCGTCGTTGAGTTTTTGTACTGCGGCCAAGTTCCAACGCGTCTCGCCATCGACTTCTGGCGCTTCCACCATCGACTTCAAGGAGTTACTCATTAATTTTGTAAGATTTATAACTTAATGATCTAAAACTCTCTGAAAGCTTAAAACCCAAAAATATTCCATCCATATAACTTATGTTTTCATGTATATAACTTATGTTTTCATGTGTCTAAAATAATCCTGCATTGTTCATGTATCTAAACGCAAGTTAGCATAGACACTATTCAGAAGTTTCACTCAAATGTCTATTGTTGATTTGGTTAGATGAAATAAGAAGTTTCCTTAAACTCATTATACTCTTTCTCTTAGGTTAATACTCTAACTTTAGGGTCCAACCAAAATGGAATCAGATACCAGGAGTTGATTTTCTTAGTCCAAATTTTGATCATACCTTTGGGACATATTTAGTAGGTCAACTGTCAAAAGAATTACATAAAGACATGTGAAAATAAGAAAAAGATATAGAAAATAAAAAAACCAAAATATTCAAATTTTAAAAATAAAAAATTATCAAAATAAATTTCTAAATTACACAATCTTATAGAGATCCATATGGTTGAAATTGAAAGCTTTTCTGAAAATTCAATAGCATTTGAACTATTCCTTGAGGTCAATATTTTAATTTTGGCATCGGACCCAAAATCAGGATATCATATATCATGAGTTGACTTTTGTGGACCTACTTAAAAGTTTAAATATCAAAAAAATATTATACATATGCATTATGCTTTAGTGGAAATAGAAAATTATGGAGAAAATAGAAATATAAAAAACTGTTGAGACTCTAAAAAAATAAAAAATTATGTAAATTAAAAAATTGTTATAGAGATCCATATGGTTAGAATCGAAAGCTTTACTGAATATTTTATAGTTTTTATACCATTATTCAAGTTCGATACTCTGATTTTTGGTTCCAACCAAAAGTAGGGTATCGATTACTAGGATTTGACCTTTTTGAACCAACTTCTTACCATAGCTTTAAGAGATATATTCAGAAGCTTAAATATCAAAAATTTATTACATAAAAGCATCATGGTTTGATGAAAATAAGAAAAACATGGAGAAAATAAAAAACCCCAAACTATTTAGATTTGAATAAATAATAAAATCAAAAAATAAATTAGAAAATTTATTATAGAGGTCCATGTGATTCAATTAAAGTTTTTTTTTGAAAATTTTATAACATTTGGACCATTCCTTGAGGTAGATACTTTAACTTTGGGAAGATATCGAATATCAAAGAGTTAGACTCTTTTAGACCAACCTTTTATCATATTTTTTTTGACATTTAGAAAAGTTTAAATATTAAATAAAATACATAATGACATCATGTTTTGGTGGAATTAAGAAAAGTATGGAAAATATAGAAAAACCTTAAACAGTTCATATTTTAAATAAATCATGAAAATATTAAAAATTTGTTAATAAAAAAATTTATTATATAGGCCCATGTGATTGTAGGGATGTCAAGGGGGGAGAGTGGAGATATGACGGGGAATGCTCCTCCCATCCCTATCCTCGTCTCATCGTCCATCTCCCATTCCTAACATATTCCCTATTTAGATGAGATGGGGGTTAAGATGGGGAAACCTTATTGGGGGTGAGGAATCCATAGATTCTTTGTATCCTTTTAATTAATTAATTTAGTTTAAAAATAAAATTACTATCAAACTTAATTAATAATATTTAAAAAATATAATAAAAGATAAATATATTTAAATATAAATAAAATCAAAATTATTATAACCTGTCAAAGAGATAGGAGGGAGATGGAGGAGGATCGAGGAAAGGAGCGAGGGCTCCGATGATGGATGAGGCGAGGCCTCAGGGTGGGTGAGGATGACTATGATAAAGGGGCAAGGGTGCTATGAAGGAAGAAGCTAGGAAGAGAGAGGAGGGAGAAGAGAGATTGTAGTAGAAAGAGGAGAAAAAAAGAATAATATTGAGAAATCATGATAATTGTTTATTGTATTGTAGGCCTCATCGATCATTAAAGTAATCACCATTTGTTGATAAAGAGAGGAGGACTAATGATGACAAAGTCAAACGAACATTGCAATATTGCATGTGATAAGGATTGGATGCATACATCATGTGAGGCTACGGGGAGTTGTTACTATTAAATGAGATATTTCATTTGATTCAATTGAACCAAATGATTTTTAATTGAATCATAATAGATTCAATCAAGGTTCACTTAATTTAATTTAAATAATAAAAGTTTGACTCATCTAATATTTGGACTTAGTATCTCAATGCATATATTAATGGGTTTAATATGTGTACATATATGAATATAAGGTGGGGAGTGCTCTACCCATTCCTGTTCTATATTTGTGTAAGTAATATAAAATAGCCCCCATCTCAGCCCTCATTCTTGTTTATTTTTTTTTCATCCCTAATCTATCATGTATATGCCCTCATGAGTATAATTGACATCCCTAAGTGGTTGCAATTGAAAGTGTTTTTTGAAAATTTTCTAGTATTTGGATCATTCATTGAGGTTGATACTTTGATTTTGAGATCTAACCAATCAGGGTATTGTATATTAGGAGTTGATTTTCTGGGACTAAATTTATACCATAGCTTTGAGATATATTTATAAGCTCAAATATTTTAAAATTAAAAATTAAAAACATAAAGTAGCCCAAATAATTTGAAATCTTTCTGAAAGGTTTACAGTTCACCCATATGGACATGTATCAGACTTTTTCTAATTTAAAAAATTTATTTTTTAATTTGTATTCATCTTGAATTACCAACCCTAATCCCTTTTTACTTTATATAGCCATTAATCATGTCATCAAAGTCTTATTATGAAATTTTCAAGAAAGCTTGTATTTGAAACCAGATGGACCTCTATCTCAAATTTTCTAATTTAATTTTTTTTTGATTTTTTCCAAATTAGAATAGTTTGGCGTTATTTCTATTTTCTCAATCTTTTTCTCATTTCCACGAAAACATGATGGATCCATGCAATGTTTTGCCATTTCTCATTTCTCCCAAACAGTTACAGCAGTCCATCAATATATTAAATTTTCAGAATTTGATTCAGATTTGATCCCAAAACCTTTTTTGTATTCATATATTACAATTCTAACTAACCAAATTTCTATTGTAATTGTCATTACACATAACTATCATGATGCATGTGAAAATTGACATGATTGATAATTATATCTAAATGTTAACACCTTGAATACTTATTTTTTTTGCCACTATTTGTTGATTTAATTATTGCTTTCTTTCTTCTACTAGCCTGTACCATGTTTCGTCGAATAATATGATATAATCATATTTTTGTTGCATCCAATACTATTTGCTTTTCATAAGAAAATTTTTATCATTGCAAGTCTTCTTGTAGGTGATTATATAAAATATTTCACAAAATAAATATGGATTAGCACTCCTATATCCAATCGCAACCATCACAAGAGAACAAGAAAATTTCAAAATATCAAAATGCTGACATGAACTTATTTCTCTAAATATTCTATAACTACCTCAAAGGATGTTTGTACTTTGTAATTTAATATAATTTTATGGAAAGACACGAATTGCCAATGGCTCAGTCTCCAAGATATAATCTTCAAGATTATATTGCCAAATTGGGTGGTGATATTGTCAAATTGGGTGGTGGTATTGCCTAGTGATAATGTGTAAGGCGGTGATGGTACTATTAGTACTTGAAGACCCAAGGATGAGACTGGTTTTGACTCTAAATTTGAATTTATTTGGGGTCTATAAATATCTATCTCATCCCTACTCAGGACATCTAAGAATTGAGAGTAAAAACTTGAAAAAACATTATGGAAATCTTATGAGAATTCCCCTCCTCTAGCTCTAAGTGTTGAATTATATTTTAAGAGAGGGATAAGTGCCTTGTAAAGGTTGTCTCCTAAACCTATGAAAATAAGAAAGTATTGTAAAAAGATAGTTGGCCTTCATCCAGAAGACCGTTAATGGATGCCGGTAGCCTCAATAGAGAAGGAATTAGGAGTGGACATAGGTCATGATGACCAAGTCATCATAAATTTGGTGTGATCTTTGCTTTGTTGTTTCCCTTCATTGCCTTTTTATTTAACTATATACTACCTTTTCTTGCACTCTTACGAAAGTTTTTAAGTTTAAACATTTTTTGATACGGGCTTTATAGAATGAAGTTTTAAAATGATATTTTTATCATAAGCACTAATTTATCCCCCCTCTTAGTATCGATTTTGGTCATAACGGTTGGTATCAGAGCCATATTTCTCTTTGTTTGGTTTAACACTCATGAAAGATGACTTTTTTTTTTTAACTTTCAAGAGGGTGTTTCTATTACTCAACCTCCTATGTTCAATGGAATGGATTACACATATTGGAAAATTCGAATGAGAGTTTTCTTACTTTCTTTGGATTTAAATTTATAGAATATTATCAAAAATAATTTTCAAAAGTCTTTTAAACAAATGAACTTATGGAATAATTTGGAGAAGAAGGTTTTCTCTTTGAATGCTAAAGCGATGAACGCTTTATTTTGTACTCTTGATAAAAACGAATTTAATTGAGTTTCTATATACAAAACTACATATAATATTTGACACACACTTGAAATCACACACAAAGGCACAAGTAGAATTAAAAATTTAAAAATTAATCTTTGGATGCACGATTTTGAATTATTTCGAATGTAACTAAGTAAAACCATTGGAGACATACACACCTGGTTTACGGTTGTCGTCAATGGTTTAAAAGCACTTGGTAAACATTTTTCTAATTTTGAACTTATTAATAAACTACTAAGATCCTTTTCAAAAAGTTGGGATCCTAAAGTAATGGCAATACAAGAAGCAAAGGGCTTGAATAAATTTTCGCTTGAAGAACTTATCGGGTCATTGATGACCTACGAATTGACATGTATTGTACTTGATGAATTTGATAACAACCTTTCAAAGAACAAGAAAGACTTGACACTAAGAACCAAAGAATACTACTTTAGTGATAACTTAAGTGATTATCATGATGATGATGAATTTGAACTCCTCATAATAAAATTTAAAAAAATTCATAAAATAAGAAACTAAGAACAAAAATAAACTTAAAAAGAAGTAGCTACCAAAGAGAAAGAAAGTACTTAAGGATAAATTGAGTGCACTTGAAGACGAGGTTACAAATTAGGCTTTGATTAGTTTTCGATAACGAGATAAGTGACTCAACCAAAACCCCTTTACTTTACTATGGAATTACTTGATGTATTTCATGAGTTATTTTTAAATTAATAAGAAATAAAAAAATAAAAAAATCATGCTTTTAAAAAAAATGAGCATGACATTTACATGTTAATTCCTTGCATTAAGTATGAAAAGTTAGATTCACTTTAGAAGGAAAATATATTATCATTAGAATTATAATGATAAATCAAATTTTTTTTGTTTGAAGATGTGTTATACTATTGATCTTGATGATTTCTTTTTTGATGAAACTTGCTTTTTAGGTTTAGATGATGCATTGTTTTGGTATAAAAACTTGGGCATGCTTATATGAAATAAATTGTATGAATTTAGATAATTAAAAAGAGAAAAGCATTCTTTGAAAATTTCTCAATCTCTATCTTATTGAGTTTTCATCACAGAGATCCTTAATGATAAATCTATTTTTGTTATTTATGAATCTCTTAAAAGTGATTTTGATGATTTGATGATTTAAATTTGAATAAATTTTATCCAAATCTTACACTTGATATTTAAAATTTTTATGAATTATGAGCTTGATGACTTGAGATTTCTTATGCATGAATCAATTTCTCCTAAGTCTCTTTTTGCTATTTACTGTCCAAATGAATCATGATTGGTATCATTGCTATTTTATCTCATAATTTTTTTTTTCATCATTTACTAAAGAGGAGAATTTTCCAAATGAATCATGATTTTTTGAAATTATAGCTTAAATTTTTTTATGAATTATGATAAATTGAGACATATTATGCATAAATCGAGATCCTTTATTTTTTTTCTCATGGCTCTTTTTGCTATAGATAAGTTTTTATCTATATCATAATCTTAAATTTTCGAAATTATAACTTGAGATTTTCTTTATATGAATCAAGATCCCTTACTCCTTATTCTTGTATGATTCTTGTATTTTATTAAAGATAATATTTATCTAAATATATTATGATATATCAATTGACTTCTTGACGTTTACAAACTTGAGTGTTATTATGTATAATTCCCTTGCATTTATGATTTGTATATCTCATGTGATGTTTAAAAATTGATTTAACAAGAAAAATATTTACAACATTGTATTATTATCTTCTTTTTAACAATGACAAATGGGAGAAAGTCTTACTAGCTTGCGCATTGCAAAGAAAAGCAGAAGTTGTTAGTTTGCACATTGTAAAGAAAAGCAAAGAGTTGCTATCTCAAGAGAAGCAAAAATTTTACTTAACTTCATTTTCTCAAAAAAACTTGTCAGCTTACAAATCTCAAAAGAAAAAGCAAAATCACTATCTTGCACCTCTCAAAAGAAAAGAAAAAATTTGCTTGCTTGCACATCTCAAGAGAAGCAAAAGCTTGCCTATCTCAAGTAAAGCAAAATTTACAATCTTGCAAATCTTTAAAACTTGCTAGCTTCTATATTCTAAAATGATATAAAACTTGCTAGTTGTACTTCTCCCTTTTGTTGATGACAAAGGGAGAAGTTATGATGATGATCATATATGGAATAATCTATTGAAATTATAATTATACATGATTTTATGATGAATGACATGTTTCCATGATTCATGGTTTTTTGAATTCAAAGTTTCTTTTTCGTTTATATCAATATAGCATATTGATAGGGAGAGTTAAGATTAACTCCATCATCAATTGGTTATTATTATTAAAAAGGGGGAGATTATTGAATCTTGGATTTTGATGATGAAACTAATTGATAAAGTTATAATTTAATTTGTGTCTTGAGTGACACGAGACTAGTTTTGATCAAGTAGAGATAAATTAAAGCAGAAAAAACTAAATATTGGGTCAGAGCAAAACATGTTAGAAGATTGGAAATCATGTTGATAGAAGGCTTCGTGCCATGAGTTCATGGGGCCAGAAAGAGTGAATATTATGCCAAGTAGATTAGAGTTATAGAGGTTAACATGTCGAGTAGACAATATGCTATAAGAGAGGACGAAGTGTCGGATGAACCAATGACATACCGAACAACATAAGATTCATGTTTGTGATAATTTATCTAGATTAAAATAGTTTATGGGTTAATTGAGTTAGTTTTGAATGTAATTAGGCTAACTCAATTAGGGGTCCATTGGGTCTAAGTTAGAACTATTTTAGGCTAAGAGAAAGGCCCAATTAGTGACCTATAAGGTGGGTCAGGCGGTGGCACTACCAGAATAGGCAATGGAACTACTAATAGCTTAGTCTCTAAGACATAGTCTCCGAGATTATATTAAGCGATGGTCCCGCTAAATTAGGCAATGGTACTACTAAATTGGGCGATGGTACCATCTAGTGATAGTGTGTCAAACGATGGTACCTTCCAACATTAGCGGTGTTATCGTTAGTACCCTGAAGATGCGGGATGAAACTAGTTTTGGCTCCAAATTTGAATCAATTTGGGGCCTATAAATATTCCTCTCATTCTTGCTCAGGATACACAAGAACTAAGAGTAAAAACATGGGAAACCACTATGAAAATCTTATGAGAATTTTTCTCTTCTAGCTCAAGTGTTGAATCTATTTTAAGAGAGGGGTGAGTACCTTATAAAGGTTATCCCCTAAACCTGTGAAAAGGAGAAATGGTTGTAAAATGGTAGTTAGCCTTTGTCCATTGAAAGAAGACCGTTAATGAATATCGGTGGCCTCAACGGAAAAGGAATCGGGAGTGGACGTAGGTCACGATGATCGAACTATTATAAATCTAGTGTAATATCTACTTTCTTGTTTACCTTCATTATTTTCTTATTTAACTATCTACTACCTTTCCCTGTACTCTTATGAAAGTTTTTAAGTTTAAACGATTTCCGATACTAGCTTTATAGAATAAATTTTCAAAATAATATTTTTATCGTAAGTACTAATCCACCCCCCCTCTTAATGTCGATTTCGGTCCTAACACAATGAGCACCACTACAAAATTAGATATGGATAATAATAGAGATTGTTTTAATCAAAAAACTTATTAGGGTATGATAGGTAGTTTACTATACCTCACATTAACTAGATATGATATTATGTTTAGTGTTGGACTTTGTGCTAGATTTTATTCTGACCTATGTAATCTCACTTTAAAGTTGTTAAAAGGAAGTTTATATACCTAAAAGGAACTACTAATCTATTAATGCTGATGCTTGACTTTGCTGGATGTAGAATAGATTGAAAAAACATAAATAGAATATGTCAACTCTTAAGTCATGCACTTATTTCTTAGTCTTCTAAAAAATAAAATTTTATTATTTATGACTGAGGCTAAATGTGTAGCAGTAGGTGCATACTGTGTATAAGTTATTTAGATAAAAAACACTTTAGAAGATTATAGAATTTATTTAAAAAATATCCTTATAAAATATGATAATACTAGTGCAATATGTTTAATAAAGAATCCTATTCAATATTCAAGAACTAAACATATTGATATTAGACATCATTTTATTAGAGATCATATTAATAATCATGCTATATCTTTTGAGTTTATTAATATAAAACATCAATTAGTAGATATTTTTACAAAACCATTGAATGAGGAATAATTTGACTTTATTAGAAGAGAATTAGGCATATTAAAATTTTCAAATACAAGAATTCTTTTTATATATTTTTTGGATCATTATTTGGATTTCTCGGTTTTCATGATTTGAGTTTTCTTTTTAAATCAAGATCATTTATCTTTTCACTATTTACAAAAGAAGACTTGTCAAAATGATTCATGATATTTTGGATTTATGATTTGATCTTTCATTTGTTTATGTGATGATTGAAAATTTTTTTATACCATTAAACTCTTTCCTTCTTCCTTTTGCTTTTTTTAATGATAAAGGAGAGAAAGAAAATTATATATCTTAAGAGAAACAAAAGTACTATCTTACACATCTTAAAAGAAGTAAAAATGCTAACTTACACATTTCAAGAGAAGCAAAAGTGCTAGCTTGTCTGTCTTAAGATACAAAACTTGCAAATTTGCATATTTCAAAAGAGAAGAATTCTAGCTTGCACATTTCAAGTAGAAGCAAATATTACTAACTTTTCCATCTCTAAAACTTGCTAGTTTGTATGTTCTAAAGTGATGTAAAACTTGTGTGTTTCAAAAACTTGATAATTGTACTTTTCTCCCTTTTGTTGAAGACAAAGGGGGAGAAGTATTGATGAATGAGTTGAAAATAATGATGAAGTGATGAATGAGTTGAAAATAATGATGAAGAAATGATGAATGTAAATGTTTTTATATCATGCTTGATGATTTTATATTTTGAAAATATACATAATGATTTAGAATTATGCATGCAATACTTCAACTTATGATGATTATAATGTTTATGTTGATATAATATGTTACATGTGATTAAAATCATTTTAACTTGGATTAGAAGTTTTCATTCATTTGAATTCAAGTTTATCTTGATATAACATATATATATATATGTATATAGGAGGAGTTTGTTTAAACTCCATCATCGATTGATTGTTCTTATTAAAAAGGGGGAGATTGTTGAATCCTGGATTTTGATAATGGAATCAATTGATGAGTTTATAATCTAATATGTACTTTGAAAAAAATGATGCAGGACTAACTTCGATCAGAAAAGGTAAAACGATTAAAGCAAGAAAAAATAGATGGGTCGAAGTCAGAAATCAAGCATCAAATTCGAAGAATCGGACATTGTGCTAATATCGGATATTGTGGGAGTCAATATGCCAATGGATCAAGCGATATACTGAAGGTTTGGATGATGCACCGAAAGTTCGTTAGGAGTTTTGATGAACCAATGACATGCTAAAGAACTTAGATTCTTATCTTATAATTATTTAGGTCTTAATTGTTATAGTTAAGTCTTAAAATGAGTTATCTTTTAGTATAACTATATTAACTTAATTAATGGCTCATTGGGCTCGATTTGGGGCTAAGTTGGGCTCATTGGAAGGCCCATTCAGTGGCTCACAAATTGGGTCAAGCGGTGGCATCGCCAAACTAGCGATGGAACTGCCTATGACCTGGAAAAGTAAAACACAGTCTCCCAGACTATTAGGCGGTAGTATCACCAGCACTTAATGCTAGCAGGCGATGGTAATGCCCAGGTTGGTGGTAGTACCACCATTGCCTGGTCTCTCAGGTTCTACAAGCGATAGTACCACCCAATGTCGATGATGGTGTACCCAGAAGATCTGAAAATTTAGATTTTAGCTTCATTGTTAAAGCCATTTGGGGTCTATAATTATCATACTCTTTCTTGCTTGAGATAGCAAAAATCAAGTAAAAAAATGATAAGGCTTGTGATTCTAAGTTTTAAAACCTTAAAAAGTCTTGAGTGTTTCCCTCCTCCTCTTTAAAAGTTTAGAGTTATTCTAAGGGAGGTGCGAGACTCATAAAGATTCTTTCCTAAATTTGTGAAAAGGAAGAGTTATAAAGAGGGTAATTGATCTTTGCCTATTGAAAGAAGATCGTTAGTGAATGCGAGTGGCCTCAACAGAAGAGAAATCGGGAGTTGACGTAAATCACAATGATCAAATTACTATAAAATCAGTTTGTATTTACTTTATACTTTTCATTCATATTATAAATTAATTTATTTTCTCACATGAATGTTTTTAAGTTAAATATATTTTCGATACGGGTTTAATTGAATGAAGCTTTTCTAAATCTTCGAAGTTTTCTAACAGCATTAATTCATCCCCCCTTGGTGCTATTATGGTCCTAATAATTTCTAGTTACAACATATTTAATCTCAAAGTATCTTAGAATCACATAGTCTTTCAAGACTTTTAAAATTCATCCATATCTCGAAATACTTATACAATGATATTATTTGGATTACAAAATAGTATATATAAAAAATATGCAACATAATAATTTTGGGGGCTTTGTAATAGCATACTCAACCAACAAAAATATCATTATAGGAAACATCATCTTCGGTGTAAGTGATGTATTTAACATATCATCATCTTTGTTATAATCGTATTCAGCAAGCACTTATTTAATATTATCATATATGTGCTCATTAAAAAGAACTCTCACTAACAACATCTAATGTATTATAATTATTAGGATTAGTGTCATCTTCAACCTTTTCTTGTATTCTTTTTTCAACCAATTCATTTTGAAAGATTGCGACTATCATCATCTCCATCATAATATAGTGCGTCATTTAAGTTTATGGTATGATTTAGAACTATTTGGTAATTGGCTTTCACTCAAAAATGATATCCCACATGATATCTGAATATCAATCTCATCAAGCACAAAAAATATTTTATCAAGAAGTGGATCATCCCTACAATGAGATTGTTAGATAAACAAAAATATAACATTTCTATAAATGAACTAATACAATAGTATATTAGGTTATGATATTTTTAGTTCCTAAATTTCACAAAAGAATGACACAAGCTAAGATAGAAATTTAGATTTATACAATGATATTTGAAATTTGATCTTCTAAATATGTCCACAAACTATGGTAAAAGTATAATCCATAAAAGTCAACTCATGAGATACGATATCATGATTTAGGTTGAATTAAAAAATTAGAGTATCAACATGAATGGTCCAAATAATATAAAATTTTTAGAAAAGTTTTTAGTTGTAATCAGATAGTCTAAATGCTATAAGAAATTTCTAATTTAAAGAATTTTTTATTTTTTTGATTAATTTAGAAGGTGAACATTTTAGGATTTTTTTAAAATTTTTTTTGTTTTCTCCAAAATATAATGGATCCATGTATTATTTTTTGATATTTGAGCTTCTAAATATGTCAATAAACTATAGTAAAAATATGATCTACAAAAGTCAATTCCTATTATAATTCATTGATTTTGGTTGGATCCCAAACTTAGAGTATCGACTTTAAAGAATGGTTCAAATACTTTAATTTTTTTTAAAAATTAATTATATCAAGATGGATCCTTATAATAAAATTTCTAATTTAGAGAATTTTTTTTTACTTATTCAGTATTTGAAGAGCTTAGTGTTTTCCTATGTTCTTCATTTTTTTTTTCATTTCCACCAAAAAATGATGTATCAATATAATATTTTTCAGCATTTTAGTTTCTAATTAGGTCCACAAACTATTTGAAAATTTTGATTTTACAAGGTCAACTTCCGGAACTATATCTTGATATTGGTTGTATTCAAAATCAGAGTATGGACTTTAAGGAGGGAACCAAATATTATAAATTTTTTTAAAAAACCTTTCAGTTGTAATCATATGGATCTTTATAATATATTTTCTAATTTAGATTTTTTTGATATTTTCTTATTTTTTTAAATTTGAAACAATTTGTTATTTTCCTATATTCTCTATCTTTTTTCTCATTTCTATTAAAATATGATGATGCATTTATTATTTCTTAATATTTGAGATTCTAAATATGTTAATAAACTATAGTAAACATATGGCCCAAAATAGTTTGTTGAATCTCGGATTTTGATAATGAAATCAATTGATAGGGTTTATAATCTAATATGTGTTTTGAGTAATATAGGACTAGCTTCGATTATGGAGAGATAATTAAAATAGGAGTTGGACATTGGGCCGAAGTGGATCATGTCAGAAGTTGGACATCAAGCTAAAAGATCGATCGATGTATCAACAGAAGGCTTCATACTATCGGTTTAGGCATCGGATTAAAAAAAATGAAAATTATATTAAGGAGATCGAAGTTATAGGGTCAACATGCCACTTGGGCAATAAGCTACAAGAAAGGATGATGTGCTGAATGATTAGATGAAACATCGATGAACCAATAACATGTCAGACAACAAATGATTCAAGCTTTATAATAATTGTCTAGATCGAAGTATGTTTAAGTTATAATTAAGTTGGAATTAAGTCAACTCAATTAGGGGCTAATTGAGCCCAAGTTTGGTCAATGTTGGGCCAAGTGAAAGGTCCAAATAGTGACTCAAAAGGTGGGTCAGGCGGTGGCACTACTATAATAGGCAATGGGACCATTGGTGGCTCAGTCTCCAAGATACAGTCTCCAAGATCGTGTCAGGCGGTGGTATCACCAGACTGAGCAGTGTTACCGCTAGTACCTCGAAATTTCGGGATGTTTGAAATTTTGGCTTCATTTTTAAAGCCACTTGGGGTCTATGAATACCCCAGCTATTTTTGCTTAGCACAACAAGAATTATAAAAGAAAAGAGAGTAAAACTCTGTGATTCTAAGGTTGTAACCTTTGTAAAGTATAGAGTTCCTCCTTCTAAAGCATAGAGAGTATTCTAAGAGAGTGTGTGAGGAAAATCTTATAAAAAAAAGTTGTAAAAGGGTGGTTGGTCTTCGTCTATTGAAGGAAGACCGTTAGTGGATGCCGATGGCCTTAAAGAAGAAGAAATCAGGAGTGGACATAGGTCGAATGACTGAATCATTATAAACTTTGATACGTTCTTTCTTTGCTTCTTACTTTTATTATTTAGTTACACTCTTCACTTTACATTTATTCCAAGTTGATATCATTTCCAATATGAACTTAATTGTCAAAAGTTTTTATTGAATGAGTTTTTCGAATCAACTAATCATTTTATCATTACACTAATTCACCACCCCCCCCCCCCTTCTTAGTACCAACTATGATTCTAACATAGTTTAACTTATGGTATACCATACTCTGATTTTAGTTGGACCCCAAAATTAAAATGTTGACCTCATGAAATGGTCCAAATTCTTTAATATTTTATGAAAGTTTTCAATTACAACCAAATAAACCTCTATAATAAATTTTCTAAATTTGAGATTTTTTGATTTATTCAATATCTAAATAGTTTGATGTTTTCTTATTTTATCCAATTTTTTTTTTCATTTTCACCAAAACATGATAGATCCATATATTATTTTTTGACATCTTAGCTTCTAAGTAGGTCCACAAATTATGATAAAAATTTGGTCTACAAAATCAACTCCTGCTATATGATATCTTGATTTTGGTTAGACCTCAAAATTGGATTGGTATAAATACTATAAACTTTTTAGAAAAGCTTTCAATTACAACCATATAGATCTTTATAATAAATTTTCTAAATTAGAGATTTTTTGATATTTTTGATTAATTTATTATCTAAATAATTTGGTGTTATTCTATTTTCTCAATATATATTTTTTTTCATTTCCACCAAAACATGATGGATCCATGTAATATTTTTTGATATTTTACTTCTAAATGTATCCTAAAGCTATGATAAAAATTTGGTGCAAAAAAATTTAACTGTTGGTATATTATACTTTGATTTTAGTTAGACCAAAATTCAAAGTATTAAACTCAAACAGTAATCTAAATACTATGAAATTTTTAAAAGCTTTCAATTATAACTAGATGGACCTCTATAACATATTTTTTATTTAAAATATTTTTAAATATTTTATAGTTTTTAAAATCTGAACAGTTTATTGCTTTCCTATTTTCTCCATCTTTTTCTTATTTTCAACAAAACACAATAGATCTATATGCTATATTTTGACATTTAAACTTCTAAATAGGTCAACAAGTTTTGATAAAAGTATGATCCACTAAAGCTAACTCTTGATATACAATATCCTGATTTTGATTTTGATTGAATCCATAATCAAAATATCGACCTCAAGTAATAATCCAAATGTTTTAATTTTTTTTAAAAAAGTTTCGATTGCTACTAGATAGACCTCTATAATAAATTTTTTAATTTTCAGAACTTTTTTTGATTTATTCAATACTTGAACAGTTTCATGTTTTCCTTTTTTTTTCATCTTTTTTTTTTCATTTTCACTAAGACATGCTAAGACATGATGGATCTATGTAATGTTTTTTATACTATATCCTAAAGCTATGGAAAAAATTTGATAATTTTTTTTTGATATATATTATATTGATTTTTGTTGAACCCCAAAATTAGAGTGTCGACTTCAAGGAGTAATATGAGATCTTTTAAAAAATATATAATTATAACCGTATAGACCTCTATAAGATTTTTTTTTAATTTGGATATTTTTAATTATATATATTTTTTCAAAATCTAAATAATCTATTATTTTTTTCTTTATTTTAATAGTATCTGAATTGTTTGCCATTTTTTTGATATTTTGAAGGATTATTTAGCTTCTTAATGTTTTTTCTATTTTCTTCAAATTTTCTCATTTCCACAAAAATGTAATAGTTTCCTTGCAATGTTTTTACAATAGTAAATTTGGTTATAACAGTTTCCAAACTCAATGTTCATCTCAATATGAGGATTTAAATACCTGTCAGGTTTTGAAAAACTATTTTGTGAGAGAAACACATTTTATCATATATAAGTAACTATTAAATGATTAAAAAAACAAAGGCAATAATTTACTTATATGATATTTTTTTCTTTGAGCTCAAACAAATAAAAGACAAAGAGGAAGAAGGGGAAGGAAGAAGAGCAGCACCACCCACGAAAAGAGCCAGAAGAAAGAAGAAAAATGACAAAACTAAAAGTGTCAAAGGAAATAAAAACGTGGAGTTCAACTGTACAATGTACATCGACCTTAGAGCCACAACTATCGTGCACTGTACATGTTTCCTCAACCATGCTAAACCTACTGTGAATCAATCCAACATTGAACCCTTATTGAACCCACGGTCCAAAAGTCACTCTTTTGAGCGAGAAATCAGTGGCTTTTCTACCTAGGGACAAAAGGATAAAGTTATTAAAGTATGGATGTTGTACTGAAAAAAGCTAAAGTCAGGGGTATTTTCTGAGAATTAATCCAAAAATAAATGTTGATAGTTAGTAAAAAAAAACTAGGTTCAAACCATAGTTTAATATGTCGGCTGTAAGTAAAAAAATAAGAGATACGTTAGGAAATGATATGTTTTCTTTCCTTTATCTCTACCTTAGCTTTTGGCTTTGTTTGTGTGCTGTACTCGTTAGAAGCTTAAGCAATTCTCTTTATATAAGGAAAAGTAGAATTTTATTGTCTGATATATCATAGGGTTCAGTGTGCACCTTGGTTTGAATTTGAGTCTATCATAAATGATGTTAGGAGATGAAATTTTTTTATAAAGGATATATAAAAATTATGTCGAGAGAATGTTTGACAAAGCGCTTTCGATAATGCTTAAGTTAGTAATTTCGAAAAAAATATTATAGAATTCAAATAATTTAAAGAACTCTATATTTAATTAAAGAATGTCCCTTTAAGTATATACTTGGAGCCCCTTTTATAAGGAGGTATGTAATCGTTGGATTGAAGTTACAATTATTGAGAAAAACTATGTGCATTGTTCGACCATTAATAGAGTTATAAAGTTATGCGTTGAATCTAGGGGTATAAAGTAATAATACGTCAAATAAGCTTTCTTATTGGTGATGAGTGGCTAATCTCATGGAGTCAAATTGATTCTCTTATTGATGCCACACTCAGACTTATAGGTTGAGACCTCACATGACATGCTAATTGAATGGGGTTGGAGTGTTGGCTAGATGAGGATGATATTTTTTTATGGTTGTCCATGAGTAATATTTCCCTTATCATCTGTCGCCTTATTGTGTTTTAACATGTGAAGTAGGGTTGAGACACATAATGAAGTGTCCATTTTGAGTATCTTATTAGATGCTTCACTTGGCTGTGTTGTTATGGGGGAATGTTTTGTGGATGATTTGGTTACATTATTCTGAAGTAATATTTTATGATCGATTTGATTGCATCGTTGTAGTGGGGTGCTTCTTAGTCGATTTAGCTATATTATTGTAGCAAGATGTTTCTTGATTGATTCAGTCATATCGTCATACTTCTTAGTTGATTTAGTTGTACTATCATTGAGGAATATATTATGATCAATTTGATTAATTTTAGTGAGATTTTTTTAATTGATACAGTCACATCAAATATGCTTTATAGCTTATTTGATAATGTCCTTATCAAGCGACAAGAGACTTCATCATTGTATTCGATCACGTCATCATCCACGAATGCTTCTTTATAATCGATATGACTATAGCATCAGAACAAGATTTTTGAGTTATTGTGGCTAGAATTGGGATTCTAAAGATGAGATAAAGTTAAGCCGTGCTACAATGATGCTCAACCTCCAGAGATAATTTGTAAATAATCTAGCGATGTCGATAAGCACCATCATCCTGGTATAGCTGTAAGCATAAAAACTATAATCATACTTTCTGTAATGTGAAAAACTTTTATGCTATGATTGAAATCAAATAACAATAGATTAATTTTACGATATGTACCTTTTGATGCCATTTGAAAAGAAGAAAAAATATCTCTATATAATCTGAGTACATTCTTTAGATCCAATATCATTGTCAATCTATAAGAGGAACTAGACTCCTCCTCTCTTTCTATCCTTTCACAGGACCATTTAGATTGATGGCTTAGGGAGGTTGAGAGAGAACCTATAATATTTCAACTAATACCCGTGAGATATTTTTCTTTTATGCAACTCTTAAATGCATCTGTATATATAGATCCCTAGAGGTCCTGTCTATTTATAGGTGAGAGCAGAGGGTCTAGGATAAATTATTAGGGGAGTTTCTTCCTCAAGGGCATCTCTTGAGGAATCCTACTATAATATAGACTTCTTTTTTATTGGCCAATACTATCATCAGAATCCAATTAGTTCTATCATATATCTTATCCAATTATAAAGGGTCACATTATCTAACATTCTCCAACTTGGCCCATTATTTGATAAGATATAAAAGATATTCAAAATAAATAAAATAAAATAAAATTTGTTTGAAAATAATTTTACCTAATTGGATCCTGAAAAATTTTGAAAAGTATTTTATACATGGCCATGAATTTTTAAAACAAGCCAATAGGTCCAATAAACACAACAATACTATATTAAGTCTAACTATCAATACGAGTCATAGTGGTTGTATATCATCAATGTTATACTCCCTTCTATATACTACAACATTGTCAGTCTTTCCTAATATAGTTTATAATGACCCATGTAATTTATCTTATTAAGATAATCATATTATTACATTCAACCATAATATGTATAAACATAAATGTAAACAGGATAGCAGAAATAAATAACTTTAATTATATAAGAAAAAAATATTAATAATAGTATCCACTTATACATGCATCACCATATCTTTCATGGCTTGCTCACAAGCTCCATTCTAAGAACATGTTCTTTAAATATTTTACATTGTAAAGCTTTAGTAAATGGATCAGCAATCATCATACTAGTATTGAGGTTTTCAATTGACACTTGTTGTTTCTGGACTCTTTCTCTAACCACTAAGTACTTTATCTTGATGTGCTTAGAACCACTAGAGTACTTGTCATTCTTAGAGAAAAAATTGTTATGATATTTATCATAAAATATCTTCAGTGGTTTGACAATTGAGTCGACCACACCAAGTCTTGAGATGAAATTTCGCAGCTATAAAGCTTGATTTGTGGCCTCAAAACATGTCACAAACTCAGCCTCCATTATAAATGATGCAATAAGCGATTGCTTTACACTTTTTCAAGAAATTGCCCCATCGACTAATATGAATATAAATCCTGAAGTGGACTTCCTACTGTCGAGGTAATTTACAAAATCAGCATATAAATATCCTGTTACTTCAAGCTGATATGATCTCTTATATGTGAGCATATAATCTTTTGTCCCATATAGATATCTCGTTATCTTTTTTACAGTTTTATAATGTTTCATTCCTGAGTTGCTCTGATATCTACCCAGCATTGTAACTACAAAACTGATATATGGTCTTGTATAGGTTTGAGCATATAATAGACTTCCAATTGCGCACCCATAAGGAATGTTTTCCATTTGATTTCTTTCTAAGTTATTTTTCGAGCACTAGTTTTGGTTAAATTTTTCACCTCTAGTAATAGGTGTATCATTGGCTAAGTAAAGTTGCATATTAAATCTATCCAAGATACGATTAATATATCCTTTTTAAGACAGTCCTAATAATCCTTGAGATCTATCTCTGAATATCTTAATACCAATAATATAGGCTGCCTTATTCATATCAACCATCTTAAAGTTCTTGTTAAGAAATATCTTGATTTCGTGCAATAAACCAAGATCACTACTGGCAAGTAAAATATCATCCACATATAAGACTAATATGATAAACTTGCTTCTACTTATCTTTAGATATATGCACTGATCAACAATGTTCTTAAATTCGAAGGAAGTAATAGTATCATGAAACTTTTTATACTATTGTTTGGAAGCTTGTTTAAGGTCAAAAATGAATTTCTTAAATTTACAAGCTCAACTTTCTTTTTCCTTTTCTATGAATCCTTTAGGTTATTCTATATAGATTTTCTCATCTAGATCCCTATTCAAAATTGTTATTTTCATATCCATCTGATGTAACTTAAGATTATAATAAGTTATTAGTACCATGACGATTCTTAACGAGTTCTTTCTAGAAATCGAAGAAAAAGTCTCATTGTAGTCGATGCCTTCTTTCTAAGAAAAATCTTTGGTCACGAGTTTAGCTTTATATCGTTCGATATTGCTTGTTGAGTCACGTTTTATCTTAGAGACCCATTTACAATAGGCTCTTTTATAATTATTAGGCAATTCAACGAGTTCCCAGATACCATTATGGTCCATTGATTTTAACTCTTTTTTCATTGCATCATATCATTTTTTAGAATCAATACTTTCTATGGCTTATGAAAACGATAAGGGGTCTCCTTTTATTCCTATATCATAATCTGATTCTTATAAATATACCACATAATCATCAGAAATGACATGTTTTCTCTTCCTTTGAGACCTTCTCAAAGCTGTCAATTGTGATTGTTCTACAAGATCATTAGCGGCAACATCAACATTATGTGAGAGTTCATCAATATTATTTTATTATTCGCCCTCATCAATTCTCTCATTGATTTGAGGAACAACAATTTCTCGAATAGGAGATAATACAAGAGAATTAACCTGAATCTCTTCAATATTAAAATTGATCATTCGAGATTTTTCACTCCTACTGATTTTGTCATTTTCTAGGAATCTTGCATTACTAGATTTTACTATTCTCATACTATGATTAGGACAATAAAATCTGTATCTCTTGGACTTTTCTAGATAACCAATAAAATATCCAGAAATAGTTCTTAGATCTAATTTTTTTTTATGTGGATTGAATACTCTTATCTCTGTAGGACACCCCTAAATATGTAAATGTCTCAAACTAGGCTTCCTACCGGTCCATAACTCAAATGGAGTTGATGGAACCAACTTACTAGAAACCCTGTTTAAGATATACATAGTTGTCCTAAGAGCTTCACCCCACATTGACTCAAGTACAGAAGAATAACTTATCATGCTCCTAACCATATCCATAAGAGTACGATTTCGCCTTTCAGTAACACCATTATGTTGTGGTACACTTGGTAAGGCATATTGAGCATAAATACCCCATTGTTCTAAGAATCTAGCAAAAGAACCAATATTCTGACCGGATTCATCATATCTGCCATAAAATTCACTACCCATGTCAGATCTGATAATTTTAACTTTTCTATCTAATTGTCTCTCGACCTCATTTATGTATACTTCAAGAGTGTCAACGGTCTGAGACTTTTCATGTATTAGATAAATATAGCCATATCTAGACAGATCATCTATAAATGTGATGAAATACCTTTCTCGACTAAAACAAAGAATATGGAGTGGTTCGCAGATATTAGTATGAATAATCTCAAGGAGTTCTTTACTTCTTGTGGTAATTTTTTTGTATGTTTAGTTTACTTTCCCTTAATGTAATTTATACAAACATCAAAATCAATGAAATCTAAATCTTCTAAAATATTATTATTCACTAATCTTTCAATTCTTTCCTTGGAGATATGCCCCAATTGTCTATGCCACAATGTAGAAGATATTTTGTTATTGAAACTATGTTTCAATCTAACACTTGATTACAGGGTCAATAATATCTTTACAAACTCAAGATTCAAATTAATTCTGTACAAACCATCATATAAAATTCTAGAACCAACTTTTATTGAATTATAAAATATACTGAGTTTACCATTTCCAAAAGAAAGACAATATCCTAACTCATCAATTTTAGATAGAGAAACCAAATTTCTAGAAATAGTAGAAATATAACATGTGTCAATAAGATCCATCAGATGACCTGTCTCTAGACGTAAGCGATAAGTCCATACTAATATCACTTTTGCTATGAGACGATTTCCCATAATGATGAATCTTTTATGTTCTTTTAGTTTCCGGATTGAAAGAAATCCCTGCATATTATTGGTAACATGAGTTGAAGAATCAGAATCAACCCACCAAGTATTAGAAGGAACTTCTGTAATGTTTGATTCAAAACGTACAAAGGTCGAATTCATACCTTTCCTTTCGAACCAAGTTTTACGTTTAATACAGTCCTTCTTCATATATTCTTTCTTGCCATAAATGAAACACTTTACTATAAAGGCTTTCATTTCATTAGTCTGTTTAACATTTTCAGACCTAGCAAATTTCTTTGATGGATGACGTTTCAATTTTCTTTTCTTGTTACCAACTCCTTAAGTTGTAGTCATGACATTATATGAACTTTCTTGCCTTAATCTTGATTCTTCATGAATACACATACTAGTTAACTTATTCAAATCCCACTTATCTTTATTTGTGTTATAGTGAATCTTGAATGGGTCAAACTGAGAAGGAAGAGAATTAAGAATGAACTGTATGAGAAAAGACTCATCAACGTTCATGCCTAATGCATTAAGTTTTACAGCTTTATCAGTCATATTGAGGATATGATCCTGAATTCCTCGAGCGCCATCATACTGAGCTATAGTCAGTTCGTTCATTAGTATGCCAGCCAATGACTTAGCAACAGATTTAAATCTATCTTCAATAACTTTAAATATTCTCATGCGCTAGTTGCAATCGATAATGAAGTCTTTATATTATTTACAATCGTCATTCTTATGAACATTAAACTAAGCCTCTCAGATCTTGCCCAAGCCTTCATTTCATTAACTTGTCCTATAGTACTTTCATCAATCAAGTTTATAGGCTTTTCAACAAGTAATACCAAATCAAGATCTAATATGCCTAGTGTGAATTGCACATGCTCTAATCATTCTGAATAATTTGATCCAGAGAGTACAAAGACATTGGAAGTATAAGAATGCATGGACAGAAGTACCACTATAAAATATAAAATAATATTAATGCTTTGAGTTCCAAAATATGATGAACTATTGATATCATCTACATTTCACGTTTGGGTGAAATATTGACATATCTAGTATTCACTCAAAATCATTGAGGACTGATATCATCCTTGTGTAATAGTATTGTTACCTTTGGGTATACAACCCTAAATTGTAAGGATATCCAAAATAATATCATCCTACCTCATCACATAGCTATTTAAAGTAGATTCTCCTTTGGGATTATCTAATTCTCCTAATTATGTGTGTCATTATGAATATTATTTTCTAGATATCATTTAGGATTAGTTCATTAATGTCATTTTATAAGTTATTAGTCTAGGCCACTTTGGTGACTACAAGACCAATATAATAATATAAAATATAGTTTAAAATATCCTATAAATGATAAGACTTTTATTATAATTCACATCCCAAAAGTTTATCATCCGAAGCCACTTTGGCAGCTACTGGTCAGATAAAACCTAAGGAGATGAGTTATAAATAATATTCATCAAATTTTTTTAATTTAATTTATGCTAAACAATTCAATAATACAACAATAACCATAATAATTATTGAACATTAGAAAAACTCATATGATAACCATAAATCTTGATAACATATAAATCATACCTTCATGTGAAAGATAGATATTATTTTCTAATTTTAATTACATATATGTGAATAACTAAAAAATTATCTAAGAATAATAATTAGATTTTTTATTTACCACATGTAATTAATAAATCATGTGAGAAAAACCATAAAATGAATAATAATTTATATTTTTTAATATATTAAATAAAACTAATTAATTTTATTTAATTTAGGTAAGCCTAGAATTGGACCAAATATTAGCCTAATTAAATAAGTCGATCAAAATAAAAAATTGATCAGAATTTTATTCTTTCTAAATTTGATCAAAATTAATTTAATCAATAATTAATCAAAATATAGTCATGATCAAATTTAATTAAATTTTATTGATCAATTTTATAATTGAGGATATAAATCAGAAATTCTCAATTTCATAAGGGCAAAATTATAAATATATTGACAGATATAAACTGAAATTATTAGATTTGTAAAGGGTAGAACTATCAAAATATTAAAAGTATTAATAAAATACTTAATGGTAAAACTATAATTTTGATTAAAAACCCTAATGGCAAAACTATAATTTTAGCAAAATTGCCTCTGCCTGCGTTGCGATCGTCGCCTCCTGCACGGCTGTTGCCGGTGAGGCGGCTTGCATGCGCTATTGTCGCCGATGCAACAACCTGCGCGTGCGCGGTTGCCGCCGATGCCCATGGGCGGGTGTCGCTAGTGCAACGCCTCGCCGTGCGATCGTTGCCTAGCGCGCGGCCTTTGCCTGCGCTCACACGCGGCCTACTTGCGTGCGGTTGTCACTTGGGTGCGGCCTACTTACTTGCGGCTGCCGCCTGGGTGCGATTGTGCCCACATGCACAGCCTGCGGGACCGCTGCTTATGGGTGGCTGCAGACTGTGCAGCCCCTTTGAAGCACCAATTGACGCGTGGCTATTGCCCTCGCACGACCGCTGCATATGCACGGTTGCCCGCGGCCTCTATGGTCGTACATAGTGAGGTCATAACGATCGTCGTTGCTTCTCTAACATCGCCGACAAGCAGGTGACAAAACACAATCAGACGACAAAACCAAAATAGATAGGAATATAGATCGATAGAATACGGATCATCCAAACATCGTAAATCAAAAAATAATAGATCTAAAGTTTTTGATTTCAAGAACCTAGACTCTGATACTAATTGTAAGTATAAAAACTATAATAATACTTTTTGTAATATAGAAAACTTTTATGCTAGGATTAAAATCAAATAACAATAGATCAGTTTTATGATGTGTATTTTTTGATGCCATTTGGAAAGAAGGAAAAAGATCTCGGTATGATTTGAGTACCTTCTTTAGATCCAATGTCATTATCAATCTACAAGAGGGACTAGATTCCTCTCTTCCTATCTTTTCACAGGATCATTTAGATTGATGGCTTAGGGAGGTTGAGAGAGAAACTGTAATCTTTCAACTAATTCTTGTGAGATGATTTTCAACAATTGGTATTAAAGCATCTCTATATATAGATGCATCTGTATATATAGATCCATAGAGGTTCTGTCTATTTATAGACAAGAGCTGAGGATCTAAGATAAGTTATCAGGATAGTTTAGTTTTATATGATCTTCTTTTCTATTGGTCAATATGAATTTAATTAGTTTTATCATATATCTTATTCAATTATAAACGATCACGTTATCTAACAACAGCTTCAACTTGCGTAATCTTTCATGCTCTTGGGAAACCTGGTTATGACTATTGAGCCTTGCAAAGTTAGTACTTGTCCATACCCTGTTCTTCTGAGACCATCAATTTTATGATGCAGCTCAACAAGCCTTCTTAAGAGATGCAGCAGCCATGTCGAGCTGCAGTCTTCTTCACTAGTGCTCGGACAACCTTACGTCTTGGCGAGGCAGAGCTACAACTGCAGCAGCCTCCTTTGCTGCTGCTTGGAGATGCCGAGATGCCATCGCATTTGGACGATGCGTAGTATGGTCCTTCAAATGTCGCTCTCGGTTCCGCCAAGCTATGATCGTGCCTTGCCAAGGCACGTCGTAGCGTTATCGTAGTAGGTGTGTGTTGTGGTGGTGGCCGACTACTGTTGCAGTCTCGTGTGAGCCTGGTTGGCCCAATCACTGGGGCATGATACACAACAGCTGCAAATTGGGCAATGTCGTGTGGTTGCTTCTCGCCGAAGCATGATCGGCCGTTGCCTCTTCGCCTTGTCGAAGCACGGCCAGCTACCGCAGCTCGCTGTTACATGGGTATGGCAGCTGTATCGTGCTATTGTTGTCGATGAAATTATAATGTAGAAATGTTGTTTGTGTCTTGCCGCCTCGATAACATCGAGCTACGTCGTCTTACCGAGGCATAATGCGCTGCAACTACAAGCTCGTCGAGTAGTGCATGGCCAGCTGTGTGACCAATGCGTACAAGTATCGGCGCTAACGTGATCAGCATTTGGAGATGAATTATTATTATTTTTTATTGGTGTCATAGTATTAGTCTTTTAGGCCCGAATCTCACATGATACGTTGGTGACTCAATCTATCCTCTTTGATCAACAAACATAGCAAATATCACTTACTAATAAGGAAAACAAGATTGAAACACAAACAAATAATAAGGAGAGATGTTACAAAGATATTCATATAATTCTTCAAATAATTCCAACAAACAAATAATTACTTGTTTGTGCTAGCTTTTGCTTTTTGTGTTGTATTCGTATAATTCTTCATATTTGTATGTATGTTAAGATACGCTGATCCGGCTCAATGATGTGGCAAATAATTCCAAAAGACAAAACTATTAGAGAAGGACCATATATAAAGCATAAGTCGGGTTAGGTTTTATACGTGAAAGCAAATCCAAGTGAAGAACGAGCAATAATTGAACACAGAGTAAAATAATAAGATGCAGATACAAGTTTCAAGCTCATGATGTGCTCCAATAACATGATAAAGATTTTTTTTCTTTCGTTATCTGATCAAGATATTTATTATGGTAGTAGAAAATGTTAAATTTCGATCCTCTTTATTTCATCCCGTGTTTAATTAAGATATTTGCATAATTCTGGTTCCTCATTTAGACCGGTTTCATGCACTTTGGTTTGATTTTGTATATCCAACCTAATTCGACTTGCACATGGGAGATATTAAATACTAATACATATTGGGCTTATTCTTACCCGTTTAATTAATTAGGATTATTAGTTATTGATATGAGTTTGGTTGCTCATATCTGTAGATGAAAGTCAATCAGTGACTAAGTATCAAGAAGCTCTGCCCATGTACACAATCAAATGAAATGTCTAAAGGAAAGATGGGAGTTAAATAAAGTCAAAAGAGGGGAATCGAACACTCATTACATATTAATTTAAGAAAATAATTGAAGTCACACAGATTGTATAAAGAGATTAAAAACACTGATTTAAGCTTTAACAAAAGAATTGAACTAAGTTGCCACTTTAGCACCGTACAAGAGAAAACAGTTGAGTCAACGGTGGATCCATTACTAACGGTAAGATATTCTGATTAATTGCATAATAAACACAAAGTCATGATTGAATAACTCGGGGTGTCATTTTGAATTTTCAGCTTTGATTCTCGTGGGCACTCATCTAATTCTCGTGATCATCTATTATATTGTAAAAGCTCGAAAGTATATGATCATTTGATAAGTGAATTATCTCTTATCTGATTAAATTTTTCTTAGATTTAATATTAAACTCATCTTCCTAATCATATTACTGATTTATGCATTAGAGAAATTTTACCGGGTATGCCCCTAGTATAATCTTATATGAATTGGGAGCTCGTAGAATCGATGCTCTAATATCTAGTTAACCGATAACATATTAGTTTGGGGAATGAGTTTATGATATTATCTAATTAAAATATTTATCAGAATAGGATGAATTCAAGATATAATTTATAAAATGGATTGAATTATGTTGGGAAGGATCCATAAATCTAGGTTAATATTATTTGTGTTTGTGCAAATTCCATCTTGCCATCCCTGCTATCCCCATCTTAGCGATCAGTCCGGCCTTCCCTACCTACAGTTAGCTCATGTGCAGTCGAATAGGATGACAACAAATCTACTTGTCCTATTCAAATAATAGTTTTATCTACACTTAGCCAAAACAGAGGGGAACAGTAAGATAATGAAAGGTGGTTCTGTTCTCACATGCTGCAACTCTTTGCTCGGACCAGATCCATTGCCGCACTGCGTCATCCTCCTCGTTGCTTTGTCCGACGTGGCGGGACGAGAGGTCACCTCCCCAGGTCCTCCCTGCACTCTGTTCCCCGCTCCGCACCCACCTCCCCCTCCCTCGGATTCCCTTCTCGCTTCTCGGAGCAATCTTCGACGGGCCTCCATTTCCACACAGCAAACGTTATGCCGATCGATTCGGAGTCCAACACGTCCGCAATGGGACACGCGTTCGGCCGCTTTGCTGGTTTCTCGAAGCGTGTTTCCTGACTGGGAGCTTACTGCCGAAACCCGCAGGGTCGGCGGTCGAAACAGGAGTCGCAAATAAAACCATGATCGTGCCACGTACACCCCTGCATAGTGTCATTTACTTTATCTTATGGAACCTGACAATAACATATAATAATATAACATAGAAAATTAAAGAATATTAATCTGAATAAAAAAAGGAAAATAGTTCTTTAAGGATGTGGCTGTGGGAGTTGCGGCACAAAGTCAAATGTCGTAACCGAGTACCCGTTTCCATACCCTCTCTCTCAATCTATTGGCGAGAGAGTTGGAAGTCTTTTTATAGTGGATTTTCATTTATGCCCCTTAATTTGACAGTAAGTAGCACAAATTTTCACATGGAATTAGCATAAACAAAAGAAATGCATGAATACCCTTTTAACATTTAAAAAAATTATGAGAACAATTGTGATTTTCCACAAAATTAGAAAAGCACATGTAAGATGTTATGGCAAATTATTCTTGATTTTGTAAGAACTAAGACCTTGCCATGATTTTATGTGATTCTTTCAGGAAAATCAAACAGATGTGGAAATTTACAGAACTCCACTTTTAAAATTTATGTGGAAATTATTTGCGTTCAATTTTGATTTTAGCTTTGAGAGTAATTTCATTATTTTTGGTGTATTCATGTGAATTTATGTTTTTTAATTATTTTACCACTTCGTTTTCCAAAAGACCATATTACCCTTCTCCGTGCCTTGCGTGGGTAATTAGGTAATTTTATTTGGAGCACGTGGTATGGAGCTTTTGGTAAACGCCTCTAAGCGATCGCTCGTCTCTTCTACTCTTCTTTTGTGAGCAGGCACACTGTTCTCTCTCTCTCTCTCTCAATGTTGTCGGAGTGACGTTGTGGCCAATGCCGACCTCCTCTAGCCGCCTCGCGGGGATTCCCTCCTCCAAAGCCCTGGCGCCACCACACGACGCCGATCTGCGCCCGGCAAGGAAGCCCCAACCCCGCCGCCGGATCCGCAACCCTGCATTCCCCGGCGCTGCTGTCGGAGCCCGCCCGAGAAAGGGCGGCGCAGGTTCCGGTGGAAGGAGGAGCGGCCCCGCCACCCCTCTGCTTCGGTGGAAGTTTAACGAGAAACCGGCGCCGGAACCCGGCCGGAAGGTTGACGATGCCGGCGCCGGTGAGTCGCCGCGGCCGCCACTGCCGCGGGTCTCAGCGAGAAAGCTTGCGGCTGGGATCTGGCATCTGCGGCCTCTGGATTCCGGTGGGGGCCTCCGTGATGGCGAAGGCCGCCCTGCTCCTCCAGAGGTACGGTAGCATCAAGATCCCCACTCTTGCGTTCCCTTTCTAGGGTTTCTTTTCTGCGGTGGAGATTGATATGAATTTTGTAAAAAGTTCACATTTTGATGGTACGATTGTGTGAAAAAAAAACAAGTTTTTCTTGCTCATTTTGTCCGATACCATCCAAAATGGAACCTGTAAGAGTATCTTCAACGTCCTTTCAGAAAAGGAAGAAGGATCTCTTGAAGAAATTTTAGAAAGTTGGCAAATGACATGGATGATTTATCACCAAAAAAACTCGTTTTTACCAATTTGTTCTTGATTTTTTGCTGTTTTCATCAAAAGAGGATCTCCAGCAGTTAAGAGTACCAGATCCCTTTATAGAAGAACGTGATGCGTTGATATCTTTGGTTAGTGGCACAGTTTGAGGGTTGCTCTCACCACATCAAGATAGACTGAGACTTAGGCTTGGAACTAGAGTTTAGTCATGATGATGGGTTATAGTGCAGGTTCAAAGATGCTTGCTCTCTCTCTCTCTCTCTCTCAAAGATGGCATATTGCACTTTGGATATTTGAATGCTGTTATTCATCGCTTTCCACCTCTCCTTTTACTTCGCAGCCTGTCCCTGGGCATCAAGGAATTCAGCTGCTATATAATCCCCTTAGCACTGGCATCCACACTAAACCGAATATAAAGAAAGAGTTTGCCAGTCCCGTCTCGGTCCTAAGTCCAAAATATGGCAGTATCCACAAGGTAACTCTTTATTTCTGTGGACTAAATGGATTTCTAGACAGCTACTGTGTTTTTGGTTGATATTTCTCGTGCTGAACAGTTTGCTGGACTTCAGAGTTCTGCAATGGAGAAGGCAACTAAATGGGACCCTGGCAGCTTAATGACATCGGAGGAGGTATATCGGTTCTATAGTCGCCTCAAGCTTCTTGAAGATCAGGAGCTGAACACAGTTTCTATTGTTTCTTCTCTCCGGACTGAGCTCGAAAGTGCTCATGCCCGCATCAATGAGCTTGAGAATGAGCGGAGATCAGCAAAGAAAAAACTGGACCAATTTTTGAAAAGGCTTGCTGAGGAGAAGGCATCATGGCGGAGCAGAGAGCATGAGAAGGTCCGGGCTATAATTGAGGGAATGAAGGCTGACCTTGATAGAGAGAGGAAAAAGCGGCAAAAGATAGAGATTGTCCATAACAAGCTGGTCAATGAGCTTGCTGAGGCCAAGTTAACTGCGAAGCGGCTCTTGCAGGATTATGAAAAAGAATGCAAATCTCGTGAGCTTGTTGAGGAAGTCTGTGATGAGCTTGCTAAAGAGATTGGCGAAGACAAAACTGAAATCGAGTCGCTGAGGATGGAAACATTGAAAATCCAAGAAGAAGTTGAGGAGGAGAAGAGGATGCTGCAGATGGCGGAGGTATGGCGTGAAGAAAGAGTTCAGATGAAGTTAATTGATGCAAAGCTGATGCTTGAGGAGAAATACTCACAGCTGAGGGACCTAATAATGGAGCTAGAAGCATTTTTGGCTGCAGAGACGACTGACGACTTGGATGTTGCATTGATGAGGAAAGCTGAGTTGCTTAAAGAAAAAGCAAACTCAGTTAACATTGATGAGATAAAAGAGTTGTCTTACCAGCCGCCACCTGCTTCAGAAGACATTTATGCTGTCTTTGAAGAACTCCAACCTGCGCAAGAAACTAACGAGAGATACATCCAACCTTGTGGTGGTCACAGCCCTAGAAGCCATGCCTCCAAGATTGACACAGCAAGTCCTGAAACAGATGTCTTCCTAGAACATCCCATAAAACAGCACACACATGATTTGGTAGATAGCAATGATGATGTAGACGATGATAGTGACTGGGAAACCATGAGTCATCCTGAGGAGCAAGGCTCAAGCAATGCACTTGATGGAAGTGAACCATCTGTTAATGGATACTGTAAAGAAAGCAATGCTTCAGCAAGTGAAGCAGACTGGAAGGAGGATGGTATGAGGAACAACATACTAAACAATGAGATCATAGAGGTTTGTTCTACAAACACAAAGTCAAGAAAAAAGGTGTCTTCGATATGTAGACTTTGGAGATCGGCAGCTCATGATAATGTTGAGGACCTCAAGAAAACATCAGCTGAGGTGAAACTTGGGAGGCTGTCAGATGGAAGGATCTCCAATGGAACCTTATCTTCAAACAATGGTGAAGAATACAAGAAACTTTCAGTGGAGCATATGAATGGAAGGCTGTCAAATGGAAGGATCTCCAATGTAACTTTATCTCCTGATATAGGTTTGGGTGAAGTTGGTTTAAGCCCAGGACAGTGGAGCTCTCCTGACTCACTGAATCCTCATATTAATCGAGGAATGAAAGGTTGTATTGAATGGCCACGGGCCAATCAAAAGCACAGTTTAAAGTCGAAGCTGATGGAGGCAAGGTTGGAGAGTCAAAAGATTCAGTTGCGCCATGTCCTTAAACAGAAAATTTAGCATGCTTGTTAATACAGAATCTGAAGAAACAACAAAGTGAAAACATTCTTGGTCATCAAGCCAAGGATGTTCTCCCTTTGAGGCAGATTCCGATACAGTATCCACAATAGGCTTTGCCTCTTGTACCTGTAGCCTGTAGTTCTCTACATATTTTTGTCAAATGATTAAGCAACTCAGTACGCAACTCTTGTTGAACTTGTATTCTGTTGTATATGCTGTCAAGACGACTAAATTCTGAGCAATGTCTTTCAAAGTGCAATAACACATTTACTTTGCTGCTCCCATTACCTATAATTGTTGAGCAATTTTCCATCTTCATTTGTCTATCAAATATTGTTGGAATTTATGCATTTAACTCTCCATTGTATCGATTTTCTTTGATTATCCAGGTTACTTTTACTACTCAAGTTTACTGAACTTTGGGAAGATTTGTAAATCATCTTGATTCCTCTTGATAAGAGTATCTGCTGGGTTGGTCTTTAATGGATTTGTTAATGTTGAACTAGAAATGATCAAGAAAACTGCCTCTCCAATTAGCAGACACCGTTAATCCTTGTTCTTTGCAGCTATGAGGTTGTTTCTATCACCTTCTGAAGAAAAGGGTGTTCTGCCATGGTGGAGAAGCTATGCAACTGCACCACTGGGTCATTCTTCTCGTGACTAGAACCAGAGATGTAAGGAAGTGATCAAGCTGATATAGATCAACCGGTATAGCTTTGTAATTACACATGACAGTTGATGATCAGCAAACAAGAAGGAAAGAGAAAGGCCAAGTCTTAAGGACATGAAAAATGAAATTACCTGAACCAGCTGATGCGTAAATGTTTTAAGGAGACTTGGCAACCAGCTTGAGTTTGTTCTGTCACTGTCACCCAATTCATGACGACATTTGTCTTCCATACCTCGTCGATGCTTTCTTGCTTGCTTGCGTCCACCTACACTTCACCACTAGTACATACTTCATTTCTCTTGTGAGATCAGCCATACAAACTTCCACCAAGATTGAGCTTAATTGCTCTGCAAATGTTAGAATCATAGGCTTATCTCTATCTCAAGATGGGGTTTGCTCTGTTTAGAATTACTTCATTCCTCTCGAGATGGGGTTTATTTTGTTCTCGAACCTTGAAATCAAGTTTACAGTGGGTTAGCATGATGAGCATTTCACCTTAAAAAAGAATTCTTTTATCAATAATGACTCATAATTGTTTTTTATTTGGAATATTTTTTTTATTAATTTGATGAAAATATTCTCATCTTTCTTTTTAGTTACTCTCGAGCCATTGTCTTAACCACCTTCTATTTCTACCATGATCAATGTTGTTTTTTATCTGTCCATCATCTTCTCTAGCTTCTCTTTCTTTTTTTTGTCATTGTCTTTGCTCTTATTACGGATGGCATCACCTATTGTCACCTCATTTTTCCCTTCTTCTTCGTAGATCTTTTTAGGAAAAATATTATAAAATAATTGATATATTTTTTATATTTTAATGCTATATAAATTTATATTTTATGATTATATATATAAATATAATTTGATTGTGGAGGGAAAAAAAGTTTGAAACGAGTAATGAATGAAATCATGAGGAATTCGAGTTCCTTTATGTTGGCTACTTTGTATGATTACTTGGGCAAACCTATTAAAACTTGCTTCTGCGGCAAATAATTGGCGATGCGGGAAACTCGTGAACAAAGAGATGCTGCTGTTCTTTGCCCGTTCTGCCAATTGAGAAACTAAAGGCTGTGGCAAATCCCTCTACTTTGTTTGAATCCAATTCATCCTCAAACTGTACGGATCTCCACATCGTCATGAATCCGGCATCCATCCTTCGCGTCACAGCTATATGAAGACTGGACTTGAGATAGATTTCATCTCACAGTCTTAAGATGACATGACAAGATTTTATCGCCTAAGTTAGCTAGGATATCACCTAAGCTAGCTAGTTTGTTGACTTAATTTTACTCAGGTTTCATGGAAAGATAAAACTATACTATTTGACAAATAAGATCCTCTAATTCCCACGGAATCTACTACTAAATTATTTCTAAAGATAGATAGTACGAAGTGAGTCTTCCATACATGGATGACAAACTATTAACCTAACACGAAGCTTGTAAAAAAGTGATTACCATGAATATATCTTAATAACCCTACCCATTCCCACTTGGAATGGATCTAATAATTCCTTTCCCCACATTTTCTAATTATAAATTGCAGTTCTAATTAGACGTTTGAATGCCCCAAGTTTTCCACAGCTTCAACACAAATTTCCAAATCTGCTAAATGAGCAGCAATGAGCTGTTGCAGATGTTCAGCGGGTGACTACAAGGACAACAGCTTCTAAAACTTGTCACTGTCAATGTTTAGCATGAGACAATGTTCAATAAGCTGTTGCAGCAGTTAAACTGATGACTAGAAGTATGACAGCTTCTTAGCCTTTCATTGTTAATGTTCGGCATAAAATAGTGATCACAGAACATATCAGATAAAAGTGATACATTGTCACTGTATTGGACAAGTTGCTTCGAGAATTCCACAAAACTAAGAGGCACATTGCCTGCTTCTTCTCTGTATACACACTTTTCATACATACTATATTCTGGCCATAAATAAAACAGTGAATTTGATATCTGACAAATGATGCCTACTCTTGGTTAGCCTGATCTTAACATTATATGAAAAGCCAACAAGATTTAACGGGGAAAAAAGGCTCCATCACCACCTCAATTTAGTTCCACAAGGAAGCCATCCATGGAATGTTCATATATTCTAGAAAGAGGTTGCTGAATATATGTAAGAAATTGAATATGTTGAGCTTTACTAGTCAAATATCAAAAAATGACTTGATGGAATTATAGAATATGATTGGGAGGAAGAGAGAGTTAAAATTATGCACATAATGATCTTACTTCCAAACCCAAATAAGGCACGACACATGGGAACAAGAAGGGGGAGAAATGGTCGCAACATGTTCTCATCACTGAACAGCCAACATCTGAAGATGCTCACTGAAAAGTTGAAGACTGGCATCATCAGTGAAGATGCCATCACCCCCAGGCAGAATTATATGTGGCTGATGGGTTCAACTTCGCCAATAAGAATCTTGCCTGTAGAAGAAACAAGCAAAAGTTACTCGTCAATCACGGGGCCCACGACCTGGTGCATACACTTCGTAACACTGAACGCCATCTTCGTCCCGGGATCTGCTACATTTTGTTTCATTGTATCCGATTATGTCACACCTACTTTGCTGTGAAAATGTCCATTTTAAAGAAGAGATATTTACTGATAAATTTACACTTGCAAAAGGTCCACTATGTTAAGGTTTGTTCTAGTTGTTCTTTTTTGGGTGCAAATGGCACCTTGTATACCACACTTTTTTTCACTAAGCATTCACTTTTCAACATGTATGGAAATTTCAAACACTTGGTTTTTAATTGAATTTGAGTAGCGCCAACATAACCACTACACTAGTGTGATCTGGGACAATGCGTTATAGTAAAAAATGAACACGTTTCAGTCCAAGCAGAGTGGACAACCATTACGAGTTCTTTAGGAATCTATATTTTCAAAGGTAGAACAGAGTTCTCGGTGAAACAGCATCCATACCGCCAAAAATGATTATGGAAACATGGAACCAGATCAAGATGATGACTGCAGTAAATTTCAGATATAGCTTAAAGCTATTAACAGTTACAAATGGTTTAAGCTTCAGTCACTCTGGAGGCTGCATGATATAGATGTGGGAGGTATAGAAAAGAAAATTGGCAATTAGACTTAAAAATAGTTGCAAACATGCTCAGAGACAGACAGATCATAATATGAATAACGAGTCTTATTCCAAGCTGTCGACTAAGAGAATCCAAGGATGGATGATCGAGTACAGCCATCACACTTGCACCACTTATCCAATGGCACAGCGTTTCAGATGGCAGCAGCACTGACCATGGACACAAAGGTCAAATGAAATGAATGGACCTTATAAGCAGAAATGAAGTTGTTAGAGAATCTTTCACTGGCAATGAGCAGGTGATCGATATTTATACAATGTTCATATGATGCAGTATATATTTTCTTTAATCCAGTTGAGCTAAAAAAAAGGGCCCCTTTATCAAGCATGAAGTTTATTACAAGTTGTTATTACACATGGAGATCTGAAAACATGGAGTTATATTGATACAAAGATCAAAATTCTAAAAAAAAAGTTGAAAATAAGAAAAAAAAAAAAGAGACATGGATCTAAAGCTGACTTGGCATGGTAAGCCATACGGAACAACACAATACACTATAATTTTGAGTTATCTATCCGAGTAGAAAAACATGAAATATGCAACAAAAACATGAGTTACCTGATGCTCTGGTTGATTCTGGTAGCCCATATTGCGCCACTGAGCAATGGTCATACCATGAAAAATAACAACACTGAAATAAGCATCAAGCGACAGTATACGATCTGCAGATATGGATGCCACGTCCAACAATGCAGATGCAGGAGGCGAGTTAAAAGAATAAGAGAGCAGCGAAGGCTGGATCATAACCACAGAATTGGCGATACTCTCCCGATTCAATAACATCTGGAAGTAGGCTGTCCCAACGGGACTGTTTTTAGAAACCTATAGCAAACAAATATCGGGAAAAAAACTTAAAAGAACTGTAATTAACAAAACTTGTGATGACTATGCAAGACACTACCTGAAGGAACTGAGAGCGCCGTAAGTTAAACATAAACTGTGGTAATATTGAGAAATTCGGATGTAGTGTAAATGAAGCAGGGTCTTGTTTTCGGTAATCGTCAAACCGTGAGCAAAGGCGGATGAGAGATCTTGTTGCATCCAACTCTTTCTGGAAAGCAAAAGCTTACTGTTACAAAGGACACAAAACAGCTGAACTCTAATCACTAAGGTTTCCACTAAGTTCTAAAGGTTCTGACTGTATTATCACAAAATTTTATGTATTCAACTTCAACAGCATAATCTGATTCAGGCAGAAGTAGAGATACAAGTAACATACTTCATAGCAACAATCTAGCACTAGAGTATTTCACATATAACAACTGTCAGTGCACCAGAAAATCACAGAATAAGAAAGATAAAAGCAAGACTCAAACTTTATCCACCGTGAAAAGGGATCTCCAAAACATTTGATCATGGGTATGCAAAATTGTGCTCACCTCCATCTCCATTTTCAAGGAGACATATCTTGCTAACACAACAGCTGCTGTTTCCTGGTCAAACCCTTCAACTAGTTCCTGCACGTGCAGTAATCTTCCAGACAAGTAATCAAGTGTAATTGTAGTTTCTATACTCCAGATTTTTACACATTTATTCCATATCCAGATTCCATAAGCAAAAAAATGCAGAAAAAGATACATTCAGTGCTGGAAAACGCACATTCCATAATCTCATCAGTTGTTCGCACTTCAAGTTGAACATCATTCTGTCCTAAAACAAGATCCCCCATAAAGACCAACTGATGGAAAATAAGACGAAACATAGGATAGATCATTTTGTAACCAACCTCTGTGTTGGAACCATCCACCCATCTCCTAGTAATTGTGGTAACCCTTAGCATCATTTGGCCCTCAGGATTCTGATAGCTGCAAGCAAGCGACGATCGATTTAATAATTGAAAAGATCTGCAATCAATAAAGGGAATGGAGAAAATAGTAAACAAGTTAAGACCATACTGCGTCAGGAATTGTATATACAAATGTGGATTTGGAATTCCAGGTTGACTTGATGGTTCACTGGGTGAAATGTCAAAGAACACAGCCAAACAAGTAGCCCTGTCAAGACCACACATCTTCCATGACGTTGCATTCCCTTGTCCTACAACACTGTCGGCACAAAGAGCTCCCTTCTGCAAGTGTTCAATAAGGGAAGTTCAATTTTCTCAACAGGACCATCAGAAAGGCATCTCATGTCAAATCAGTTGATAAAGTTTAGCCTTTAAATAGACAATCCTTATCGAAAGATGTACACGGTCCAATGATTCCTTGAATCCTTTGTGCAATTGACATCAAGTGTGCCACTGGGATTAAAAAAAAAAGGGATAACAAATTGAGGTTCATAAATTGAGACGAATTAGTGCAGCGGGTTAATATCGTAATTTCGAAATCGATTTCGTAAAAAGATAAGTTCGTAGGAAGATTTCGATTCGACGAAAGAGAACTTGAATGAAGTTGCTTGAGTAAAGGAAATTGAAAGGAACTAAACAATTTGCAGCTAAGTAATGAAATAATTCAGAAATGTAAACACTCACACATTCATGAACATAATGATGTATATTGGTTCGATCAAATGACCTACATCCACTCTTGAAGCCTTCACGATGAGGCTCCGCACTTCCACTAGCAAATCCTTTGAAGGGGAAGGACCAAACACCCCTCTTACAACCCTTTACAAGAGGTTCACATTCTTACAAGATTTCACAAGGAGAAGAAGGAGGTGAACACTTTAGCAAAAGAAGAGACAAGACTTTTCCAAGACTTTTCAAAGACTTTTTCTCAAAATTCTAACTCTCAAGCAGCTGAGAAAGGGGAGGTATTTATAGGCTCAAAATGGATTCAAATTTGAGCTCCAAATTTGAATTTTTTGAGTTTCCCGGTGTCGGGCGATACCGCTTGTCGATCTGGGTGATCGACAGAGAGGGGCGTGTGTTACCGCCACCAGCAAGGCTACCGCCTGTGCCGTGTCGACATGTGAGGGCGGTACTACCGCTTCAGTCGGGCGGTGCTATCGCTTCTAGGTCGTGGCGGTTCAATCGCTCGCCCATTCAAAGAAAGGTGAATGGGCCTTGTTTAAGGCCCAAGTTGGCCCAGTAAGAGCCCAATTGGCCCCTACCAGATTTAGACATGATTATTTCTAAATCCTTGCTCTAATCACATGCAAACTATGAATTTAAAACATAATTCTAAGTGATTTAACCCGACATTCTTTAAGTCAACTTTCGCAAGCTTTACGGTGAGATTCCGTGGACTTTCGACACTTCCTCGATTTCTTCCGTAGACTTCCAAAGATACTCCTGGATTGTATGGCGAGCTCAACGAGTCTTCGGCTAGCTTCTAAATCTTCCCGGTAAGTTCTGCGAACCTTCGATGATCTTTGCGATGAACTTTCCGAAAACTTCGACAAGTCCTGATTCGATCTTGGTTGGTTCCTAAGAACACTTCCGATGATTTCTCGGACTTTCGATGAACTCTTGAACACCCCACGGACTTGACCACGGTAAATCGCTTTATGTTTTCATCCCATCGTAGTTATTCCTGCACACTTATCTCGACAATATATATTGGAACAAATATTTCACCAATTGACTTTATCATCAAAATCCGAGATTCAACAATCTCCCCCTTTTTTATGATGATAATCAATTGATGATAGAGTTACACTTAACTCCCCCTATCTATATGCCATAGATAGTAAAAACTGTTTGAATTTAATTTCTTTGAGTTCAACACGATAAGTTTAACTTATCGTCCAATCATATGAAAGAGAAACTTCATGGTTTACTTAATGATGACAATGTAGATGTATGACACTTATAGACATTCATCATTAAGTCAAAGGATGTCAAATAGATAGGTATCAAATGATATCAATGAAGTATACACAATTAAAATGATATCAAGAACCTAAATAAGCATTTCAAGCATATAACTTACAAAGCATGGCAAATGCATATAACTTGCAAAGCATGGCAAATGCATTCACTAGTCACATATATATCAAGAACCTAAATAAGCATTTCAAGCATATAACTTGCAAAGCATGGCAAATGGATTCACTAGTTACATATTTCTCCCCCTTTGTCATCAACAAAAAGGAAAAGAGGGATTCATATACGAGTGAAAACCAAAAATATTATGAGTGCGTCATTCAAAGATATGTAAAAAGATATCCAAAAATATCACAAATGAGGGAAAAGAAATCATTCAAAAATCGAATAGACAATATCATTTCACAATGCCCAAGGTAGATAAAATGTAGTAAAAATGACTTCAAAGTTGCATAGATGTCAAAGTTGCATAAAAGTTTACAACGTTTAAAAAGAAAATATAATACAACAAACTATTCCTCAGGACAAATGCCAAAGTGCCTATACATGTGATCTATCTTTTGGTTCATCTTTCGTATTTCCTTCAAAAGTTCAATTTGCTGTAATTTAACTTTATTTAATTCTCTCATGATCGGATCGTCAGAAGGTGGAACTAAAGTCGGGTAATCGATGGAGTCAGATCAAAGGGATCAGGAGGAGGAGATTCACTTCCCCTAAAGATTGGTGTTTCAGGATGTTCTACTGGTGGGGGAGGTATATCATTCCTTCTTGGTTGTCTAACCCCTATTCCATTCTCAAATGTACACCTAAGTCTCTTAAGTAGTTTCATGTTAATGATGTTATATTTGTCCACTTGTACTACTTCTTCATCAGGTGGAATACTAATATTATGGGCATGCAACAATCTAGTTATCAATCCTCCATATGGTAACATTAACCCTTTAGAAATGACTTCTATCATGTGTTGTCGGATTAGGTATCCAAAACAATAATTCTGTCTGGTCATGATCCAATATATGGTTCCTAACTCAGTTAAATTGATCTCATCATGATGAAACTGTTTAGGAATGATAATGCTTGTAAGAATGTGATGTAGAATTTTAGAGCTAAAAGGCAACAAATGTTCATAGCTCTTGGGAATTATGCATAAGTTCGGATTTGCAAAGACGGTTTCTAAGGCTTCGGAGTGGGTGGCTCCGATTGTGTCCATGTCCCATTTCCCTCTAAAGTAGCATCCTAACTCTTTCTCGACAATTCCAATTAGAGTGCATATCATACTATCAAATATTTGAATTTCATTTCCTAGAAGATAGGTAGATAAGCCATCATCATTCACGCTTAAATTAGCATAAAATAATTTAATCAAGCGTGGATAAATAGGTTTAACAATTTACAAAATGGGTAAGACCTCTAAGTTAACAAACCACATAATGGGTTCAAGGTTTCCTAATTGACTCAAATTAACATATTTTTCTTTATGAATGGTTCTAGTAATAAGTTCTAAAAACCTAAGGGATGTATCTTTTGATTTGAAAAGAAATTGGTCAAATGAATCTATCTCGCACCCTTTTCCCTTTATCTCTTGAAGATCTTTTAGGAGCCATATCTAGTGAGGATAGATCAATAATCAATTTAAAGGAAAGAACTAAAACTAGAGAAGAAAAGGGGAGAAAAATTTCAGATTTTACCTTAGATGTGTTTCCTTGAGAGGTAGAGAGCTTGAATCAAGGAAAAATCCCCTTCTTTGGCTTCTAAAGGGAGAGAATGAGACTTGAAAGAGGTTTGAGAGCTTTAGAGAGGTGAAAGAGGGTGCTCTCGGGTTGGGGGTGGTTCTACCATCGACCCTAACTTACCCCTTTTATAAAGGGGTATTCGGGCGATTCAACCGCCTGGGATCCGACTACCCAAGCGGTGCTACCGTCGGTAGCACAAAAAAATAATATTTTTTTAAATTTATTTTGAATTTGTTTTTAGAAGTTTTAAGGATGGGATGATGTCTTAGATTAAAAAAAAATCGAGAGGAAACCAAATCGATGAAAGCCAAATTTTCGAAGAAAAATCTCATATAATAAAGCTCACTTATTATGACAATTTAACATGCCTAATTCCCTTCTAATAAAATCAAATTGTTCCTCATTTAAGGGTTTTGTAAAAATATCCGCTAACTGATGATTTATATCAATAAATTCAAGGGTGACATCTTTATTACTGACATGATCACGTATAAAATGATGCCTAATGTCAATGTGCTTAGTTTGAGAGTGTTGAATCGGATTTTTAGTTAGACAGATAGTACTCGTGTTATCACATTTTATAAGAATGTTCTTTAAATAAATTCCATAGTCTTCTAGTGTATTTTTCATCCAAATAACTTGTGCACAGCATGCACTTGTAGCTTTGTATTCGGCTTCTGCCGTAGATAGTGCAACCGAATTTTATTTCTTGGAAGTCTAAGAAACAAGTGCATGTCCTAGAAATTGGCATATTCCGGATGTACTTTTTCTATCTATTTTACATCCACCAAAATCCGTATCTGCATAAGCTTTCAAATCATGGTTATCGGATTTTGGATACCATAATCCAAGATTCGAAGTCCTTTTACGATATTTAAGGATTTTCTTAACGGCTTTGAAATGAGATAGCTTAGAATTAGCTTGGAATCTTGCACATAGCCCCACACTAAACATGATGTCAGGTCTAGTTGCAATGAGATAAAGCAGACTACCTATCATGCCCCCTATATGTTTTTTGATCAAAACTTTCTCCATTTTCATCCATATCTAACTTAGTGGAGGTGCTCATAGGAGTGCTAATGTCTTTTGATCCATCCATGTTAAATCGTTTTAACAATTCTAATATATACTTAGATTGATTTAGAAATATACCATCACTTAGTTACTTAATTTACAATCCTAAAAAGAAATTTAGTTCTCCCATTAGGCTCATCTTAAATTCATCACTCATATTCTTGGCAAATGATTCACATAGTGATTTATTAGAAGAACCAAAAATAATATCATCAACATAAATTTGAATAATAAGAAAATTATTTTAAAAATATTTAATAAATAATGTAGTATCAACCTTGCCTTTAGTGAAATTATTTGAAATTAAAAAAGAACTAAGCCTCTCAAACCAAGCCCTAGGGGCTTGTTTTAGACCATATAAAGCCTTAGTTAGCTTAAACACATGGTTAGGAAGAAGAGAATTTTCAAATCTGGGTGTTTGTTTGACATACACTTCTTCGGAAATAAAACCATTTAAGAATGCACTTTTGACATCCATTTGAAATAATTTGAAATCATTACTACTAGCATAGGCAAGGAGCATCCTAATGGCTTCTAATCTTGCCATAGGAGCGAAGGTCTCTTCATAATAGATATATTCTTCTTGGTTGAAACCTTTGGCTACTAGTCTAGCCTTGTTTCTAACCACGATACCACATTCATCTTGCTTATTTCTAAAGACCCACTTAGTACCAATAACTAAGTGGTCATTAGGTCTAGGAACAAGCTTCCATATCTCATTCCTCTCAAATTGATTCAATTCTTCTTACATCACGATAACCCAAGAATAATCTTTTAGGGCATCGTCAATACACTTAGGTTCAATTTGAGAAAGAAAAGCGGCATGGGCACAAAAATCTTTGAAAGAAGAGCGAGTTTGAACCCCTTTTGATACATCTCCTATAATTAACTCATTGGGATGAGCATCTACATACTTCCATTCCTTGGGTAAGGAAGTTTGGGAAGAAGATGCATCCAAGTTGTCATTTTAAGGAGAGGGTTCATTCAAATTTAAATTATCAAAGCCAAAATCATCATCAAAATCTTTTTTCTTAAATTCAAAAATTTCATTGAAAATCACATGAATAGATTCTTCTATAACTAAGGTTCTTTTATTGAAAACATGAAAAGTCTTAGAAACGGAAGAATAACCAAGAAATATGCCTTCATTAGATTTTGCATCAAATTTTTCTAAGACATTCTTTTTATTTAAAATAAAGTATTTACAACCAAAAACTTTTAAATAAGAAACATTGGGTTTTTTATTATTCCATAATTCATATGGAGTTTTAGATAGGGATGGTCTCACTAGAACTCTATTCATAACATAGCAAACTGTATTCGCGGTTTCGGCCCAAAAATATTTTGGTAAATTATATTCATTTAACATAGTTCTAGCCATTTCTTGCAAACTTCTATTTTTCCTTTCCACTGCTCCATTTTGTTGAGGATTTCTTGGAGTAGAGAAGTTATGGTTATATCCGTTTATTTCACAAAAAATTTGGAAGTCATGATTTTGAAATTCACCTCCGTGATTACTTCGAATTGATGAAATCATAAAACCTTTTTCATTTTGAGTGAGTTTACAAAATTTAGAAAAATATTTGAAACAATCACTTTTGTGAGCTAAGAAATAGGTCCAAATGTATCTACTATAGTTATCCACAATTATAAAGGCATATTTGCTACCTCCTAAGCTTGTTATGTCAATTGGACCAAATAAGTCCAAATGGATCAATTGCAATGGTCTAGTGGTGCTAATTTGATTTTTTGATTTGAAACTAGTTTTTATTTGTTTTCACATTGACATGCATCACATACTTTGTCCTCGATAAATTTCATGTTTGAGATTCCTCTTACTAACTCTCTAGATGAAATCATGGAAATTAGTTTCATGCTTGCATGGCCTAATCTCCTATGCCAAAGCCAAGCATCATCATTCAAAATCAAAAAATATATTTTATTACTTAATTCATCAATATTTATGGTGTAGACATTGTTTTGTTTTAAAGCAATCATGGATATGTCATTGTTTGGTTTTTCAATGATGAAAACATTAGATTCAAATCTAACAACATAACCTTTATCGCATAATTGACTAATGCTTAAAAGATTATGTTTTAAACCATCAACTAGCAACACATCATCAATTGAAAATTTTGATTTGTTACCTATGGTTCCCTTGCCAATGATTTTACCCTTGTTGTTGTCTCCGAAGGTGACATACCCTTCTTCTTTGCTAGTGAGCATAGAGAAATGAGATGGATCTCCGGTCATGTGCCTTGAGCATCCACTATCAAGATACAATTTCTTGCTCCTAGCTTGTGAGTTTGTTTACAAAAGAGGATGGTTTTTAGGTACCCATTTGATTTTGGGTGCCTTACAAATTGATCTACTTAATTTGTAATTCAATATTGAATTGTTTATGGTTCCTTTAGAAACCCATATCAATTTTTGTGGACTAATTTTCTTGAGAGGACATTTGTAAGCAACATGTCCCATTTTACCACAAAAGTTACATTTTAAATGGGGTGATACATGCAATGTGAGTCCTTTAATGAAGGTGGTGGGATTTTGGTGAGATCTACTCACAAATCCGATTCCACTTCTATTTCCGACGTGACCCTTGTTAACAAGGATCATGTCCAAGCCCTTGCTACCGACCTTAAACTTGTTTAGGGTCTCTTTGAGTAGCAAGTTCTCTCTTTTTGTTGCTTCTAAGTGTTCACACTTAGAGCATGGGGGTAGAGAAGGGGTTTGGAGACTATTAAACTTATTTTGTAATAAAGCATGTTGTTTCTTAAGCAAATTGAACTTCTTACTAATAGTTCTACATTCATCAAATAACTCATGAAAAGTGATAGAAAGTTCATCGAAGGATAACTCTTCATTAAATAACTTACTAACCTCTTCTCCTAAGGCCATTAGAAGTTGGCCTCTTCTTTGTTGCTAGCTTCTTCAACCTCGGAATCACTTGAATCATCCCATGTGGCCTTCAAAGCTTTCTTCTTTTTGAATTACTTCTTCTTGGCTTGAGGGCATTCATTCTTGAAGTGTCCCGGCTTCTTGCATTTGTAGCAAATAACTTGGTCCTTTTTGTGTTTAAATTTATTTTTTGTGTCATTTTTAAATTTGTTCTTTCTTATAAATTTCTTAAACTTTCGAGTTAAAAGTGCAATGTCATTGTCACTGTCCTCATCACTTGATGTTCCTTTCAAGTGGTCTTCTTATATTCTAAGTGTCATATCCTTCCTGTTCTTTGGAAAGGGGTTCTCAAGCTCTTCATGAGCATGGCACGTCATCTCATAGGTCATTAGAGACCCAATAAGTTCTTCAAGCGAAAATATTTTAAGATCCTTGGCCTCTTGAATGGCCGTAACTTTTGGATCCCAACTCTTTGGAAGAGATCTTAAAATTTTAGTTACCAACTCAAAGTTAGAAAAACCTTTACTAAGAGCTTTAAGTCCATTGATAACATCCAGTAAAGCGGGTGTACATGTTCCAATGGACTCATTTGGTTTATCCAGAAAAAGTTCATAAGAATGCACAAGAATGTTGATTTTGGACTCTTTCACTCGGCTAGTGCCTTCATGAGTGATTTCAAGAGTGCGCTAAATATCAAATGCCGATTCGCAAATAGAAACCCGATTAAACTCATTCTTATCAAGCGTACAAAATAAGGTATTCATAGCCTTTGCATTGAGAGCAAAAATCTTCCTTTCCGACTTATTCCACTCACTCATCGGAAGAGAAGATTTTGCAAAGCCATTTGCAACAATGTTCCAAAGTTCGAAGTCCATAGAAATAAGAAAAATCCTCATACGAGTCTTCCAATACGTATAATCCAATCCATTAAATATAGGCGGACGAGTAATGGAGTGACCCTCTTGCATACCGGAGTAGACCATCTCTCTTGGGTTTTAAACTAATATGAGAGTAAACCTCGCTCTGATACCAATTGTTAGGATCGAAAAGACACTAAGAGGGGGTGAATTAGTGCATGATTAAAATCATAATTTTGAAACGATTTCACAAAAGACAAGTTCGTAGGAAGATTTCGATTTGATGAAAGAGAACTTGAATGAAGTTGCTTGAGTAAAGGAAATTGAAAGGAACTAAACAATTTGTAGCTAAGTAATGAAATAATTCAGAAATGTAAACACTCACACATTCATGAACACAGTGATGTATAGTGGTTCGGTCAAATGACCTACATCCACTCTTGAAGCCTTCACGATGAGGCTCCGCACTTCCACTAGCAAATCCTTTGAAGGGGAAGGACCAAACACCCCTCTTACAACCCTTTACAAGAGGTTCACACTCTTACAAGATTTCACAAGGAGAAGAAGGAGGTGAACACTTTAGCAAAAGAAGAGACAAGACATTTCAAAGACTTTTCAAAGACTTTCTCAAAATTCTAACTCTCAAGGGTACCCTTTTTCAACTGAGAAAGGGGGGTATTTATAGGCTCAAAATGGATTCAAATTTGAGCTCCAAATTTAAATTTTTTGAGTTTCCCGGTATCGGGCGGTGCAACCACTTGTCGAGGCGGTGCAACACGCTGTCATCCTGACATGATCGACACGGCAAAGAGGCGGTGCTACGCCCTAGGCCGACATGGGGCGATACTACCGCCCACCAAAGCGGTGCTCGCCAGTGGCGGTGCTATCGCCGCCCATTCAAATAAAAGGTGAATGGGCCTTGTTTAAGGCCCAAGTTGGCCCAGTAAGAGCTCGGTTGGCCCCTACCAGATTTAGGCAAGATTATTTCTAAATCCTTGCTCTAATCACGTGTAAACTATGAATTTAAAATATAATTCTAAGTGATTTAATCCGATATTCTTCAAGTCAACTTCTGGCAAGCTTTACGGCGAGATTCCGGCGGACTTCCGACACTTCCCTCGGATTTTTTCCGGCGGACTTCCAACATACTCCTGGATTGTATGGCGATCTCAACGAGTCTTCAGCTAGCTTCTGAATCTTCCCGGTAAGTTCCGCGAACCTGCGACGATCTTTGTGACGAACTTCCGAAAACTTTGGCAAGTCCCTGATTCGATCTTGGTTGGTTCCGGCAATACTTCGATGATTTCTCGGACTTCCGATGAACTCTTGAACACCCCACAGACTTGACCACGGTAAATCGCTTTATGTTTTCATCCCATCGTAGTTATTCCTGCACACTTATCTCGACAATATATATTAGAATAAATATTTCACCAATTGACTTCATCATTAAATTTTGAGATTTAACAATATCTGCATTGGTCAAAGAATATACAAGTGCACATGAATATAACATTATTAGTAAAACAAACCATTAAATGGGAGCGGAAAAAAAAATCCTTAAGTCTTTCCTCACTTTGAATAACATCCTGATATTTGAATTCAGATTACCTTGATCTATAAAAAGGATAAGGGAAGTGAGAACCAGATATGTGGCAATGAGAGGTGTGTCGCACCATAAAGATCAAGAAAATATGGTAAGCAAGTTTTCCATAAATAAGGATGAGGATAAGTTGGATATTAAAAAAAAGAAAACAAATAAGCACTCTCAGAGAGATGCATCTAGCGGTATCTGGCCTGGTCCCCAACAGAAAGAAGCATTTAGTGAATCTTGCTTTTATGTTAGATGTCTAAGTGCTCAGTTGCCTACTTAAATGATTTCACATGATTTGGTTAAAACAAATGGAGTGAGTGCACGACTTAGAAAGTAAAAATAATTGTTGACGATGGATAAACCAAACAAAAGTATGGGTATCAGTGAACCTTCTTCAAGGGTAATGTTGGAAGGAGAAAGTGAGAAGAGCATAAGTCTGAAGAATAATTCCCGTGTTAGCTTTCTTCCAACTTCTATGAGGTCTATGAACTCCACAGATTGGATATATAGATAAATGCATGAAACATTTTGTACCTTCACTATTTTCCATTAAGAGGCCGTTCTTTTTGGTAATAAAGAATATTTTGGTTGTGCCGAATAAGTTTTTTTTTTTTTAATATCTTTTCAGTGTCTTTGGACTTTGGGTTCAGATTGAGCTGGTCATCATTTTGCAATTTCATGAAATGAAATTTATGTACACAGATACAAGTGAAGATTGCTGATGTAATATAGAACTATCACAATGCACGTAAGGAACATGACCAACTTAAAAGAAAGGCCAAGAGACTGCTCGTCATCCTCGAAAATTCGCTTAAAAGAATCTTTGAAAACTGGATGCCCAAAACTTTTCTGCAAGACTGACTAGTCCACCAGTCCTTTCAACTGCTACTTTCATCTCTGCAATTCCAACCTGGACATTTAGTCAAATGGAGCAACAAATTGTCTTCAGCATTTCATTAAATCAGGAGCTGTGGAATGCATTCCAACAATCAAGATTAAACCGAAGACTTCATTTTGAAGTGTGCATGTGTATTGTGCACATATGCATGCATAAAGGCAGGCATCCTAGCAAGCAATATACACATTTACTAGCATGCATACATTCATAATACATATATGTAAGAAACAGCTGGTTTTTCTAAATATTATTTATTTGCAAGCCAACTAATCATAAAAAGGCACCACAATGACAACAAAACATGTTTTGGCTAAAATAGATGACAATAAATCATGCTGTCCGTCTGTGAGACATACTTGGGAGCCTTGCAAACAATATAGCTATTGTAACAAATATGGACCTCTGCAAACAGCAAAATTTGAATTTTGTTATGACAATGAAATATCTATTTCCTTCTTTAAAACCTTCAAATATTCTCTTACCTAAAATTAAGACTAACTCCTTAATTAACTAATTTTTTTTCCTTTAGTTTAACTATAATTAATTCCTTATCAATTAAAAGTGTGTATCCCTTCTCACACTAGGATTCAAAAATTTCTTTCTCCAAGGATTTAAATCCCTATCAGATACTGATTTCGACAACTGGTCAAATTGGTATGGTGCATACTGTTGGCATGCCAACCTGTAACACCCAGTATCATCGAGAAAATAAATAAAAAATTAAAAACCAGTCCAGTATCACCTATCTAGTCTTGGTAATGGTCCTTGACCGCACAAGTAAATACTAGACAATATGTATTGGTGGGACCAATATTTGATTCCTTGGCTGATATCACAAATATATAAAATTGTTCTCTAACATCTCATGTCTGCCTGCGAAAGGAAAACCCTTCTCAATACCTAATTATAGTGATATTAGCATCCAATCATTGATGTTAATCATCCACAAAATATATATGCCACCAGCCAAGAATGTGTAGTTGATGGAATAAGCAAAATCCATGCAACCCTTGGCATAAATTAATATGCCAGCAAGTGCATATAAATAAGTGACTCAAAAATTATAAATCACCTGACGGTGGTCTCCATATCAAAAACAGCCAAAATGTCAACCTAGGACATCGATATGGCATACAGACACAATAGATACAAACTCACCAACATAAAAAGAAATTCTTACATAAGATATGACACAGCATAGGCATGCAAAATATAGCAAAGTGAATTTCATGTCTTATTATATTGTTTACTTGGTACAATTTAAACAATCTATAATCATCATATAAAGTTTCATAAAAAAGCATGACAGCCATTCATTTAAGTAGCAACCCTTATAAAATACTTCAAACATATGTAGGAAATATTGAGGCATATGCCAAGCATCTAAAGCACATACATATTTTTAAGTTTGACGTGTCTCAAAGCCCTATATAGGTAATATAAACATCCTTCATACATTCAGCACATTACACACAGGTCGAGAAGTATGAAACAACTGTATCCAACATGGACAGGACAGGAATTGTATTCTTTGTTCATGTTTCATAGTCACCCTTTAATGTGCTAGTATTATTTCGTCACAAGCTAAAATGGCATAGATCGTTGTTACACAAGTATACTGCTCGTAACTATTTAAATATAACAATTATTGATAGAGCATATTCTGCCATCTCCCCTACAACTGTAGTTGGTTGTCACGTTAGAGCTGACGTGGTGCCTCGAAGTTGACATAGCGTGCACATGCCAACGCAATACTCGGACTCAGACAGTCACCTACACTCATGTTGTCAGCACGGACCCGTATGAGATAGCATCATATTGTACGGGGCCACTTGAGAATGTGCAAAGCGACGCCACATGGCACATAGACGTGTAGGTTAATCAGCACTATGCGGAGTGTATGGGTCGGTTGCCCAGGCGTTGAGGGCCATTAACGAACTGCGTGCGATCGACTCTTAGTTGCGACTATAAAAATCGACTTCCTAGCCAATGCCAAAGATTAGATCTTGAACACTCAAAACTCCCCCAGCACCACTATAATGACTTAAGTTTTAGAGAGGTTGAGTCGGGAATTCTCCTCCTGACATCAACCTTTTGTATAAGAAGGTGGCGCTAAAGTGGGAATCCAAGTCCCTGCTCTACCTCAGGTTGATCCAACGGACGGTGCTTTGACCCGACCTGACACTGACCCCCTCGCCTCAAAAATCCACATGGACAACCTTGTGTTCTCAAGATTGAGCCGAGCCGTACTGACTCCCCGACCATGGCGTGAAGTTTCATAATATTTTTAGTACTAGAAGGAGGGCTCGATTTCGTAAGAGCATCCACCATTGAACAACCCTAGCGAACGCCTTGGTGAGGAGGCACCCATCGTCATTTCCACCTTCGACCTTGGAGGTTAGCTCCCTACTCTCCCGCATATGGATGGAAGAACCTTAGTTTAGACTCCGGGGCAATATCGGTATTTGTTCAATGACCTCGAGTTCTCACCTCCCGGGGCTGGCATGGGGCAGCTGGTTGTCTCTGCCGAAGCGTTCCTTAGCCTCACCAACTAGGTCCAAGCACTAATAGAGATGATGCAAATGATCGTTCCCCTCCTCCCCCAACTTGCTCAGCAGACTGCCCTATCTCCACAACCGTCACTTGTGGCCTAACCAACTCTCATTAGTATGCCACAGGATCCTCCCCCAATCGACTAGCAGCCTAAAGTCATGGACGCCCATTGACCCCCCGAGGAACAGTTTGGAGACTTGAGGCTGACGGTAGAATGCAGTGCCTCCGCTCCTCGACACATCAGCCTAAGCTGCCCTAAGCTGGACATCTTGTCTGATTCAGTGGACTCATTCTAGGCTCAGTTGCACTTGGTGAATTGGATTCTAGATAAGGTCCATAGGGAGTTCCACAAATTGAAGGATGGGTTCGGGGAAGGTACCTCGGCAGGATCCTCTTGTTAGGATTGTAAAGGCACTAAGAGGGGTGAATTCATGCTTTCGAGAAGAAGAACCGTTTCAAAAAATTCAAGCAATAAAACTGGTATTAGAAATACATTTAACTTGGAGTGTGATTAAGAAATTAAATTAGTAAGCAATAGTAAAGAAGAGCATAAAAGGAAATACACACCGAATTTATAGTGGTTCGGTCATCGTGACCTATGTCCACTCTCGATTCCTCCTCCCTCGAGGCCATCGAATTTTATTAATGATCTTCTTTTCAATAGGCGAAGATTAACTACCCTTGTTACAACTCTTTCTCCTTTACATGAGGTTAGGAGAAAATCTTTACACCTCTCTTTTACAACAAATCTCAGACCTCTCTTAGAATAAACTTTAAACTTAAGGAGGGGATTCAATACTTTTCAAGAGTTTGCAGCACTTTGAATTCACAAGTTTTTCATTCACAATTCTTTCTACCTCAAGTAAGAATGAGTGAGGTATTTATAAACTCCAAATAGTTTCAAAAATAGAGCCAAAAAGTCTTATCCTTAGGTTTTTTGGGTACTGGCGCTACTACCGCTTGATATAGCTTGGGAGACTAGGTTCTAGTGGTACCACTGCCTGACATAGTCTCGGAGACTGTATTCTGGTGGTATTATCGTCGGGTTTTTTGGAGAAGTATATTTCATACTTTCCAGCTCATAAGCGGTGGTCTAGCGATGCCATAGTCTGAACAACTTTTTATCATTGAATTGGCCTTCTAATAGGCCCAATTCAGTCATATTTCAGGCCCAATGGGCCCTTAATTGTGTTGGTATGGTTACAACCAAAACCAACTCAATTAGCCTTTTAAACTATTTCGATCAAGACTTAATAATTACAATCATGAAGCACATTATTTGGCATGTCATTCAACACTTTATCCTATCTTCCGAATCATCATCCTTTCTTTCGACGTATTGCCCGATCTATCGACATATTGAACTCTTGCAACATTCGATGTTGGTACAATGCCCGATCTATTTGGTCTAATGCCCAAACTCATGGCATGAAGTCTATCTTTCAACACGTTGACTAATCTTCTAGCCCGACATTCAATCTTTGACATGGTCTTTTCTAGCCCAACGTTTGATCATACTTCACTTTTTAAGTGCAAGATCGAAGTTTCTCTTACGTTACTTTTCTCAAACATTTATTAGTCATAAATTCATCAATTGATTTCATCATCAAAATCTAGGATTCAATAATCTCCATTTTTTTTGTGATGACAACTAATTGATATCAGAGTTTTACCTAAACTCCCCATATCTATTTGCTATTTTGAAATATGGCAAACTTGAATTAAAAAATAATGATAACCTTTTAATGCTAGTTTTTTAATTTAAGTTAAAATAGTTTTAATCATAAATTATAGTAATCATATGCAACACATCATATCAAAATAATTACTTACTTCATATGGATATCATTGCATACATCATATGCATCATCATAAAATCAAAGTAATCTTTACATGCATCATAATTTTAAATTATCATAAGTATTACATGTATAATTCCAAATTATCAAGGTACATCATAATTTCAAAGCATCAAAGAATGTAAAACATCAAAAAGTACAAAATATTAAAGAGTGCATTCGACTTCTCCTGCTTTGTCATCGACAAAAAGAAGAAATATGCAAGTTTTTTTACTTCTCTTTGAAGTGAGCAAGCTAACAAGTTGTTACTTTTTTTTTTGCAATGTGAAAGCTAGCAATTTTTGCTTTTCTTTGTAATGTGCAAGCTAATAATTTTTTTACTTCCCTTTTTAATGTGCAAGCTAGTAATTTTTTATTTTTCTTTGCAACCTACTACTTATTTCTCTCTCTCTCTCTCTTTGTTGTCTTAAAAAAGAAGATAATGATATCATAGATTCATGGTGCTATCAATATAAGATATTAATATTAAGAATAATTTCAAATCATAAGAGGTCAATTTGATGATGAATATAAAGGAGTCATAGGAAATAAATCTCAAGTCATGAATATCGAAAGATCATGATTCATATTGATAAATCTCTTCTTTAAAAAAGAAAGAATCATAGAAGATCAAATACTGAAAGACTTGAATTCAAAAGAAATGTTAAGTTATGAATACCGGGAAATAAAAAAAAAGATCATGATTCGTTTGGAAAAATCTTTTCTTTAGCAAAAAGAAAGAATCATAGGAGATTAAATAATAAAAGATTTAATTCATACAAAAAAAATCTTAAATTATAAATACTGAAAAGTCAAGATAATGATTCATTTTAAAAAATATATGACAAGAATTCATGTGTTTGGAAGATTTAACATATCTAATTCTGTTCTAATGAAATCAAATTATTTCTCATTCAATGATTTAGTAAAAATATTTGAAAATTGATATTTTATATCAATAAAATATAAAGATATATCATAATTATTAATGTAATCCTTAATAAAATGATGTCTAATATCAATGTGTTTAGTTTTAGAGTATTGAATGGGGTTCTTTGTTAAACAAATTGCACTAGTGTTGTCACACTTTATAGGATTATTTTTTAGGCATAGCCCATAATCTTCTAAAGTATTTTTCATCCAAATTACTTGTTCAAAACATGCATCTACTGCAACATATTCAGCCTCGGATGTAGATAATATAATAAAATTTTATTTCTTGAAAGATTAAGAAATAAGTGCATAACCTAGGAATTGATAAGTTTCAGAGGTATTTTTTCTATCTATTCTATATCCTGTAAAGTCAACATCAACATATGCAATCAAATCAAAATTTTTAGATTTTGGATATCATAATCCTATATTAGAAGTTTCCTTTAAGTACCTAAAGATTCTTTTAACTACTTTATAATGAGATTATTTAGGATTGGATTAAAATTTAGTACAAAGTCTAATGCTAAACATTATATCAGATCTAGTTGTAGTAAAATATAGCAAGCTATCTATCATACCTCTACAAGTCTTTTGATCAAAGAGTTCTCCTTTATTGTCCATATCTAACTTTATGTTAATAGCCTTAGCACTATCTATATGAAATTGATTAAATAGCTCGAAAGTATACTATGTTTGACTAATAAAAATTTTATCATTTAGTTGCCTAATTTATAATCCTAAGAAAAATATTAATTCACCCATTAAACTAATTTTAAATTCTTGGCTTATACTTTTAGCAAATGATTCACATAAAGATTTATTTGTAGAATAAAAAATAATATCATTAACATAAATTTAAATAATAAAAAATTATTTTTAAAATATTTAATAAATAATATGGTATCGACCTTGTCTTTTGAAAAATTATTCTTAATAAGAAATGAGCTAAGTCTCTCATACCAAGCCTTTAGGGCTTGCTTCAACCCGTAAAGAGCCTTAGATAACTTAAAATTATAGTTTAGAAAAAGAACATTCTCAAATCTGGGTGGTTACTCAACATATATTTCTTCAGAAATAAAACTATTAAGAAAAACACTTTAATATCCATTTGAAATAACTTAAAATTTTTACAACATGCATAGGTAAGGAATATCCTTATGGCTTCAAGTCTTGCTACAAGAGTAAAAGTTTCTTCATAGTCTATACTTTTTTCTTGGTTGAAACATTTAGCTACTAATCTAGCCTTGGTTCAAACTATGATACTAAGTTCATTTTGCTTATTCCTAAAAACCTATTTAGTACCAATTATAAGATAATAATTAGATTTAGGAATATGCGTCCAAACCTTATTTCTCTCAAATTGATTTAATAATTTATGTATTACAAAAACTTAAGAGTCATCTTTAAGAGCATCGTCAATGCATTTAAGTTCAATTAGAGATAAAAAGATAGTATTTGTATAAAAAAAATTTAAATGAAGAATAAGTTTAAACACCTTTTGATGTATCTCCAATAATTAGCTCCTTAGGATGTGCATTTACATACTTCTATTCCTTGGGTAAGAATTCTTTGGAAGTAGATGCATCCAAGTTGCTTGGGAGAGGAGAATTCTCATTCAAATTTAATATATCAAATTCAAAATCATCATCAAAATTATTTTTTTTTAATTTAAAAAAAATTCATTAAAAACAACATGGATATATTTTTCAATAACTAAAGTTTTTTTATTGAAAACTTGATAAGCTTTAGAAATAGAGGAATATTCAAGAAAAATGCCTTCATCAGGTTTTGCATCAAATTTTCCTAAGGCATCATTTTCATTTAAAATAAAATATTTACAATCAAAAACTTTAAAATATGAAATGTTGGGTGTTTTATTATTCCATAATTCATAAGGAGTTTTAGATAGTAGTGATCTTATAAGAACCTTGTTCATGACATGACATGTCATGTTAGTGGCTTCGACCCAAAAATATTTGGGTAGGCTATGTTTATTGAGCATGGTTCTTACAATCTCTTATAAACTCCTATTTTTCTCTCAATAATTTTATTTTATTATGGATTTTTTGGAGTAGAGAAATTATAGTTATAACCATTTAAATCATAAAATTTTGAAAAATCATGATTTTTAAATTCACCTCCATAATAACTACAAATAGAAGAAATCATAAAACCTTTTTTATTTTAAACTTATTTGTAAAACTTCATAAAATATTTAAAACAATCATTTTTATGTGTCCAAGTATATCTACTAGAATAATCAACAATCACAAAAGTATATTTACTACCTCATAGACTTGTGATATCAATTGGTTTAAATAAATCTATATGAATTAATTGTAGTGGTCTAGAGGTACTTACCTGATTTTTAGATTTAACACACTCTTTATTTGTTTACCTAGTTAGCATGCATCATAAACTTTATTTTTGATAAATTTAATTATAGGTATACTTCTTATAAGTTGTTTAGTTGCAGTTTGTGAAATCAATTTTATACTTGCATGACCTAATCTCCTATGCCAAAGCTATGCATCATCGTTTAAAATTGAAAAATAAGTTTCATCACAAAAGTCATCAAGATCAATAATATACACATTGTTACTCCTTAAGACAATCATAAATTTATTTTCATATGGTATCTCTATAATACAAGTATTAGATTAAAATTTAATATTATATCCCTTATCATACAATTGACTAATGCTTAGTAAGTTATGTTTTAAATCATCTACTAATAAAATATTTTCAATCAAGAGGTTTGATTTATTACATATATTTCCTTTGCCAATAATTTTTTCTTTGTTATTATCTTCGAAGGTGACATATCTTTCGTCTTGGCTAGTGAGCTTAGAGAAATATATTGAATCTCTAGTAATGTGCCTTGAGTATCCACTATCAAGATACTATCTCTTGCTCCTATCTTTCGATTGTAGACATATCTATAAGAAAGTGGGGTTTGCTTTAGGTACTCATTTAACTTTGAGTCTCTCATGATTAGATCTACCTATCTTGACTTTTGACATTAAATTATTTATGGTTCCTTTAGGAACCTAAACTAATTTATGCGAGCTATATTTTTTAAATAAACAAGTATCAGCATAATGACTATATTTTTCAGAAAAATTATATTTAACTCTAGGGGAAACATGTAATGTGGGTCTTTTAATAAATATAGTTAGCTTTTGTTAAGTGTTACTACTTATAAAGCTAATTTCTTCCTTTTTATGTATATGACCCTTATTGGTAAGAATCATGTTTAATAATTTGTTACCAATTTTAAAATTTTTTAATGTTTGTTGTAATAATATATTTTTCTTTTTAAATGAAATCTAACTCTTCATACTTAGTGCAAGGTGTTAATAAACATTTGTTGTACTTAATTTTTAGTTAGTCAAATTCATTAGAGAGAGATGCATGATCCTTTTTTAGTGATTTATATTTCTTACCAACTATTTTAAGTTCATCATGCAAATCATGAAATACATTAGGTAATTCATCATAAGATAAAGAGATTTTAGGTAAGTCCCATACTTCATTGCTGAAAGTCATCAATGCGTAGTTCGCTATTTCATTTTTATTGATTCGCTCTTCATCTTCTAATGCACTTGATTCATCCCAAGTTGCTTTGGGCGCTTTCTTCTTTTATGCTAGTAGCTTCTTCATAGATACTCATTTTTGAAGTGCCTAGGTCTTTTGCATTCATAGTAAGTAATTGTATCATTTTTAAGTTTATTTTTATTTTTAGATTCTTGTTTTACAGAATTTGTTTTATTCCTTTTCAAGAACTTTTTAAATTTTCTTATGAGAAGTGCCGAGTCATCATCATCATCATCATCACTTAGAGTTTTCAGTCAAGTGATCTTTTTTAGTTCTAAGTGCAGTATCCTTTTTGTTCTTTGAAAGATTATTCTCCTATTCGTCATGTGCCTTGCAAGTCATTTTATAGATCATTAATGGACCTATAAGTTCTTCAAGAGGAAAATTATTTAATTCTTTTGCTTCCTGAATTATAGTTACTTTTGGATCCTAACTTTATAGAAGAGATCTTAAAATTTTATTAACAAGTTCAAGATTAGTATAATTTTTACTAGGAACTTTCAAACCATTGATAACATTCATAAAATGAGTGTACATGTCACCAATGGTTTTGCTTGGCTTCATTCTAAATAATTCATAACTATGCACTAAGAGATTAATCTTATATTTTTTTTCACTCTATTTATGCCTTCATGAGTAACTTCAAGTGTGTGCCAAATATCATGTGTCGTTTTACAAGTAGAAACATGATTAAACTCGTTTTTGTTTGAAGCACAAAATAAAGCATTCATAGCTTTTGCATTTAAAGAAAATATTTTCTTCTCTAAATCGTTCCATTCATTCATTAGTTTAGAGGATTTTTAAAAATCACGTTCAACTATATTCCACAAATTAGAATGCATAGAAATCAAGAAAATTTGCATTCGTATCTTCCAATAAGTGTAATCCGTTCTACTAAACATAGGAGGACAAGTGATAAAGTAACCCTCTTGATTACCAGAAAAAGCTATTTAATCTCTCTTGGGTATAAACAAAGTAAGAGAATTATTGGGAAATCTAGGGTGACATCATATGCATAGTAGAAGAACAGAAAATAAAAATCTTAGATTTATACATAAAATAATTTCTTATCGTTATGTGAAGATTGGTGAACAAAAATCGAAAAACCACATGTCTTAAGACACGTGTTACATAGAGAGATCGTATATCCCTGAAATCCTATAGACCTATGAGAGAAGATGAAGGAGGTTAAGTGTCCTTATCTCTAGTGGTGATCCACATAGTAAAAGCTATGAAGATGCTCCTCAAATTGTTGCACAAATCTCCTTGTTGTGTGCACCACGCAATCAAGAAGGGGTCGACCCTTCTTACTTTCTACATGCTCCAACTAGGGGCTACTAGCTGAGGAGAAGAGAGGGAGAGGAAAATAGGAGCTGACAGCCAAAAGAGCCCCAACCTATGGGCTTTTGGTTCTCTCTTATTTATAGAGGTCCCTTATAAACTTAACTATAATAGATCATACCCTATTGGGTACTGGATCTCCATCCAATTACCAAAGTCTCTTAGATTAGTGGATCTCTATCTCTTATAGGCTCTTATTAGATCTTATCCATAAGATCCAATAATTCATGGGCTTATTGGATATCCAATAAGATAGGAGCTTTAACGGATTTCTCATATCTGAACCTCTACTCGCCGTAGCACCTCCAAAATGTGTGTGACCCGCTAGGCCCAATATCGAATTGGCCGTGAGTCATACCTATCAGAACTCCTTCTGGCTTAGTGAATTATTATTTCCATAATAATTTACTTGATTCAGCGACTATAGATGTACTAGGTCATTACGTTACAGTCCCCAAATAATACAGGGGAATCCAATCATTTGGACATATCTGTCCTTACTTATTATGTATCTATAGTTCCTCATCCATCTAATATCCCAAAGATCGTATTCCGGGTATGGTGCTATCAGGCCCATACAAAATCTACTTGAGTCTTGCTCTAATCGAATTTTTCTGGAGAACTTTTTTTCTTTCAATTCGAATGACCCTGGCCAGGGATTTGCCTGAGCAAGAACATATGAGATATTCCTCTCATGACATCGAGCGTGGATGATTCTCTATTAACACTCAATTGCTCTCTTAAGGTTGGCTGTCACTCTCGATGATCGACTGTGTTAAATTTGAAACTTTCAAACTTATAAATCTAATATCAAAAAATAGAGTACTCATATGAGACATCCTTGATGTCTCAAATCTAAATATTATTAACGATATACAACCGCTATGACTTGCATTAATAGTTAAACTTAATAAAGTATTGTTATACTTATTAACTTATTTTAAAAATTTATGGTCATATATAAAATATTTTTCAAAATTTCATAATCCAATTAGGTAAATTTATTTTTAAATAATATTTTATTTTATTTATTTTAGTTTTTAAATTCTTTTATATCTTATTGATTAATGGATCAAGAGAATATTAGCTTATATGGTCCTATTTAGTTGGATAAGATATATTATAGATTTGATTAAATTTTGATTATGGTTATCAGTTAATTATTAAGAAGTTCAATTATAGTAAGATTCGTTAGGAGATAACTTTAATGTGAGGGACTCTCCTAACTACTTATTTTAGATCATATGCTCTTATCTATAAATAGTTAGGATCTCATAGGGACTATATATATGTATAAGAACATAATATTCACAAGATTATAAATCTAGTTTCATCTCCTTTTAGTTCCTATTTCATCATTTATAGTGATCCTATAAAAAATAGAAAGAAAGAAGAAAAAGAATATAGTTTATTTGCATATCTTTATTGTTGATTCTTATGGATCGGATTACAGAGTGAGTTTTTAAATTTAAAAATATTTTGAATGACATCAAAAGTATCATATATCCTAATTTTTGACCTATGATTATTTGATTTTAGTTTTTGATATTATAATTTTTTTATATAATAATAATATGATTATAATTTCTATGCTAACAGTATGATATATTATGTCAAAATATGAAGAACCAATAAAAATATCTTAAAGGAGTATTAACTATTAAGTAAATGAAACAATTAAGATTTTTTTCTTACATGGCACCTCTGAAACCCTCGACCCCTCTACTCTTCTCTGCCCATAGTCATCCGGTGTCTTCGCCTTCCTTAAAGGTCCCCACTCCTCCAACTTGCTCACACTCCTTTGCTTGTTGCTCCACCCACCTCTTCTCTTTCTCTCGTTGCCCTTTTTAACAACCCTAGACCCCCCCCATGTCATAGGCTGGTTTGCTCTGTTAAACCTAAGGTACTACTACTACCTCATGGAAGCCTAATGTTGCTTTGAAGGAAAAGATCCAAAAAAAAATTCAAGCATCTTCTCATCTTATCCTAGACCTCAACAAGGATGAAGTCAACTCAGCTAGCCAAGCTTGGAGATTGGGTTTTTATGATAAGTTCTGTGGTAAATCCCCATCCCTTGAAGCGATCAAAGTTGGCCTTCTTAAACTGTGGCAAACCAAATCATCGATGCAGATCATCAATTTTGTCGATGACTTTTTCTATTTTAGATTTCAATCTAAATTATATAAGGTCTCGGTGCTCACCATCGGTCCTTGGTTCTAGAGGGGACAAGCCCTTAGTCCTCTTCCTCAAAAGGAAAACTTTCAACCTCTCCTTGAAATAGTTAGGTTTACTCTGATCTGGGTTCACTTCCCTAATCTTTCCTTAGAATTCATGAATCCTAATATTCTTTTCTAAACTTCAACCAGTACCTCGAGAGAGGAAGGAGGCAAGTTTGTGAGTGTATACATTCTGATTGATCTCTCGTCTCCTCCCTGAAGGAGTTTAGATTAAGATTAAAAAAAATCAATTCTTCCGAATTGTTGCTTATGACTGTTCCTTCTCGGTAAAGTCGACCACAAGGTGGAGGGCTGCCCGGATAAACTTTCCATCGACTTCTTTGGCACATTCCTCTCCGATCTCTCTCTCTCACCTCCATCTGCTTCCTCTCAAGGATAGCGCTCTCTGTGGCTCTCGGACGAGTGTCCAACAACGCGACCGACCCAAGTCTAGATCGAGTGGCTTGATTTATTCTAAGTCTCCCCCATAGCTGAACTGAAGTCCAACCCACCCGTTGTTAGCCCGGTTGCACTTGCTGTTCTTGCTGTCGTGGCTGCCAATCATGTCAGCACTAGATCAATCCTCAGATCCCACCAATCTTCCCGAAATCCTAAGATTCCACCTGTGATAATCATCGCGCCTCCTATTCCACCCGAGATCTCACCTGCGGTCTCTACCAATCAATCTTCAGAATTCATGCAAAACAAATCCTTTGTTCACTTAACGTCCAACAATCCTAGCCTTCTAAATTAGCCTTGACCACAGCGGTGAAAGGCAGCACCTCTTCACCACTAACTTCTCAAGAAATCTCTAGCAAATCTTTCCTCACGCAGCCTTTCTGGCTTCCCAAATTGGCGCCGATCATTGCTATAGACTCTAGCAAATCTTCAGCGTCGATTCTTAAGGATTCTCCCCACATTTAACCTCTTTGGGTTCCCAAAGACACATTGATCAATTTTGGCAACTCAGCGTCTGTGCTAAACGCTTCTAGCAATTCTTCAGTCCAACCATGATAAGAGTCAATCTTATCACGTAGGGCTCCCTCTCATCTCTACCATTGACAACATGATTCATCCCACCACAGATTTATCCGCCATCTCTATTAATGCCCCCCTCTTCTCTATCGCTATCATTGGTTCTCCCTCTTCATCTCCTTTAGCAATCTTCGTTACTCGCTGCTTTCTCCATCCAGGATGGTGGTCGAAACCTCGGTGCCTATCAAATCTAATCAAGTAGAAGGTTTCTAGTGGATTCTCAGTGATTATAATACCAAATCTGGCAAAATTTCAGTCGGGTCTATTGTATACATATATAGTAATTTATCGTTGATTGACTGTAAATATCCAATCATTGGGGTTCCTCACAATAGTTTCCTTGCAAGGAAACTTTGCACATGATCATATAGAGATCCGACAAGTATTCGATTGCAATAGTTTCCGATAAGGAAACTTTGTAATAGTTTCCTTTCGGTTATTTATGCTAGCAATAATTTTTTATGGAATCAACTTGTCGATTTTGATTTTCACGATATTCCTTGGATGCTTTACGATGATTTCAATTGCATTGCTAATCTAGAGGGCAAACTGAGTAGTCTAAATCCATCAATCTCTTTTTTGGAACTTTTTTTATTCTTGAAGTTCTTAATTTTTATTATTATTGTTACATTTGGAGTAATGATCATATTGGTCATGGCTCGTTTAGATTATTCTTCGTTATGTTAGCATAAAATCTATAATCATACTATCTATAATACGAAAAATTTTTAATATCAAAATATGAAATCAAATAGCAATGGATCTAATAATATTACAATGCGTACCTTTCATTGCTATTCAGAGAAATAAACTTTATCTAATCCATAAACATATCATCGTTAGATCTGAAATATTAATTTGCAAGGAGAAAGACTGTAATCTCTCAATTGCATCATCTTATCTCTTCTTCTCTCTTCTTATATTCTCGCATCTTATATTTTGTATCCTTAAAGGTTTTGTTTATTTATAGGCGAGAGCATAGGGTCTAGGATAAGATATTATAAGATTTTCTCCTATCAAGGACATCCTATAAGGAATCCTACTTTAACTGGACTTCCTTTCTATTAGCCAATAACCATAATCAGAATCCAATCATATCCTTAATATATCTTATCTAATTAAATAGGGTCACATTATCTAATATTCTTTCACTTGGCCTATTAATTGATAAGATACAAAAGATATTCAAAATCAAAATAAACAAACAAAATTTATTTAAAAATAATTTTGTATAATTAGATTTTGAAAATTTTAAAAACTATTTACATGCGTGTAAATTTTAAAAATAGGCTAATAAGTCCAATGAATATAATAATACTATATTAAGTCTGACTAGTAATACGAGTCATAACGATTGTATGTTATTAATGTTACACTTCCTTCTATGTACTACAACATTGTTAGCCTTTCCTAATGCAGTCCAAAATGACCCATATAATTTATCTTATCAAGACAATCCTGTCATCACATTCAACCATAATATGTACATATATAACTGTGAACAGGATTGCAGAAATAAATACCTTTAAGTATGTAAGTAAAAATATTAATTACAATGTCCACTCAAATATGCATCACCATATCCTTTATGGGTTGCTCATAAACTCAATCACAAGAACATGTTTTTTTAAATACTTTAGGCTATAAGTCCTAAGTAAATGGATCAGTAATTAATATAGTGAAACTCAAGTAATTAATTGATATTAGATGTTTCTGGACTCGTCTTCTCTAACCATCAAGTATTTTCTACCATAATGCATAGAGATGCAATAGTACTTATCAATCTTAGAGAAGGAAACTACTACGATATCACAAAATATCTTCAGCGACTTAACAATTGAGTCTAACCACACCAAGTCCTAAGATAAAAATTTTGTAGTTATGAAGTTTAATCAGTTGTCTCAAAGCATACCATAAAATCAACTTCTATTATTAATAATATAATAACAAATTATCCCTCTAATTGATATAGATATTAACCGTAAGGTGGACTTTCTATTATTGAGGTAATTTATAAAATCAGCATATGAAAAATATCATCATTTCAAGCTGATATAATTTCATACATGTGAGTATATAATCCTTCGTCCCTTCTAAATATCTTATTACTTTTCTTTGTAGTCCTTTAATGTTTTCACTTTTGGGTAACTCCAATATCTACCTAACATTTGAATTGCAAAAATTGATATTTGTTCTGACATAAGCTTGAGCATAGACTTTCAACTGTGCATATATAAAGAATATTCTCTTTATCTGATTCTTTTCAAGTCATTTTAAAGCACTTACTTTTTGACTAAAATTTTACTTTTATGATTTGTTGAACAAAATTATATATTAAATCATCTCAAGACTTAATTGATATATCTTTTCTGAGACAGTCTTAATAATCATTAAGATATATCCCTGAGTATCTCAATACTAATAATATAAGATATCTCATTCATATCAACCATCTTAAAATACTTAGTGATAATTTCTTGATTTAGCATAATAAACCAAGATCACTATTGACAATATAAAATATTATCCACATATATAATCAATATAATAAACTTGCTCAGATCTTCAGATATAAATACCGATTAATAGTATTTTTTTTAAATTTGAAGGAATCAATAATATCAAGAAACTTTATACATCATTGTCTAGAAGCTTGTTTAAGATCATAAATAGATTCCTAAATTTGCATACCAAATTATATATTTCTTTCATTTTCTTTATGAGTCATTTAGAATAACTCATATAAAGCAAGATCCTTAATCAAAAATTTGTTTTCATATCATTATGATGTAACTTAAACTTACAATGAGTCACTAATGTCATGACGATTCTTAACAAGTTCCTTTAACTACTTATCTCATTATAGTTAATATATTCTTTATGAGTAAAATCTATAACCATATTAAAAACTAAAAGTCTGACCATTATATCATTCAACATTAATTTTTAAGTCGTATTTATATAACAGATTCTTTTATAATTATTAGACAATTCGACGAATTGATTAGACACCATTCTAGTTATTGATTTTAACTCTTCTTTTATTGTATCATATTACTTTTTAAAATCGTTACTTTTCATAACTTGTGAAAATAATAAGGGATCCATTCTGATTCCTATATCAAAATATAATTCTTGTAGATATACTACATAATAATCATAAATAACATGATTCTTTTCCCATTGAGATATTCATAAGGTTGTCAATTGTGGTTGTTCTACAAGATAATTAGTATCGATATCAATATAATATGAGAGTTTTATAATGTTATTTTGTTGTTCAACTTTATCAAATTATTTAATAATTTGAGTAACAACAATTTCTCAAATAATAAAAGAGTATCAACATGTATCTCCTCTATATTAAATTTTTGAGATTTTCATTCCTATTGATTCGCTATTTTATAGGAACTTTATATTACCAAATTTAACTATCCTCATACTATGATTAGAGCAATAAGATTGGTATCTTTTTAAAATTTTCTGAATAAATAATAAAATATTCAAAAATAATTATTAAATTTAATTTTCTTTAATATAATTAGAAGATCCTTATCTTTATAGGACAATCTCAAAAGTTAGGAAGTCATGCAATTTACTTACTACGAACCCATTCAAGATATATATAGTTGTCCTTAAAGTTTCTTCTCATATTGATTTAGGTATAAAAGAATTACCCATCATGCTCCTAATCATATTTATAAGCATACAATTATACCTTTCAGCAATCATATTCTGCTATGACATATTTGGTAAATCATATACTTTGTTTTTCCAAGAATATAGTAAAAGAACTATAATTTAATTAGATTCATTATAAACACCATAAATTCATCACCCCTATCAGATATGATGATTTTAACTTTTCTATCTAATTGTCTCTCGACCTCATTTGTGCATACTTAAAGAGTGCCAACGACCTGAGACTTTATATGAATTTGATATATATAAAATCATATCTCAATAGGTTATCTATATGGTGATAAAATGCCTTTGTTTAATGAGATAAAAATATAGAGTGGCTCACAGATGTAAGCATAATCTCAAGGAGTTTATGAAACTATATTCATTTTAATATTTAATTATAGGATTGTTGCAAACTTAATATTCATATTAATTCTATATAGACCATTATACAGAATCGAAAGGTTAACTTTTATTGGATCATATTAAGTTCACAACTACATAAAGAGAAATAATATTCTAATAATTTTAGGTAAAGAATCTAAATTTTTAGAATTATAAGAATATAGCATGGATCATCTTTAGATGTAAGCAAAAAATACAAACTACTATCGCTTTCACTTTAAGATGATTTCCTATAATGATAAATATTTCATTCTCCTTTAGTTTTATTCCTTTTTTTTAATATTAAAATGAATCTATATTATTGGTAACATATATTGAAGCATCAAATTAATCCACCAAATATTAGAAAAATAATTTATGTAATATTTGATTTGAACCATATAAAAGTTATATTTATAACTTTTTCATTTCAAATTATATTTTATAGTTCTTCTTCATATAACTTTATTTGTTACACAAGTAATACTTCATTATGAAAAGATTCTTTTATGAGTTTATATAGTAATTATAAACTCAAGTAACTTATGCTTCATCCTTCATTTATTGTTAAATACTCCTTAAGTAGTACTCAAAATATTATAAGTCTTGAGCTTACAACTTTGTCAATTATATTGAGGAGGTAATCTTAAATTCTTCAAATACTATTATTTTTAATTAGTTCTTTCATTGAGGTGTCAACTAATGACTTATTAGAAAATTTAAATTAATCCTTAAATATTCTCATGTATTAGTTGTAAACTATACTGAAGTTTGAGTATCATCAAATTGAGTCTTTCAGACTATCCTGATCAGTCGCCTTAATTATTTATTCCATAAAACTTTCAGTAAATAAATCTGTGTTTCCTTCAAATAATTTGATTAAGGTCTCACTTATTCAATACAACTTGCAAATGCTCAAGCCATTTATTTCAAAAAATATATTCTAAAAAATATAGGGACATTTATAAAAATATAATGAAGGAAGTACCATTGTAATAATATAATATTAATGCTTTGAGTTTTTTTAATAAATGTTGAACCATTGATATCATCAATATTTTACCTTCAATATTGACATATCTAGTGTTTACATATATAATCATTTATGGAGGACTGATATCATTCTTATGGAATAGTGTTACTATCTTTGGGTATATAATACTAAACTACAAGAATATCCAAAACAGTATCATCCTACCCTATCACATAATTATTCAAAATAGATTCTCCTTTGGGATTATCTAAATCTCCTAATTATGTGTGCCATTGTGAATATTATTTTTCTTTAATGTCATTTAGGATCAATTCCATAATATATTTTATAAATTATTGGTCTAGGTTACTTTGGTGACTACAAGACTAATACAAAAAATATAAAATATAATTTTAAATATCATATAAATGATAATACTTTATTATAATTCATATCTCATAAGCCTACCATCCTAGGCTACTTTGGTAGCTACTAGTTAGATAAAACTTAGAAAGATAAATTATAAATAATATTAACCAAATTTCTTTAATGTCATTTAGGATCAATTCCATAATGTATTTTATAAATTATTGGTCTAGGTCACTTTGGTGACTGCAAGACCAATACAAAAATATAAAATATAATCTAAAATATCTTATAAATGGCAATACCTTTATTGTAATTCATATCCCATAAGCATATCATCCCACGCTACTTTAAGAGCTACTGATTAGATAAAACTTAGGAAGATAAATTACAAATAATATTCGTCAAATTTCTTTATCATAATTCATGCTGAAATAGTTTAATAATAGAATAACAATCATAATAATTATTGAATATTAATCAGCATAAAGAAAATTCATATAACAACTATAATCATTATAACACATAAATCATAAAAAGTCTTCATGTGAAAGATAACTATGATTTCACAATTTCAAATATATACATATACATAACCAAACAAATATCCAAGAATAGTAATTGTATTTTATTTACAACTTACAGTTAATAATTCATATATATTGATCAGCATAAAAAAAACTCATATGATAATTATAATCATGATAATCATGAAAAGCCTTTATGTAAAAGATAATTGTGATTTCACAATTTCAAATATATACATGTGAGTAACAAAACAAATATCCAAGAACAATAATTAGATTTTTATTTACCACATGTAATCAATAAATCATATGAGAAAAACTATAAAAGAAATAATAATTTATGATTTTTTAAATAAAATATTAAATTAAACTAGTTAATTTTATTTAATTTGGGCAAGCCAGAATTAGGTTAAATATTAGCCCAATTAAATAAATCGATCAAAACAAAAAATTAATCAAAATTTAATTCTTTCTAAATTTGATCAAATTAAATTTAATCAATAATTAATTAAAATATAATCATGATCAAATTCAATTAAATTTTATTGATCAATTTTATAATTGAGGATATAAATCAAAAATTCTAAATTCATAGGGTAAAACTTTAAATATGTTGACAGGACATCAACTATAATTATGACATTGTAAAAGGCAGAACTATCAAAATATTAAAAGGTATTAATAAGATAAAGAAGGGTAAAGCTATAATTTTTTGATAAAAAATCCTAATTGTAAAATTATAATTTTTCCAAATCTATGCCTTGCGTGCTTGCTTCGTCGTTGCTTGCGCGGTGCGGCTTGTGCAATCGCAATCGCCCTATCATTGCACTGGCATTCATGACGTTGATGTCCTCGTGCGGCGGTCGCGGTGGCAACTTGTGCTCGAATAGGTGATCGAGAGATCGTGACCACCTAGTCTATCGATCGAAACCATAAGAAACAGATGGCTTATGTTCGCGTTTAAAGATGTTAACAGATAGATCCGAAAGGCCGATCGTCACCAATTATTAACATGCGTGGCTCTAAAAACTCGAGCGATCCGCCGCTTTCGCATGGAGAAATGAATTTTAGGCATATTATCGGCTTGAAATATCAATCGCAAAGAGAACTAGACTCACCTTCTCCTCTCTTTCTATCTTTTCATAGGACCACTTAGATTGATGGTCAAGGGGTTGAGAGAAAAACTGTAATCTCTCAATCGCATCCTATTATCTCTTCTTTTCTCTTCTTATATTCTCGCATCTTATATTTTGTATCCCTAGATGTCTTGTTTATTTATAGGCGAGAGCAGAGGGTCTAGGATAAGATCGCTGGGCACAACTCCCCTAACTATTTGCCTTTCTATTTACTAATGCGTAATCAAATCATATCCTTAATATATCTTACCTAATTTGGATGCGATGGCTATCCTTGCGTCATGGCGATTATTTTTCATTAATCATCGCTTTGATGTCTTAATTAAAATTATTGATGATTATTCGAGGTTCTTTCCTCGTGGGCTTGTGAGGCGGTCATTATGCGCTTGCTCTTCCTTCAAGATTCAGTGCAATAAACACGGTGACGTCTAATGATCGAATAAAGTGATAAAAATACTAAATATTTTTATAATATTGGGACTTCTAGGCCGAACAATCGAATAGGTGATCGAGAGAGATCGTTGTCTTAACAACACTAGTCTATCGATCGAAACCATAAGAAACAGATGGATAATACCCGACGAATCTTTCATGTATCGTAAATAAAAATCGATCCTTTCGCAAGCGAAAGATGTTAACAGATAGATCCGAAAGTATTTGATTTCAAAAACCATGGCTCTGATACCAATTATTAACATAAAATCTAATAATGCTATCTATAATACGAAAAAACTTTAATACCAAAATCTGAAATCAAATAGCAATGGATCTAATAATATTACAATGTGTACCTTTCGTTGCTGTTCAGAGAAATGAATTTTATTTGATCCACAAGCATATTATCGTCAGATCTGAAATATCAATCTGCAAAGAGAACTATTATTTTCTTCTCTCTTCCTATCCTTTCATAGGACCACTTAGATTAATGGTTAGGGAGATTGAGAGAAAAACTGTAATCTCTCAATCGCATCCTCTTATCTCTTTTTCTCTCTTCTTATGTTCTCGCATCTTATATTTAGCATCCGTAGAGGTCTTATCTATTTATAAATGAGAATAGAGGGTCTAAGATAAGATATTAGGAGATTTTCTCCTATCAAAGACATCCCTTAAGGAATCCTATTTTAATTGAACTTTCTTTCTATTAACCAATAACCAATAACCATAATCAGAATCAAATCATATCCTTAATATATCTTACCTAATTAAATAGGACCATATTTTTCGCTAAATCCATTAATCTTTTTTGTGAAACTTTTTTTATTCTTCAAGTCTTGAAATTCATAGTTTTTATTATTATCGTTACATTTGGTGTGATGATTATATTGGTCATGGCTCGTTTAGATTATTTTTCGTTAATATAAAACAGTTTTTTAATTTCAAGAATGTGATGGTCTTTCATCTTCCATGTATTACCTATGAACATGCTTCTCTCTTAATTAAAATTATTGATGATTATTGGAGAACTAAAAAGAAAATACCCGTGAAAGGATAGGAAGAGAGGAGAAGGAGTCTAGTTCTCCATTGGGCAGGAGGCGTTGGATCTAGAAAGGTATTCAGATCTTTTCTCCTTTCTTTGGCATAAAGGGATGGCATAAAAGTTTTTTTCGCTTTGAATCCCATTAGCTCGAATATCTCTATATTAAATCAATTATTGACCATAATTGGGCTTGTGAGGTCCCTCGGCACAATGATCAACTTGATAAAACCTAATATTAGATTAAAAATTAAAAAATTAAAGAAAACTTTGGCTTGCTCTTCCTTCAAGATTCAGTCCAGCTTAGGTTCTTCTACAATAAAGCCTGTGCTCTCTTCAAGCAAATCCACATCAAATGGTGGTCTAGGGTGAAGTCTAATGGATCGAATAAAGTGATAAAAATACTAAATATTTTTATAATATTGGGACTTCTGGGAATAGATATAACATTATCAAACTCCAATTGGACAATAATACCACTATATTTTATTCTAATACAATCTACTCTAATTTTGCTAATTGGTACATAGACTTTTGGGTAAAGCATTGATCTTCTTATCCCTTCCTCTGAATCCACTTTAACAACTAGAACTCCCTTACTCCACCTTTCTTCTTGCTTGAAATTTATAATGCAATAATTATTATTGATTGTTGTATTATTGAATGCTATTTGTAAGTATAAGTTTTAAATTGAATAAAGAAATTTTATGTTATTACAATAAAATTGTCATATTAAGACCATGGAACTTGGGAAGTCTCCTGGTCTAGAGAGTTTCGAGTTTTACCTTTATTTCTAAGAGATGCTTGAATCTTTCATTGAAAATTCTTTCAGAGCCTTCCACTCTATTTGTTTCTCTACAGATTCTTGGGAAAAAACTACTTTGATTTTTATCTCTAAGAAAAATAGTCCTTCCAATTCAAAGATTTTCAACCATTAGTCTTATTTAATTTTATATATAAACTCCTTATTAAAATCTTATCTATCCATTTAAAAGGATTGTCCATACTCTTAATCGAGTAATATGCTTTTATCCCTGAGAGATATCTGTATTCATAATTATATTTCTATTGCTGAAGAGATCGCTGACTCTATGGACAACTCTAAAACCAAGAACCCTCTTATCCCAATCAAAATTGATTTTTGATCAATTATTTTGTTCTTGATGAATTTCCCTCCCATCTTTGTTAAATGCATCGTAACTTGTATCTCCTCTCCTCCCTTCCCCCATCTCCCCATATATCTTTATTTTGGTTCAACAGCTTCTTTCTTTGCTTTTGGACCATGCTGTCTTACACAATAAAATCAAATCATTTAACATTAAAGGCATTAAGCTTTTCCACCTGATATTTGCTAATGACAACCTATTTTCTTTCCCAAGTACTATCGACCTTCTTTGAAGCATTACTTTTTAGCATTAAGGAAGGAACTTAGCTTATATCCTATCTTTTCACTTTTCTTTCCCACAAGAGACTTCTTATAGATATCCAAAATTAAATAATTGACAAATCCACTTCTAGAATTAAAGGTTGGCAGCACATTTATTTCACAAGCTGAAAAATTTTGTATTCCTACATTCCTTATTGGTCCATGATTCTTTTGCCAATAAAATTTCTAAAGTCAGCAAAGTAAATTACACGACTTCTTTTGAGTTATTTTTTTTTTTTTTTTTTTTTTGGCTCCCCTCGAATAGAAAAATGACTCATTAGTTGAGACAAGATTATTGCTGCTAAGCTTTCTACTGGCCTGGGGAACCGAGATTCTTCCTTTCGAGATTCTTCTTTGTTTAAGTACATTGTCAATTCCAAATGTATCACATCCATTCTTAATAATTCTACTCTGTTATGGTCTAGAATCATGATTGCTAAATACGATTTACCTAATTCTTAGAATATTACCTTTAGGAAATCTTACCCGATTGGTTTGGCATTTGTAATACGATTTCTATTACCGGTGGGTTTGGATATCAAATACTCCTCTTTCTTTTTGCCTGGATTTTTTAATTTTTCTAAGTCCTCTTGTTTAACTCATGTTTATGATCTGATCTGTGGTGATTCTTGGAATTTGCCCTTGCCTAATAATATCTTTGATCGATACCTTATTGCCAAAATAATTGATATCAAATGATAATGCTTGGATTTGGTTGTTCCACCCTTCCGGACTGACCTCCAAAAGTAGTTATAGATATCTAATAGATGGGATGATTGGAAAGATGCCTAAAATCTTAATATTCTTTCAAACATAAAGAGTTTTTTATGCAAACTTCTTTCGAACCGCCTACTTGCCTCAACAAGTTTATCTTCGTTCCTTCGCTATCACATTGATATTTGTTTCATTTGTCGTAAAAAGATTCCTCTTCTCACATCTCTTTAATTGTGAGTTTGCTAAATTATATGGACTCTTACACAACACTGCCTTAGGGTGACTTTTCAATTCAAGGCCAAATGATGCCCGGCTCCAAGAGGGCAGAGCTATGGATAAAGTTTCCTCTACTCTGCTCCTGTTCATTATTGGCACTTCATTATGATTTCTTTGGAAGAATAAAATTAATTATAGATTCTACAACCATCCCTCCATGGCTCCTCTTTCGCCAGACCTATGGTCACCCCACGTCCATCCAATCAGAGTGCTAACTCGATAGAGCACTTATTAACTCCTCTTTGTGGTGTCCTTTTCTAATATAAGTTCTTTTACAGGTGTTGGAGTATGCTTTGTTAACTGTGATGGAGACAATTGTTAGATGGTGTTCTGACCACCATGCTATCAGTCCTATACATGTTGAATCTCATGCTATTTTGAATGGTCTCCATCTGGCTAATCAACTTCGCCTTTCCAATTTTATGATGAAATTTGACTGCATGAAACTCATCAACATACTCAAATCGTTTAACATCTCATCCTTCGCCACTTAAAAATCTGTCACAATATTCTTGCAAGGGCAGGATCAATCAATCAATCAATATAATTGACCGGGCTCATATCAATCGTTCAAAATATACTTCTTCTCGTAATCTTGATAATGTTGCAAGATCTTTTATCTTTGACCAGAGGAGTTGTTTTTCTAGACCTGTTATGTTCTAGGTGATTTTTAATAAAATTCTCTTTAAAAAAAAAAATACAAACATCTTAATCGGGGCTACTTTCTTTGTTCAAGAGGATGGATCATGATTATGGCATACTGAAATGGATTGATACAACTAATCCATGATTGGCAGTACAAGACTTTCTGTCTTTGTTCATAACATTACAAAAAAGTCAGAAGCATAATCTTAGCATGCCAGCAGGAGCTACCCCATCTATGTGCTTAACAATTGTAAACTGATAGATTTGGGTGGTAATTTTGGCCTTCAAACTTCCATAATACCCCATCTATGTGCTTAACAATTGTAAACTCTCACTAAGTTCTACAAGGTTCCTCCCCTTGAATTCTCTTATTCTTTTAATTATACCACATAAAGAAATATATGGAAAAACTTAAACCACATCACACAAGGACAAATTGGTTTCCATACATGTAGCGTTCAGGAATATTTCAACTTGATCAACCAGTTACTAACATACAACATGGTAAATACATTATGCATGCTATATGACCATTTTCTCATGCTGAAAAGTTTTGAACTACACATTTCAACAAGCTCATTAACTAGGACTAAAAAGCATAAAATTTTCAAATGATAGAAGGGCACTTTGATGGAGAATTCAGAACACAAGTGTTTTGACCAATAGAATATCTGGTGAAAAAGATGATGATTATTTAAGCTTGGTGAGAATGATGTAAGTGAGACTGACTTGTCAAGGTGAGCTAAAGAAATGCATCCAAGCAATTGTGACAAAGCACAAGAACATGAAAGGGTCAAGATTGTAAAATAAGAATGAGAGATGAGACACTTTCATCTGGTGTAGAATGCAGAAGGCCTTCAACATAAGCCTTGAGGCTTGAAAGCATTTCAGCATCATTATGCAATCCTTGACATAAGGATATGCGAGCCCAGAGATTCAAAAATCACTAACCAGGCCTTCAAGTTAATAGCTAACATTTATTTAAAACATATAACAAAAAGGACCATCTTGTTCTACGCCAGAAACAGTGGAAGTTGTCAAAATAAAGCTACATATGAAAAGCTCACCAAGGAAATAGTGTGCAAAAAACTAACTACAACTCCAAGTACAACCAGAAATCACATGACAGCGCAATCTCAGGTAGCACTGCAATTATTACATACCACCATACTCTAAGTTCACTCTTTGGCCATGATCACACCTCAAGCTCCTTGAGGAAGTCTGAGTGGTCCACCAGAACCTGAAAAGCAATGGATTACCATCAGCCTTATGCTGCCTATTTCAAATAACAGATCCTCAATACAAAGGCAATGAACATAATAATTGGAATATATTCAATCAAAAATTAACTTTTGAACCTCCTCATTTTTTTTTTCTAAGCTTTATCTGAATTATTGCATCACACCTCATAACAAAAAAATTCTCTTATAAGCCACTTGCTTCCAATGGATGCATCAAGTTAAGAATTCTTTGTCTCCAGCTATGTATAGATCCCTTATTTATGGCAAATGATATTACTGAAATATTCAAGAACCAGAGAAACTTTGATTTAAGTTTATTTATGAAAAACCAGAGAAATCTGTATCATCCTCATGACAATTCAAAATCATCAAAGCCTATATTGTGCTCCAGCCACCCAAGAAACTTCAGATGCAATGCACTGCATAATAAATGCCTAAATCATCCGTCTCTTTTCTGAAATCCTGCAACTAGGCATTTAGCTGATCAGGTGCATTATCTTCGTAAGAAAATGCAGTAATCACCATTGCAGTTATAGCTGTGTTCGGTTTAACCGTCAGACTAAATTATGCAAGATAACTCACATGCACTCAATGAAAATTTCATAAACATAAATGTAATGAACAGTTTTAGCAATTTATCCTCTATTATCATGGAAACCAATAACAGAGAAAAGCAGTACAGTTCTCTGCAGAAAAAAAATGATATAAAATGTAAACTTAAGATTATTGACAGGCTCCAATAGAAGATATCATTGCCTGATGAGCAAGCTACAACTTTTGACACCAACAACTAAATGAGGTGTATTACCAAGTTTATCGCTGATCTTTTTTATCAGCATATCTAGAATCATTTTCTTTTCAATCTAACACCTTGATCAAAATTCTCCAAGTCACTAAAGATGGTATATTTCGGTGACCAATGAAAGATATGTTCCAGAAATGAGAAACCAGAATAAACAAAATAGCTATTACAAGTCCAGCTTTCAAATACAGATCGAACTAGTAAGTACTGACCGATATTTACCAGTCCAACCAACACTATATAACTAGTACCAGTCAATATTCATTCTTATTGTTCGTAATGATACCAGATGGTACATACCAACTTGGTATGCGAATCCAAGAAGAGTGTTGAAACCAATATCAAATCGAGATGGTAGATCTTAAAACAAACTACATGAAATTACGCTAAGAGCAATTGAGAGCTTTCACATGTTTTTACCAAAAAGTGTGGAACCTTGGGGCCGGAAAGTGTTTTTGCCAATGAAACCAATATCAAATTGAGATTGTAGACTTTCAAACAAACTACATGTAATTAGGCTAAGAGCAATTGAGAGCTTTCACATATTTTTAACATATAAAACCTAGAATTAGTGCCTATGTGGAACCTTGAAGCTAAAAAGTGTTTTTGCCAATGGCAGGTAATGACTCACTAAATTCTCTGTAAGAAAGATTAAATTGTGGTTAAATATAGCACCGAACCATTCACATTCGAAACGAAAATGCAGATGAATCAACACTGATTCCTGTCTACTGGTAATCAAGAAACAGATGAGGGAAACTTACCACTTTCCAACCATCTGGGTCCAGGAAAGAAGTAATTTTGGTGTTGATTCCTGGAATTGGTCCCGGTTGCCTGGTGATTTTTCCTCCTAGCTCTTTCGTAACCAAATCAACAACAGCAGCACTTTTATAAACATCTTCAGTACTAATAGCAACCTACAAAAACATATAACAGATGTTAGTAATTTAATCCTTAACAGAATCAGATTAGAAAAAGATATGAATAGAACCTGAGCATATGCATTGCCTTTCGTGTACTCTGTCACACCATAGTTGTATGTCAACTCAATAACCGTTGATTCATTTTCTTCAGCATAACCCATCATGGCAATAGTATACTGTAGAAATCATGTGACAAAAAAACATACTAAGCATGAAAAATATGCTTAACTTAAAATAGAATGAGCACAGCTAAATACAACAACATATACCTTAGATATGCATAGGTATTCACATCATACATTGTATACCTAAATAAGTAGCATGAGCATAGCTGAATTCTAGTATATATACCTTTCACACTGCATAGTAATTCATGTATCCTTGTCATACACAGCTATGCACAGTCACATACATAAATATCATGAATATAGATGAATACGAAATTACATACCTTTAATGCTACATATTCATGTATTCATGTCAGACATATATATATATATATATAAAGATTTGACATTAATAATTTAGCAAAAACTGGCAATCATAAATGGCCAGGTTCTAACAAACATGACATGTAAGACCAAAAAGAAAACTCAATAATAGTTATGTGCAGCAGGAATCAATACACATGTTATGAACTGCTGCTGGATGACGTGTGTGTACAGACAAGTATATTTATGCACATAAGTGTCAAACTATGTTCACATAACTACATGCATGCTTGCAACTAAGACCCTGGAAAAGATTATGACTCATGTGACATCATTAGACTTATCATTAAATCCATAACCATCAGATTGGTGCTAGAAAATGTAACCTTGTAGTCAGAAACGTCTTTTGACCTCAATAACTTCATCCCACAAGCCTGCATTAAATGACAATTACAGAAAAGTGAAAAAGACAAGTGACAAGAATAAAAGGAAAATCTCATATATTTGCTCATAGAAAACTGGCAAGGAAACAAATTGATATTCTATAGCTCATCTCAGATCATAACCCTCTAAAAATCAAGGTTATTATATAGTCCAATAATAAAAATAAAACTGGAGATTATTTGGTATGACTAACTTATAAAAAATAAAACAAAAAAACTTAAAGCTTGTATAGACAGGTAGCCTCAAAGTACTAAAAAAAGAAGAAATTTTCCATCTATGCTAGCATAATGTAGGATATGCATATACTATGGTAAATGAATAAGTTCCTTGGTGCTGCAACTAAACCTTCTCCTACAATTTATAAAGACAATTAAAGATCCTTTTAAATATATAATTATGAAAATGCAAGTATTTCAACCATGCTATTCAAGAAAAAGATCAAGATTAACTTAGAAAGTACATTCTTGGATTTCAAACAATTAGAAAACCAAATGATATTGGAAAATACCTTCTCGTAAAACTTGATGGACCTTTCCAAGTCACCTACGCGAAGCATAATTTGGCAAAGAGGCTCAGGTGTGGGGCCTCTTTGAATAAGCTCAAATGTATAACCATCAGGGTCTTGAACAAAAGCTAAAACTGTTGTTCCCCCTTTAACAGGACCTGGCTCACGTGTAATCTTACCACCCTTAGCCCTGATATCTTCGACCAATTTATAAACCTGCAATTCCAATATTTTCTTATTCAATTTAAACACGAAGTGCTGATTAAGTATGCTTATTGGTATTCATTTCAGATGTGCAACTCACATCTTCTGATGCAATAGCAAAATGCCCAAAGCCTGAGCCAATATCATACTTATCCACTCCATAATCTGCTCCGAAGACAGGAAAAATGAAAATTAAACTGCCATTTACTGAATGTCTGAAACAAAAACTGAAATGCACACTTATAACACATGCAGATGGCCAGGAAACAATTCAAAAATTGCAAAGTGCAATATCCTTCTCCATGGTAATTGACGTCCTCTTCAGTAAATTTCACTAGGAGTTGGAAATAGTAGGGAGTTCATCATGAAGAAAATAAATGAGTTGATTAAGAAAGAAGAATTGCATCAGGATACAAGATACATACTATATGTCAACTCTACCACAAAATGAGAATCTTCAGGACCAAAGCCAAGAAATGCATTTGAATATTTCTCTTCAGGGATGTCTCTCTTCCGGAGCAGTTTCATTCCAAAGCATTCAGTATAAAACCTAAGAAAATATGACAATGGTTGAATTTGTGGAAACAAAATGACAGATAAATGATAATGCAGAAAAGAATGCAAAGTGATATTCTCACTGATACCCACTTTATAGTACGATCTAAATCTCCAACACGATAAACAGCATGTAGGAATCGGTGCTTGTCTTTCTGAGCCCATTCAAGCACATTCTCACTAGGAACAGTCTCTTCTCCTGTGCTGGATGTCATATCTAAATGAATATAAAAAATCATTGCTGTTAATATATTTGATGATACAGAAAACATAGAAGAAGAATGATATAAATAACTCTTTTGTATCAGACATGTCCAGAAAGATCATTTTTAATCATACATAGAGCTAGCTTTAAAGCAAAGAAATGAGCATCACAAGAAATACTACTGCACTAAAAAGAAATTTATAAGATGTAAAAAAATAGGAGTTGAAAGTAATACACATATCTAAACAAATGTATATGCATATGTATATTATATAAGGAATTCAGCAAAATATCCACACTCATATCAAATAAGAAAAGCAATAATTGTCATGACCCTGGCTAGTTAGTCCTATAAACTAAGTCAATCTTCTTCCATGTCTGATATGGGGTTAAACTTAATTCTCACAATCTTCCCCATGTTATGACTTGATGTTTCAAGTTTCAACAATATCTAATATTAAGTTTGCTCTAAAACTATTTATCATGACTCGACCCAATGGGATAACTAACACATCAACCATCAATCTAGAATGCTTCAAACTAAATAAATAGTAGTAAACCCATCCAGCCCTATAAACCCACTCAATTCTCCTCCCACATCAGATGTGGGATCAAACTGGCTCACCAAAATTATTTTGTAATATCATAACTAGTATAGTCAATAAATAACTCATCATTTAGCCTCTATAAAACCTCTCTCCCAAGAAGTAGGGAAAGAGTGATGGATATATAATGAGTTTTCTTGTTAGAAATACAGATGAGCCACATAGCACAAAATAGAGCCCCTAAAAAGAGGCAGGCTACACTAGTTATTGAAATCAAAGATGCAGTACGACAACACAAAACCAAACATAAATTGCATGTTCATTTCATTGAATGAGATCACATACTTATAAACCATCGGAAAATTTAAAAAAAAAACTAATATAGCATTGTTTTTGACTGATGATATTGCCCAAATTAAGGCACAATAATGGGTGAAGATCCATGTAGCTAACCCCTTATGGTTGGTACAATAACAATGTCAAAGCATGGGTTGGAAAGGATTACCAAAATAGTAGAATGTTCAATAGATACAAGTGTTTTTAAAAAGTGCTAGGCACCTTTTATCGCTAAGGTCCCAAAATGCTAGAGGCACTAGGCACTTGCCTAGTCGCCTGCCCGATCAAAACGAGGCACTCTAAGTATTATAATTAAAATAATATGCAACTAAATAGAAATATGTTAAATAGGTTTATGGAGACCTATGTTAGAATTAAACCGCTCCAAAAGCATCTTGTTAACCAGGAATATTTGGTTGCTCTAAGACATCATCAAGTAAAAGCTAAGGGAGTTTCATGTACAAATCAAAGTGCATGTTGCCCATGGTGTTGTAGATACAACAAATATATTTAAACAGATCCAAACGAGTTGTTGCTTATCCATTCACAGTTTAATTAACAGGAAAGTGGGGGAATGGACGAAGCAATTTAATTAACAGGAAGGTGGGACGAAAGCAGCAGACCATGTTGTCGACAACTAACGAAGGCGATGGAAGAGGAAGCTGCAGCTGCAAATGGACAAAGTTGCAGCAGCAAATGAAGGCAGCAGATGATGTTGTCGACAACAACAGACAGAGCTGCAGCATTGGATGGAGCATGCAAAGGCAGCAAGCGAAGGCGATGGAAGAGGATGTCGTTAGTGGCAGACAAAGCTACTACAGCAATAGAAAGCTATAGCGACGAATGAAGGTTAGGGTTTAGACGAGCTGCAGCAACAGATAAGTTGCAGTGACGGCTGCCGAGCTGCAATGGTGGACGAGATTGGATGATGTTGCTGATGACGATGGGCAGACCGAATGAAAGCGACATATGTAGGGTTTCATTTTACTTTTGTTTTCTTTTACTGGGTCAGGCGAGGGGAGGGGGTTGGACAGTGTTAGGGTAACTACATTAGTTGAAACAATTGAACCAACTTATAAATCCAATTGAATCAAAGTTTGAATCCAACCAAATTTAGTTCAAACACTCACTCGAGGCGCTCGACGCCTGGGCTCAGGTGAGTGCTCAAGTTGCGCTTCATTGAAGCGTTGTGCTTGGGGATTCTACAAAGTGCTCAAGCCTCGTCTCGTCTCACCCAAGCACCTAGGTAAGCGCCCAAGCGTCTTTCGAAAACACTAGTAGATATTCCATTAATCAAGAGAAATATATGCATGATTTTATCATTCTAAGAAAACGACAGTTTTCTGAAATGTAAAGCAAGAAGCTTTTGCATAAAGAAGGAAATAATCAACTTACGTATCCATTCTTACAAACTGCTAAAATATTAGCTTCTGAAAATAAGAAATGTTAAAATGATGTGTTGTAAAGGACAGGCTGCGGTTGTAGCTTCTCATGGTTAACATGCATGTTATGAGGATCGAAGTTATAGATCAAAAGGTGCTCTGCAAATGATAAATTGCCACATGGTTACAGGCATATTTTATGAAACGTTTTCCTGTTCAAGAAGAGCTATTTACTGCTTCACTAGGTTGTTTCAACGACGGACTTCATTTCTAACTACCCAATTACCTAAAGGTAACATTTTTTTGACAATGATCCATGGTTCTATTTTACTTACTTTTTTAACAAAGGATAAGCGATGAAGACAGAATTCGATCCCAGGACCTTCTAATGATTTATCAAAGTCCTTACCAGTTAACCTAACTGGCACCTTCATGATCCATGGTTCTTGACACAAGGCCAGACTGAAGAAAGATCATAACTTATCAGTTAAACCCTGTCTAGCCCTAATTCATCAGGAGCTAACTAACCGTAAATAGAATCAAATTAACTCAATAATAGCCGACTCCCTTCACTTTAGCCATTCGCTTTAAGTAGGGTTAACCATAGTCTATTATTTTGCCCGAAACTCTTGCTCGATGTATACGACGTCTTAAGCGTTTTAACCATCCGATATCATCCGACACCCACAATAAAGAGAAAAAAAATGAATTTTTTTTTTAATCTACATCGAGATTTACGGTCATTTGTCAATGCCATCATTATCAGTAACGCATATGATCATTCTCCTTGATGAAAGATTGAAGGGCAAAGGAAACCTAACTTCTTCACAGATCGAATAAGAGAAGGAGGAGGAGAAAGAGACGGAGAGGAGCCGCGGAGACTTACCGAAGATGAATCTCCTAGAAGGGCGGTGGTCGTCACACACTCTCTCTGCTTTGCCTTCTATATAAATTGGCCTCTCTGCCGAGAGTCTTCCTGTGGTCCCCTCTTCTAGCTATGATTTTAAATCAATTCTTCCAATTTCCATATCACAGCCGTCTACGTGGATCGATGTCACGGATTGTCACGCTGGCTCTAACATGAAAGTGTCCATGTTGTGTACAATTATTGGACAGGATCCGAACATTTTATCACATCTGCAGAGGTTTATGTATCAAAAAGAAAAGAAATATTGTCAATATGTTTATATCATTTTATATGAATTATTAAATTTCAGAGAGTTATACGTGAAATATTTTATATGTTAAAAAAAAAAAAGGAATCGACGAACGCGCCACGCGATAAACGTGGCTCTCTATTCACCCTTTAATTAAAGGCTGGTCCACACACGTCCAATTATTGTACGCGTGGATTCGGATCCGACGTCTCTGATTCAAGACGGTGCATCAGAGTCGTCCGTCTCATCACGACTTTTTGTCTCTCTCTCAAGGACCCACCGCCGTGTTGTTTGGTTGGAACAGACGGACGGCTGCGATGAGCTCTCGCGTGCTGCCATCGTGTCGCACGTGACGGTGATATAAAGCGGATCCAGATGCTGCGTCTCGGGTCGCAGATACGATAACATGTGAAACAAATCTCCTGAGCTTTGCTCCCTAGTTACAACTGAATGCGTCAAGCCATGTTTCGAGGTACATGCAGATTCAGACTTACCAACCAAACATGTCATAAATGATATTATGTTTCCAACGAAAATAAATAAATAATTGCGATGGACAGTCAAGCTAAATGGCACAACTTGAGCTACCAGAAGGTAAAATGACACATGAGATTTACGAGAACTAGTCCAATTCTAAAGAGAATAATAATAAATATATGACATCGGAGGATCGTTGAATGTGAGACGTGCGGAGGTTTGATATTCTTTTTTGTAAATTTTTTATAGCTAATAATTATATATATAACAAGCTAGCAAAATGAAAAAAAATAACTTATTTAAACAAAACATGCTGATGAATATGTTCATACGATTAAACGAGCTTATTATTATTATTTTATGTGATTTAAAATTATCAAATTAATGAGTCAAAATTACTGTCCACTTAAACCTATGATACTCCAATTTAGGTCTATATTTATATTTCAGAAGAAGAAAAATTAAATTGATTTATAGAGTTTCATTGCAATTTGACCGTTTGAATTTAAATATTTTGATCTGACTCAATAATTTAATACTCAATTATCTCATTGAACCAAATCTATGAGATATAAAAGGTGGCTATCAGTGCTTTCTCTTCTCACAATCCCCATGTTCCAAGATGCAGTGGCATGGGCCAGTGGGATAGCTTGCTAGCATAGGTACTGGATCATTAGGATTTTAAGTTACTAGAGAGAAAACTGTTACTTCAACTGTATTAGATCCGAGCTAGGAGCTAATTCAGATCTAACTTAGTTTCTTTTTTGAGATGATCTTAATGTGAACTTCTCTTGTCGTCCGATTTTTATAAAATTATATCAAGAATACTATCGATAATTTCTCTTTGAAACTTAATTCAGTTGGCAAGTATGATAAGACAAACTTGTAATGTATAGTGTTCCCAGAGATACATATGAGCACCCTTTCTTACTGAGCATCTAAAGCCAGCCATCATGGTTCCCTATTAGCGGGGCATGAAATTTGGCTATAACTACTGTGGATGTAGCCTTTCAGCACATGGTACCAATCAAGCATAACTAATCGGTTTTCACTCTATGAGTGCCTTGTGATGCTGAGGACCACATCGTAATATGATCAAGCTCGAGTTAGTGAGCATATTTACTCACATCAAGATCTATGTGTGCATCAGTGCATCTTCATGTCCTCTGATCGTTCATCTCGCTTCATCGATTTTGTCAATATCTTAACGTATCTACATGTGTCGGATTATTCGTCTTAGCCTCGTGAGTCCCGCTATCGCTTCCATGCTCTTACTGTGCCTCCTCGTATAATTACAATATAATTATAATCACACATGCTTGATAATAAATAAAAAAATAAAGGCTCATAGGCCCTAATAATAATGATCACATCATACACATACATCATATCATACGGTCCATGAATATGTGTTCACATCATCTATCATATGTATATGTTATTATATAGGACTACTAAATAAATAATAATAGTTAATTAAATATTTTAATTAATTCATTTGACTCATCGACTACAGACGTACTAGGCCACTATGTTATGGTCCCTAGACGATATAGGGAAATCCAATCATTTGAACATATCTATCTTCAGTTACCATATATCTATAGTCCCTTATCCATCTAATATCCCAAAGACCATATATTGCGTAGAGTGTTGTCAGACACATACGGTTTCCAATCAAGTCTCACTCTAATCAGATTCTCCTAGAGAACTCTTTCTCTCTCAATCCGAATGACCCTAGCTAGGGATTTGCTTGAGCAAAAACACATGGGATATTCCTCTCATGATATCAAGAGTGGATGATCCTATATTGACACTTAATTGCCTTCATAAGGTTGGCTACCATTCCCGAGAACTGATTAGAACTTTCCAAACCTATAAGTCCAACGTCAAAAAATGGAGTACTCATATAAGACATCTTTGTATCTCAAGTCTATGTACCAGATATACTATTGGGACTATAGAATCACTATCTGACATAAGGTATCAATGACCATCTAACATTCCGTAAGTGGATCAATTAGTGAACTCATTATCCAATGAGCATTTGTATTGTATCCTTAGTGTCCCCACACAAGTAACTATGAGACTAACCACCTCCATATATGGATGGGTATACAGCACACCAGTCCATCCGATTATCTCGATGTCCCTCTCGAGTAACCTATGACAAGGATTATTAAGGGTCTGTATTTAAAGGTGAATCAATCTCATTATTATGATCTCATCATGATCTGATTTCCATTGAATAAATCTAAGGATATTACAATATACATCTAGATAAAGTGAGAAAATATCAGTAATTATAAGTAAAGAGATTGACGTAGTGTATTACAAGTATCATCACTCACGTGATTGGCTTATAGGGCACCAATAACTAGCAATCTTCTACTTGACATAAAGCCAATCACCTACATGTCTGATCCCCATCAGACCTTATGACACTTAAAGATAATTTGAGACAATGGCTTCATTAGTAGATATACGATATTATCTTTGGATGTAACTCCTTCCATTGTTATATCTCCTTGGGTCATGGTCTCTCTGATCAAGTGGAACCTCCTTAGAATGTACTTAGACTTCTGATAAGACCTGGGTTTCTTTGCTTGAGCAATAACTCTGTTGTTGTCATAATTTAAGGAAATCGACTCCTTACTATCTGGCATGACTCCTAGATGCTAGTCATATATGCCCTACAAGCCAATCATATGAATGATGGCACATGTGACTTGACATGCACTCTTTTTACTTATTATTATTAGGTATTTTATCACTTTATCTTGCGTGTTTCATATATTGTGATGTCCATGGATCTGTACAATGGGAGTCGGATCGTAATGAGATCACGATAATGAGACCGATTCACTTTTAAACACGGATCCTAAATAATCTCAATCATAGGTTATTTGACAAGGACATCGAGATAACTGGACAGACTAGTATACCGTATACCCATCCATATAAAGGAGGTGGTTGGTCTCATAGATGCTCATGTGGATATACTAAGGATACAGTACAGGTGCTCATTGGAGAATGAGTTCACTGATTGATCTACTCATGGAATGCTAGATGGTTGATGATACCTTATTATTATACAGTGATTCTATAGTCCTAGTAGTATATCTGGTTCTTAGAATTGAGACATCAAGATTATATGAGTACTCCACTCTTTGATACCAGACTTAAAGGTTGGAAGCTCCAGATCTAGTACAACCGGTCATTGAGAGTGGTAGCCAACTTTACAAGAGCTATTGAGTGTCAACAGAGGATCATCTACTCTTAGTATTATGAGAGAAATATCTCATATAATCTTACTTAAATAAATCCTTACCCAAGGTTGTTTGAATTGAGAGAGAAAGAATTCTCAAGGAGAATTCGATTAAAGCGAGACTCGAAAAGAGACCGTATAGACCTGATAGCACCATGCCTGATATAGGGTCTCTGGGGTATTAAATGGATAAGGGACTATATATACATGGTAAATGAGAATAGATAGGTCTAAAGGATTGGATTCCCCTGTATCATCTAGGAACTATGGCGTAGGGGCCTAGTACGTCCATAGTCGATGAGTCAAGTGAATTATTATTGAGATAATAATTCACTGAGTCAAAAGGAGTTCTGACAAGTATAACTCATGGCCAACTTTATATTGGGCCTAGAGGATCACATACATATGGTAGGTGTTGCAATGAGTAGAGGTTCGGATATGAGATATCCGCCGAAGTCCCTATCTTAATAGATATCTGTTAAGCCCCTGAATTATTAGATCCTATAAATGAGATCTAATAAAAGCTAATAAGAGATTATTAGGTAGAGATCCACTAATCTAAGAGGCTTGGGTAATTGGATGAAGATCCAATATCCAATAGGACAACATTCATTAGGGTTAATTTAACAAGGGACCTCTATAAATAGGAGGGAACCAAAGACCCATAGGCTAGGGGTTTTTTTTTGCAGCCACCTCCTATTCTCCTCCCTCCCCTCTCCTCCTCAACCAATAGCCCCAGTTTGGGGCGTGTGGACAGCAAGAAGTGTCGACCCCTTCTTGATCACATAGTATGCGCTACGAGGAGATTTGGATAGCGATTTAAAAAGCGTCGTCATAGCCCCTACCATGTGGATTATCACTAGAGAGGAGGATATTTGAACTCTTTCATCCAATCCTATAAATCTCTAAGAATCGAGAGATATATGATCTCCCTAGGTAATTATCTTATGTATAGTTTTTCGGTTTCATAGGTTTTTGTGCACCAACTTTGCACGACGATAAGAACCTCTTTTCTGTAGGAAATATGTGATTTTTATTTTTATTCTTCTATTGCACATATGATATCATCAAAGATTTATCAACAATGGTATCAGAGCTAGGTTGCTCATGCAAACGATTAGCTTTTAAACTGCATGTGCTGTGTTCAATCGCGTAAGAATCGTTTTACGCGATTGTAGTAATTTTTTATCGTAGATATCAGATCTGTGCTCCAATTTATTTCTCCATTATAAGGTGTTTTATAGAGGGCTTTTGATGCCAAATATGTTGGCACAAAAGAGGAAGAAAGGGCAGCAATAGTTGTTGCCCCTTTAGATTTAGATCTGAGACAAGGCCTACTGGTACCCCATTTGAGGCGGGACTTAGAAGTCATCGATCCCTTGCTCTCTTAGCCTTGCAAACTCCATGCCGAGAGCTTTTCTTATTGCTCTTGACCTGGCCAAAAGCAGTAGGAACGAGAGTAGCAAGGCTGCTCTCAACCTGCTACATGGTAGTCCCTGTAGCTAGGTTTCTTAGCCATAATGGTTGCCCTAGCAACCAGGACTCTTAGCGCATATCAAAGATGGTCTTTTTCCTTTATCATCGCCAACCCCACACCAAAGGAGCAAATGGTGGATTAAAGTTCGGCGACTCAACAACAACAAGCGGAGAACAATTGGGAGTCAGATCGGCAAAGAGCGAAGATCGAAGATCCAACAAATTCCTAGCTTCAACGAGGGCGCCCGAAGGAATAAGTGGGGAGAATGTCACGGACTAAGCGGCCTAATGCTTGCTTGTCCATGTCCCTTTTGGTTTGTTATTACTAGGGCTCCATGGTTGCAAGGGACTCCACTTGTACTAGAATCGATCTGTAGTGGATGATGGCTAGGGTTTTCTAGCCATGCAAGGCAACTTTGTGGCCTAGGATTCTTGGCCATAAGGGAGTCCTTAGTGGTTGAGATTTCCTAGCTACATAAGAGACTTCCTGCCATATGAGGATACCCTATGGTAGGGTAACCATAGAGAATAGCAAAATAATTAATTAAATAGTTTTATTAATTATAATTATTATTATCTAGTAGTCTTATATGATGTGATGTGTACATATGATGTATGATATGGACGAATGATCATGGACCGTGTGATGTGTATGTACATGTGATTATTATTATTGTTGGGGCCTACGAGCCTCTATTTTTTTCTCATTTATTGTTAGGCCGGCATGCTTATAATTAAGTTGTAATTACACAAGGAGATGCAGCGGGAGCGTGAAAATGATAGTATGACCCATGAGGACGAAACGGATGATCACGACGCATGGAGATGCATCGAAATACTAACGAAACCAACGAGGACGAGATGGATGATCACAGAGCATGAAGATACACCATTGCATATATAGATCTTGATATAAATGATTGAGTCCACTGGCTTGGGCTTGATCACATTAGGATATGGTTTATGATCATTTGGTGTGATTGCTCATGCAATGTGTGATTATATATACACCTACTAGGTATATATACATTTGCATGCGATGTAGATATATATTAAATATGTATATGTGTGACACATCCTATTAGGAGATTGAATCAAAAATCCCCTCTATTAATAATATTAAGTTGGTAGGCGTGAGATAATTAGATTGACCCACGTGGCCTTCTATCGTTATAGATAGGAACCAATTCTCGGTGTATGTTGAGTTGGTCGAGTCTCTCGAGACTCACCTATATCACGATTCGCTATCTTATCTATAACATAGAGATGTCACCAGTGACCTGAGGACATGGCATGCTTGGTCGAGTCCCTCGAGGGTATATCATTGAATCAGACTCATCTTATAATGATGGTGATGACTTAACCGAACATTATGGTTGGTCAAGTCCCTCGATACTATAGTAGCTCGGAGGTCGAACAGGATGGGAATTACAAGGAGTTGTGATTGATAAGAGTTGCCTACATTTACAAGTTTAACGTGATTGGTCGAGTCCCTCAAGGTTACATTAAGATGTCGATTGGATCCTGATCCCCACTAGAGATTCGACAGGGGTCTCTAATTCACATACCGGAGAGAGTTGTGTGTTTCATAAAAAATTAGTGGGAGAAGATTAAGATAGAAGTCCTTATCTTAATTATTTAAATTTTATAAAGTTTGCATATTATTTATTTCTACTATATCTTTAATTTTAGAAAAATATTACTTTCAAATTCTTTACATGGCATGCCAACCGCCTCACTTGTCCAAATTATATGGATTTGCTTCACAATCTAAGAATCGTTCTCATGGTAGAGAAAATTATGTACATCCTTGATATAGTGATCCCTACGCCCGATGAAAGGGCAAACGAGAATGAAATTGCTCGCTATGTGAAGTACATAAATGATTTCACTCTTGCTCAATATTATATGTTGGCCCCCTATGACTTCTGAGTTATAGAGATAGTATGAAAATATAGATGCTAATTTTATACTCTTGTATCTCTATAAACTGTTTGAGGAATAGGGAAGAACTTAGCGATATGAGATATCGAAGAGTCTCTTTCGCACCAAGATGATGAGGGGACACTAGTTTAGAACCATGTCCTTAAAATGATTAAGTGGATAGAGAAACTCACAGGTCTAGGAATGATCATAGAGGATAACCTATATGTAGATCTTATGCTTTAGTCCATACTAGATTCCTTTGCTTAGTTCATAATAAATTTCAATATGAACAAACTTAAAGTTATACTCCCAGAGCTCCTCAATATGTTGAGAGAAGTAGAGAGCACCATCAAGAAAGAGAAGCTAGTTCTCTATGCTGGTGACACCAGAAAGAAAAAAAAAGGCTGAGAAGTCCCTTAAGAAGGGCAAGGGTAAGGGTAAACTGGGTAAGGCAAAGGTTGCCAAGAAAGACCTAGCCAAGGACAAAGGTCGATGCTTTTACTATAGCAAAGATAGGCACTGGAAGAGGAACTACAAAGAGTACCTTACAGAAAGGGCAAAATAGAAGTTTGGAAAAGCTTTAGATACATTCATGATCAATCTCTATTTGTCAAAATCTTATTATAACATATGGGTATTAGATACCGGGAGTGCTTATCACATCTGCAATATGTCGCAAGTTCTGACATGACCTAGGAGATTAAAGAGAGGTGAGATGGACCTCAAGATGGGCAATGGAGCAAAAGTTGCTGCAGTTGCTGTTGGCGAGGTCACCCTATATCTATCTGGTGGAGCTATTATTATATTAGATGCATGCTATTATATTCCTTTTATTATCAAAAATATTATTTCTATTTCATGTTTGATAGTTAGTGGATATAAATTAATTTTTGAGGACAATAGTTGTTCAATATCATTAGATGATGAGATCATCATGAGAGGAATGTTACATAATGGTTTATTTATGCTGACATAGCTCCACACATAATGAGTGTAAGTGAGTCTAAAAGGAAACGAGAAGAGGTGAACATTGCATATTTGTGGCATTGTAGGCTATGTCACGTCCATGAAGGAAGGATTCAAAAATTGCTAAAAGATGGATATCTAGATCCATTCGATTATGAGTCATATATGACTTACGAACCTTGCCTTTATGGAAAGATGATCAACTCTCCATTTAGTAGAATTTGAGATAGAGCCATTGAGTTGTTGAAACTCATACATAGTGATGTATATTATCTAATGTCAACTCATGTCATAGGTGGTTACTCCTACTTCATTACTTTCACTAACGATTTCTCAAGATATGAATATATGTACTTGATGAAGTACAAGTCTAAGGTCTTCGAGAAATTCAAGGAATATAAGAATGAAGTAGAGAACCAGACTGGAAAGAATATCAAAACCCTTTGGTCAAATTGAGGAGGTGAGTACTTGAGTACAGAGTTCACTCAATTCCTCAAAGACCATGAGATTCTATCCCAGTAGACACCTCCGTATATACCACAGCTCAATGGTGTATCAGAAAAGAGGAATCTGTTACAAACCTTTTATTTTCTAAGCTTGAATAATATATTTATTTAATATTTAAGTGTCTAAGTCCTAGTGGGCTCTATAAATAGGGATGTAATTGCTTCTTTCAAGCAATGAGAAATTATTCAGTCTTTTGGTTAAACCTAGGAGAAATAGGGATGTAATTGCTTCTTTCGAGCAATGAGAAATTATTCAGTCTTTTGGTTAAACCTAGGAGGCCAATCCTCTTGAAGTGATCAAGGAGGCTGATCCCCTCAAAGAGATCAAACCCTTTTCTTCCGTTTCATCCTCTTTCTACGTTAAAACCCTAAAGGGTCTTAACATTTGGTATCAGAGCAATGATCCTCGGTGTTTTCATTGTAATTTTGTTTCAACCTTGTCGCAGCCCCAATCAAAAAAAGAAGGAAGAAGAAGGGGGTGAACGTAGAAGAACGCGGCCACGCACCTCACTGCCCCTTCTTCCCAACTACAACCACCGCCATCTAACCCCCCCTGCTTCAACCGATGGCCATGTAACTCGTTGCCCTTGATCTCCAGCCGACAGCCACCGTACCTCTACGGCCAGAGATCTCTACCCCATCTCCCCGCTACTGCTGCTGCAATTGACATCCTCACATTTGTTGCCCGTGCACTTCCCCGTTGTCCTTGCACCTTCCCTCCGTGACCATCGTCGTCGTAGCCACCAATCTTGGCAGCAACCATCGCTAATTCCAAGCCACATGCCTCCACCGCTGCTCTCTAACCAGCAACCCCTTCTTCCTGGCCATGACCATTGCCAACTCTGCAACCCCTTCTGCCGCCCACGACACTACAGCCTTCTCCCCACAAACGCTGCCTTCCAAAATTTCCAACCGCACCATTGCAATCTCAACCCCGGCTACTCGACAGTCACCTTTTTGCATCGTAGCCCTGCAGTAATATCACTCGCAGCACGGAGCGATAGAATTTTTTCTCCTCATAGCAACCGCAGCGAACCTTACGCTGCACTTGAGCAATTCACGCCTTTAGTGCTGATGCCCTTAACCAGACATCAGAAGCACGAATAAGAAATTATAGATCTTTAGTCTTACGCAATGGCTAGTAATGACTCGGTAAAAGACTAAATGGAAGCACTCGAAATCAGAATTGAGAACCGACTATAGGAGACACTGAATTTAAAAAAAGTATATTGGAGGATTTTAGTAAATTACAACAAGTTGGAAGTTCAAGCTCTACAATGAATAGATCTTGAGATATGGGAAAGGGGCCTTGAGAATTTGACTCTGGCTACCCACTCATTATGGTGGACTTTCCAAGATGGGAAGATAGAGACCTGACCAGTTGGATTTCGAGGGTAGAGAAATTATTTCATTTCCACAGAACCCCTGAAGAATCCAAGATGGAAATTGCCTTCATCCAGTTAGACAGTGATGCACTTCAGTGGTATGACTGGTATGAAACTTGCCATAGAGTTCTCTCATGGGAGCAATTCAAGAGAAGGCTTCTTGTTCGATTTGGACCATCTGAGTATGAGAATATAGATGGATAGCTTGCAAAATTTTGTCAAACTTCCATAGTATTGGAATATCAGGGCAGATTTGAGTGATTGTCGAATCAAGCTAGGGATTAATCTAAACGATAACTTATGGGTACCTTTATTGAAGGACTTAATCTAGACATCATATGTGAAGTTAAGGCCCGACAATCTCTCACTATGATGGCTGTAATTTCGTTTGCATGCCTCTAGGAGGAGAAAATTAGTATGAAAAATTATTGAATCAGGGGTTTCAACAAATAGGTGATCAGCAAGCCGTCCACCCCATCTACTTCCAATCGAAGCCCTAACACTCGCAGCCTGACTCAAGAAGAACTCAGACATATATCAGCAAAAGGCTTATGTTAGCATTGTGATGAAAAATGGAGTAGGGGCACCATTGTAAATAAGGAAAACTCCTAATGATCGAATTGATTGAGGAGGAATTAAAGCAGAAGAGTTGGATCCTGATCATGAAAGTTTCAAAACTAAGGAAGATATTGAACCGTCACATACACAGTGCATGCATTGGCCGACTATCTAACCCACAAACAATGCAAGTTGCAGGAACTTTGAAATATCAGTCTATCACTATCTTGATTGACACGAGTAACACCAACAATTTTATGGATAGAAAGGTCGCCACTCGATTATCCTACCACATCGAAGGTTGTGCTAAATTTAAAGTAAAGGTTGCTGATGGACGGATTCTAACCTGTGATAGTAAGCGCTCCAAGATAAAGCTCACTATATAGGGTCAAGAGTTGCTCATGGATTTCTTTGTACTTTCCTTAGAAGATTATAAAGTGGGGCTAGGAATCGAATGGCTATCAACCTTGGGTGATGTTTTCTGAAACTTTTCTAAACTAATAATGAAGTTTTTTGTTAATGGAAAGTAGGTGATTCTAAAGGGCCAATGTGGAAGTACGATACCACTGTCACTAGCCATTAGATGGAGAAGGTTCTTCGAAAGACACATACTGATTTCCTGGTACAATTATAGTGTATCGATCAAGAAATCAATGGGCATATTCCAGTTGAAAGTATTGAGTCACTGCTTAAAGAATTTGTAGATATATTTGCATAACCACAAGGACTCCCACCTCCTTGACATCATGATAATTGGATTCCAATAATACCCGAGAAAGTACAAACTAATGTCCGACCCTATAGATATCCACATTTCCAAAAGGCAAAAATAAAGAGGATTGTCAATGAGTTACTAGAAACATGGGTTATAAGAGCTAGCGTTAGCTCCTATTCCTCCCCTATTTTGTTGGTCAGAAAGAAGGATGGCTCTTGGCTGATGTGTGTTGACTATCGAGCACTCAATAGTATCACAGTGAAAGATAAATATTCTATTCCAGTAGTGGACAAACTATTGGATGAGTTAGGAGGAACCCAAGTATTCACTAAATTGGACCTCAGATTGGGCTATTATCAAATTCGAGTATATGCAGATGATATTTAGAAAACTACCTTCAGGACATATAATGGCCACTATGAATTTTTCATCATGTCTTTTAGGTTGACCAATACACCCTCTACCTTTCAGAGTTTAATGAATGATATATTTTGAGCTTATCTTTCTAAGTTTGTTCTTGTTTTCTTTTATGATATTTTGGTATATAATCCCTCCTTAGAGAGCCATTTATTACATCTGGGAAATGTCCTTACCATTCTTCGTAAGCATTGTCTTTTTATTAAGAAATCCAAGTGCAGTTTTGGGCAATCAGATGTTGAGGATCTTGGCCATATCATCTCCTAAAAGGGTGTTGCAGTTGATCCTTCCAAAATCCACGTGATGAACGATTGGCCGATTTCGAAGTCACTTAAAGCTTTAAACGGATTCTTGGGGCTGACAAGCTATTACGGAAAGTTTGTGAAGAATTATGGCAAAATCAGTGCCCCCTTAACAACGCTTTTGAAGAAAGATACATTTAAATGGTCGGAAGGGGCAAACCACACATTTAAATCCTTGAAGATTTCAATGACGATGACTCTGGTGCTTGCCTTCCCTGATTTTACCAAGTTATTTATAATTGAATCTAATGCTTCGGGAGCAAGTATAAGAGCTGTCCTAATGCAGGAAGGCCAGCCCATTGCTTATGTTAGTAAGGCTCTCTCTCCCTCCCATTTAATTTTATCTATTTATGATAAGAAAATGCTAGCCATTGTACATGCAATCATAAAGTGGAAACCCTACTTAATTGGCTGACGATGCCTAATACACACTAATCACAAAAGCTTTAAATATTTCCCGGAGTAAAAGATTTCTTCTTTAGAATAGCAGAAATGGGTCACAAATTTATTGGGATTCGATTATGAAATTATCTATAAAAAGGGGAGCGAGAATCTAGTTACAAATGCACTCTCACGCCTTCCAGAACAAACTAAACTAATAGCTATATCTATTCCCAATTGAGACGTTGGAACTTATCAAAAAAGAATGGTCAAATGATCCTGAGATCCAGAATATTATTAAAAGGCTAGAAGAAGCTTCAGATACTATTTCAAATTATCACTGAGATTCAGTGGACTTGCGCTATAAAGGCCGAATAGTTGTAGCCCCACATTCTTCTTACCGGGAGATAATTTTGAAAGAGCTTCATTCGTCACCAACTGTTGGTCATTCTGGATTTCTTTGCACCTATAGACAAGTCCAACAATTTTTTTACTGGAAAGTAATGAAAATTTTATCAAACAGTTTGTCGCTGAATGTGATGTTTGCCAGCGCCATAAAAGTGAGACAATGGCTACCCCTGAGCTGCTTCAGCCCTTCCCTATTCCTAATATTGTTTGGACTGATATTTCTATGGACTTCATTGACTGACTTTCATCATCACAAGGGAAAAATACTATACTTGTAGTTGTAGATAGGCTTACAAAGTATGCTCATTTTTGTGCTTTACGACATCCTTATACTACCATAGGTGTTACTCGTATCTTGGTGGAGAATATAGCTAAATTGCATGGGAGTCCCCATTCCATTATTAGTGACAAGGACAAGGTTTTTACTAGCTCTTTTTGGAAAGAGTTTTTTCGGTTACAAGGTACCCAACTGAATATGAGCACTACTTATCATCCATAAACAGATAGACAGACTGAAATGGTAAACAGGTGTCTTAAAAATTACCTCAAATGCTTTACCAGTGACAAGCCAAAAGAATGGATTAAATGGCTTCCTTGGGCATAATGGTGGTATAATACCTCTTATCATTCTTCAATTAAAATGACTCCTTTTGAAGCTATTTATGGTCGACACCCACCTTCAATTCCTACCTATGTCTCCGGTTCTTCCAAAGTTGATCAAGTAGACAAGGAATTGCTTGATAGAGATAAGATTATTCAGCTTTTATAGAATAACCTCACAACTGCATAAGCCAGAATGAAACAACAAGCTAATAAACATCAAAGTAAATGGGAATTTATCGTGGGTGATTAGGTTTTCCTTCGTCTTCAACCCTACAAGCAAACCTCTATAAAGGTCCGATCTTTTATAAAGCTATCTTCTCGATTCTTTGAGCCTTATAAAGTATTGGAGTGGATTGGGCTAGTTGCATATCACTTGGATTTGCCTACTGGTTCTAAGTTACATCCAGTTTTTCATGTTTTCATCCGTAAGAAAAAATTGGGTGAAGAGGCGAGAGTGCAATGCCATTTATCAAATATCTCTACTTCTGGGAAAATCTAAACTCACCCACAAGTCATACTGGATCGACGAGTTATAATGTACCGAAGACATCCTATGATAGAAGTGCTAGTGCAATAGACCAATTTATCAAAGGAAGACGCCACTTGGGAGTCCTACAGCACGCTACGAGAGAAGTTTCTAGAATTTGTTGCTACTCAACCTTGAGGACAAGGCTGATTTGACAAGGGTGGAACTGTTACGAACCTTTTATTTCCTAAGCTTGAATAATGTATTTATTTAATATTTAAGTGTCTGAGTCCTGGTGGGCTCAATAAATAGGGATGTAACTATTTCTTTCGAGCAATGAGAAATTATTCAGTCATTTGGTTAAACCTAGGAGATCGATCCCCTTGAAGAGATCAACCCCTTTTCTTCCGCTTCATTCTCTTTCTACGTTAAAACCCTAAAGGGTCTTAATAGAATTGCACACTATTAGACATAGTACAATCTATGATGAATTTCGCTGACCTACCCACTTCATTCTAAGGATGTGCCCTAGAGATCACAGCTTACCTTCTGAACAGAATTTCAACTAAGTCAGTGGTGTATACTTCATATGAGATATGAAAAGGAAAGAAGCACAATCTTAAGATTGTTAAGATTTGAGGCTGTCTTACCCACGTCAAAAGACACAACTCCGATAAGTTGGAATCCAAGACGAAATAGTACAAGTTTATGGGATACCCAAGGAAACTTGTGGGTATTATTTCTATCACTCTAAGGACCAAAAGGTCTTTGTAGCCAAGAAAGTAGTGTCCCTTGAGAAATAATACATTCTTGGTGGAGACAGTGGGAGCATGATAGAGTTGAGCGAGATTGGAGAACCTAGCTCAAGCACCATTCCACAGCTAGAGTCTGTTCAGGTACCTAGCACACAAGTTCCGACTTCACGTAGGTCCAATAGAGCATCACATTCTCCTAAGAGATATGTGAGATATATCAGAAAAGAAGATGTTGAGGATATTGATCTTCAGACCTATGAGGAGGCTATTATGAGTATAGACTCCGGAAAGTAGCAAGAAGCCATGAATTGAAAGATGGATTCTATGTACTCCAATAAGGTTTGGAACCTAGTTAATGTACCCAAGGGTATTGTACTCATTAGCTACAAGTGGATCTTCAAAAAGAAGATTAAAGTAGATAGAAAGGTAGAGACCTATAAGGCAAGACTAATAGCTAAAGGGTATTATCAAAGGCAAGGTGTTGACTATGACGAAACTTTCTCACCCGTAATCATGCTAAAATCTATTTGAATTTTATTAGCTATTACAGCACACTATGATTATGAGATCTGGTAGATAGATGTAAAAATTGTATTCCTCAATGGCAACCTCGAGGAGGTGTATATAATATAGCCTAAGGGATTCGTGTCCAAGGATAGTCCAAATAAGGTGTGTAGGTTACTTAGGTCTATTTATGGACTGAAGTAAATTTTTTAAAGTTAAAACATAAGATTTGATGAGACGATCATATCTTGACTTCGTTAAGAACGAAGATGAGCCTTGTGTATACAGGAAGGTAAGTGGGAGTATTATCACCTTTCTAATATTGCATGTGGATAACATCCTAATCATTGGGAACGATATAGGAATGCTCTCCATAGTAAAAACTTAGCTATCTAGACACTTCTCCATGAAGGACTTAAGGAAAACATCCTACATATTAGGGATTCGGATCTATAGAGATAGATCCAAGAAGATGCTTGGCTTATCCCAGTCCAGGTACATAGACACCATTGTCAAAAGGTTTGGCATAAAAAATTTCAAGAGAGGTCTCATACCAATAAGATATGAAATATCACTTTCTAGGAGTATGTCCTCAAAGACTCCTAAAGCAAGGACAGATATGGATATGATACCCTAAGCATAAGTGATAGGGTATATCATGTATGCTATGTTATGTACTAGACCTAATATATTATATGCTATGAGTATCACAAGTAGATATCAGGTAGATCCAGGATTGGAGCACTGGAAAGTAGTAAAGTATATCCTTAAGTACTTAAGAAGGACTAAGGATTTTTTACTGGTATATGGAAGCAGTAGCCTCAAGGTTGAGGGATACATGGACTCGAGCTTCCAGTTCGATATCAATAATAGCAAATCTATTTCAGGTTATATGTTCACCCTGAATGGAGGAGTAGTGTGTTGGAAGAGTTCCAAGCAAGACAGTACTGTTGACTCGACCATAAAGGTGGAGTATATTGTTATGGTAGAGATAGTAAAGGAGAGAGTCTGGATAAAGAAGTTTATCACAGATCTTGGAGTCATATTGAGCAGCGAAGAGCTAATTCCTTTATATTGTGATAATAACAAGGTGATTGCTTAAGGGAAGGAACCCAAGTCTCATCAAAAGTCAAACCATATTTTGAGGAGGTTCCACCTGATAAGAGAGATTATCGCCCGAAGAGATGTAGTAGTAGAAAGAGTTACATCTGAAAATAACATTACAGATCCACTGATGAAGTCATTATGTCATAATGTCTTTAAGCGTTACAGGGGTATGATGAGAATCAGACATGTAGGTGATTGACTTTAGGTCAAGTGGAAGATTGTTAGTCATATGTGCCTTGTAAGCCAATCATATGAGTGATGGTATGTGTGACTTGACATGCACTCTTTTTACTTATTATTATTAGGTATTTTATCATTTTATCTTATATGTTGCATATATTGTGATGTTCATGGATCTGTGCAATAGGAGTCAGATCATGATTAGATCATGATAATGAGATCGATTCACATTTAAACACGGATTCTAAATAATCCCGATCATAGGTTACTCGACAAGGACATCGAGATAACTAGACAGACTGGTATACTGTATACCCATCCATATGATGGAGGCAGCTGGCCTCATAGCTGCTCATGTGGGGACATTAAGGGTACAGTACAGGTGCTCATTGGAGAATAAGTTCACTGATTGATCCGTCCACTGAATGCTAGATGGTTGATGATACCTTATTATCAGACAATGATTCTATAATCCTACTAGTGTATCTGGTCCTTAGACTTGATACACCAAGGATGTCTTGTATGAGTACTCCACTCTTTGATACCCGACTTTTAGGTTTATAAGCTCCAGATCTAGTATAACCAAACATTGGGAGTGGTAGCCAACCTTACAAGGGCTATTGAGTATCAATAGAGGATCATCCACTCTCGGTATCATAAGAGAAATATCTCATATATTCTTAGTTAAATAAATTCTTGGTCAAGGTTGTTTAGATTAAGAGAAAAAAAGTTCTCCAGGAGAATCTGATTAGAACGAGACTCGAGAAGAGACCGTATGGACCTAACAGCACCATGCCCGGTATAAGGTCTCTAGGGTATTAGATAGATGATAGACTATATGTACATGGTAACTAAGGATAGATAGATCCAAAAGATTGGATTCCTCTATATTGTCTAGGGACTGTGGCCTAATGGCCTAGTATGTCCGTAGTCGATAAGTCGGGTGAATTATTATAGAGATAATAACTCACTAAGTCAGAGGAAGTTCTAACAAGTATGACTCATGGCCAACTCGATATTAGGCCTAGAGGATCACACACATATTGTAGGTGTTGCGATGAGTAGAGGTTCGGATATGAGAAATCTATAAGAGCCCCTATCTTAATGGATATATGTTAAGCCCTTGAATTATTGGATCCTATAAATGAGATCTAGTAAGAGCTAATAAGAGATTATTGGGTAGAGACCCATTAATCCAATAGGCTTGGGTAATTGGATGGAGATCCAATACCCAATAGGGCAAGATCCATTATAGTTAAGTTGACAAGGGACCTCTATAAATAGGAGGGAATCAAAGGCCCACATACTAGGATTTTTTTGGTAGCCACCTCCTATTCTCCTCCCCCTCTCCTCCTTAGACAATAGCCCTAGTTTGGTGCGTGTGGATAGCAAGAAGGGCCGGCCCTTCTTGATCACGTAGTGCACGCTGCAAGGAGATTTGGGTAGCGATTTGAGAAGCGTCGATGCCGCCCCTACCATGTGGATTATCGCTAGAGAGGAGGACATTTGAACTCATTTATCCAATCCTATAGATCTGTAGAAATCCAAGGATATACAATCTCCTTAGGTAATTTTCTTATAGCGTAGTTTTTCGATTTCGTAAGTTTTTATGTGTCAACTTTTACACGATGATAAGAATCTCTTTTTCTGCGAGAAATCTATAATTTTTATTTTTGTTCTTCCACTACGCATATGATGTCACCACAAATTTCCCAACACTAGATATATAATGAACTTTTTTATCCGCTCTCTCTTTTGCTACTTCTACCATAGCAATATACTCCGCCTTTGTGGTCGAGTCAATAGTAGTGTCATACTTGGAGTTTTTCTAGAACATTGCTCCTCAATTCAAGGTGAACATATATCCTAAATTAGACTTGATATCATCAATATCGGACTAGAAACTCGAGGTTATAAAACCCTCAATATGGAGACTACTAGTTATAGGTGCCTTGTAAGCCAATCATGTAAATGATGACACGTGTGACATCATACATATTCTTTTTTATTATTATTTATTAGTATTTTATCACTTTATATTGCATGTTGCATATATTGTGATGTTCATGGATTTATGCAATGGGAATCAAATCGTAATGAGATCATGATAGTGAGACTGATTCGTCTTTAAACACAGACCCTAAATAATTATGATCATATATTACTTAAGATAGACATCATGATAATTGGACATACTGGTATTTTATACATCCATCCATATGATGGAAGCAGTTAGTCTCATAGCTACTCGTGTGGGGATACTAAGTATACAATGCAAGTGCTCATTAGAGAATAAGTTCCTGATTAATCCACTCACGGAATTTTGGATGGTTGATGATACCTCATTATCATACAGTGATTCTGTAGTCCCAGTAATGTATTTGATCCTTAGACTTGAGATACTAAGGATGTCCTATATTAGTACTTCACTCTTTGATAATGAACTTATAGATTTAAAAGTTTCAAATCTAGTGCAACTAGTTATCGGGAGTGGTAGCTAACCTTATGAGGGATATTGAGTGTTGATAGACGATCATCTGCTCTCAGTATCCTGAGAAGAATATCTCATATCTTCTTACTTAAACAAATCCTTAGCCAATGTCATTCAGATTGAGAGAGAAAGAGTTCTTCGGGAGAATCCGATTAGAGCGAGACTTAAGCAGAAATTGTATGGGCCTAATAGCACCATGCTTGGAATACGATTTCTAGGATATTATATGGATGAGGGACTATAGGTATATGATAACTGAGGACAGATAGGTCCAAAAGATTAGATTTCCCTTATTGTTTGGGGACTACAACGTAGTGGCCTAGTATGTCCGTAGTCGATGAGTCAAGTGAATTATTATGGAAATAATAATTCACTTAGTTAGAAGGAGTTCTGACAGATATGACTCACGGCCAACTCGATATTGAGCCTAGAGGGTCAAACACATTTGGTAGTTACTGTGACAAGTAGAGGTTCAGATATGAGATATCCACTAGAGCCCCTATCTTATTGGATATTCAATAAGCCCCTGAATTATTTGATCTTATGGATGAAATCTAATAAGAGCTAATAACATATTATTAGATAGAGACTCACTAATCTAAGAGGCTTAGATAATTGGATGGAGATCCAATATCCAATAAGGTTGAGTCCATTAGGGTTAAGTTGACAAGGGGCCTCTATAAATAAAAGGGAACCAAAGGCCTATTGACAAGGGTTTTCTTGGTTACCACCTCGTATTTTTCTCTCCCCTTGAGGAGTGTCTTTGGAATCCTTGCCATGTGGATCATGTTGGAAAATCGTGAATCGGCATCTCATGCGCAACGAAAAATAAAAATAAGATCAGATTTTTCATAGTTAAGTACTTGGTCGTTGTGCGATGATTAGTGTGTGAAAAATCATAAATTCAAAAAATCACATGTATCATGTTAGAAGTATTACTTAGAGAGATCATATATCCCTAAAATTTTTAGATCCGATAAAGAGGATAAAGGAGCATTAGCATACTCCTCTCTAGCGGTAATTCATATAGCGGACGCAATGATGACGCTCCTCAGATCACTGCGAGATCACCCTCTCCACGTGCACCACAAGGCTACTTGAGCCAAGGAGGAGAAGAGGATACTGAGAAGAATAGGAGGGGCAACTACTAATAGCTCTTAGCCTATGAACCAAGAAGTTCCTCCTATTTATAGAGGTGCATGAAGCTTATCCTTAATAGATCCTATTCACATTGGATCTCTATCCAATTATCTAATTGGACCTCTATCCAATTGGATCTTATCCAATCACCCAATTGAATCTTATCCAATCATCTAATTAGATCTCTATCTAATCATCCAATTGGATCTATCCTGATGGAAATCATCAATTTAGCAACCATACACCCCGATAGCTAAAGAGCTATGATACATATGGAATGCAAATTGACACCCTCCAACGAATTGAAAACAAGGCGGATCGTTCAAGAATGAAGTAAGGGAAACTATTCTAATTACCTATCAATAGAAAATTGATAAAATAACTAGAATAGCACTTTGAATTCCCTTAAAACGCCACAAACTAACAAGTCTGATAAGTCAAAGGAAAAGCAAAGATTTGGGTTGAGCATACAAGCAAATCTCTGATAAGTTCTAAAGTTCATGCAAGAACTTAAAAACAAAACACTCACCGGTGTTGAAGAATTGTTATACTTCCCAATTTGTCTGTCTCTTACACTGAGAGTCAACCTCATTTATATAGTATGAGGATAGTACAAGAGAATGAATGCATTAAATAACATTTATATTTCTAATTCATGAATTTTGGTAAACATATTGAATGGACTTTTATTCTTCAAGTTGAGGTCTTCAAATTTGTCCTCTCTCTTTATGATCACGTTGGCCATTTTAGAATCTTCTTGCAATCATAGAATATTGATTGAGTCTTGACTAGCTTGATCTGGTTCATATCATTCCCCTTTCAAAAGGATTCGTCCTCGAATCATAGCCTCCATCACCTTCTAGAGAGAGCATCAGCGATCACATTTTCCTTACCTTTCTTTTTTTCTTTGATCTTTGATTTCCTCTCTTTTTTTTTTACTTTTGATTTTCTCTCTCTCATTTTTTTTTAAAATTTCGATATCTTTCTTTTTTTCCTTTTTTTTTACCTTTGATCTTCTCCTCTCTCTTTTTTTTCTTTGATCTTTGATTTCCTCTCTTTTTTTTTTTACTTTTGATTTTCTCTCTCATTTTTTTAACTTTCTGTTTCTCTTTCTTTTTGACGATAAAGTGAGGGGAAAAAAATGAAAAACAAACAGTGATAGCACAAGAAACACAACAATAAGAAGAAAGGAAGAATAGCAATTATGGATATCGTGATAAGAGAACAGCGAAAAGTTAAAAGATAACAAATAAATGGATAAGCAAACCTCAAACTTGAGCCATGCTCTGATACCAAATGATGAAAATCATCAATTTAGCAATCATACACCCCACTAGCTAAAGAGCTATGATATATATGGAATGCAAATTGACACCCTCAACGAATTGAAAACAAGGCGGATCGTTCAAGAATGAAGTAAGGGAAACTATTCTAATTACCTATCAATAGAAAATTGATAAAATAACTAGAATAGCACTTTGAATTCCCTTAAGACGCCACAAACTAACAAGTATGATAAGTCAAAGGAAAAGCAAAGATTTGGTTTGAACGCATACAATAAAAGCTGATAAGTTCTAAAGTTCATGCAAGAACTTAAAAACAAAACACTCACCGGTGTTGAAGAATTGTTATACTTCCCAAAATTGTCTTACACTGAGAGTCAACCTCATTTATATAGTATGAGGATAGTACAAGAGAATGAATGCATTAAATAACATTTATATTCCTAATTCATGAATTTTGGTAAACATAGCTGAATGGACTTTTATTCTTCAAGTTGAGGTCTTCAAATTTGTCCTTCTCTCTTTATGATCACGTTGGCCATTTTAGAATCTTCTTGCAATCATAGAATATTGATTGAGTCTTGACTAGCTTGATCTGGTTCATATCATATCCAATTATCCAATTAGATCTTGTCCATAGGATCCAAACTAGAAGCTCCGCAAATATCTCATATCTGCACCTCTACTCGTCGCAACATCTATCTAATGTGTGACCTTCTAGGCCCAATATCGAGCTGGCCTTGAGTCGCTCCTATTAGAACTCCTAATATAGTAAATTATTATCTTCATAATAATTCACTCGACTTATCAACTATGGATGTACTAGGCCAATATGCCATAGTCCTCAAACAGTATAGAGGGACCTAATCCATTATGCATGTATGTCCTCAGTAACAATATATCTATAGTCTCACATCCAACTAATATCCCAGAGACCGTATATTGGGTATGATAATGTCAGGCCCATACAAAATCTTGTTCGAGTCTCTCACTAATTGGATTCTCCTAGAGAACTCGTTCTCTCTCAATCTGAACGACCCTGGCCAGGAATTTTGTCTGAGCGAGCACACGCAGGATATTTTTCTCATGATATCGAGAGCAAATGATCTTCTATTGATACTCAATTTTCTTTATAAAGTTGGTCATAGGACCCTAGCAGGGTTGGGTCCTACTCAACCAAGTAGCAACAAATAAAAACCCTATGAGATTTTAATAAACCCCACTAGCCACCTCTATCCTATAAAGAAGAGCGGCTAGGGTTTATTTTTGGGGCCTTAAGACTTCATATCCGTTGCCCCCTTTACTGGGTAGGTTGACTAGGGTTGAGGGGAAAATAGGTAATTTACTTAAGAAGCAATGTAGAATCTCATATTTTGATGATGAAATCAATTGATAGGTTATTTGATCTAATCCATATTATTAAGATAAGTGTGTAGGATTAACTATGATAGCAATGAAGATATAAAGCAAATTATCGGAGTCAAGTACAATGGGAGTTCGAGAGTCCATCGAAAGTTTGAAGAATCGTCAGAAGTGCTGCCAAAACAGGTCGAGAATGAATCAGGGACCTATCGAAAATTTCAAAAGTTCGCAGGAAGGTTTGTCGGAGGTTCACGAAGCTCACCAAGAAAGTTCAAAAGCTTACCAAAAGATTCATCGGAACTTGCCTTAAAATCTGGGAGCTTGCTAGGAGTCCGCGGGAAGATATCTAAAGGTGTGTCAGAAGTCCACCGGAAGCTCGTCGAAAAAAGACTCGACATCACCAAATTATAATTTGCTTAGAAATATATTTTAATTTTATATTTAGCATATAATTAGGGTTAGGATTATATGATAATCCTAATCAACCTTGTAGGGGCTAATTGGGCCTTAATTAGACTGAATTGGGCCAGATTCAAGGCCTATTCAGTAATATTGAACCATGTTAGGCAGTGGTATCGCCCCGGAAACAGGTTCCCAAGTGGTCTGGGTGATGGTACTGCCCCAAGTCAATGGTGGTATTGTTGATAGTTATTACCTGTAAGTGGTGGTACCGCTTAATAAGCGATGGTACTGCCTGACAAGCGGTGGTACCACCCCTCCATAGAGTCTGAGGACCCTATCAGGTGGTAATACCGCCAGACTGGACGATGGTACTGCCCAATACACTGATAGAGTAGGGTCAACTAGCGATGGTACCGTCAGTGCTAGGCGATGGTACTGTCAGTACTTGAAAATCCAGGATGTGACTCTTTTTTGCTCTAATTTTGAAGCCAATTGAGCTTATAAATACCCCTTACTTCTCAGCTGGCTATGCACATTGTGAATTGATAAAAACTGAGTCAAAACTCTAGCAAATTTATATTCAAAAGCTTGAGTGTTCATCTCCCAAAGCCATGCTTGTAAAAGTTCTGTAAGAGAGTGTGAACTGCTTGTAAAAGTTCTGTAAGATAGTGTGAACCACTTGTAAAGTATATAAGAGGGGTGCATGGTCCTTCTTCTTCAATAAGAATTGATAGTGGAAATTGAGAATCTCATCGGAGGAGGTTTTAAAAGTAGACGTAGGTCATTTGACCGAACCACTATAAATCACTGCTTACTTCTCTTAGTGTGAGTTTCTAAATTGCTGCATTTTAATTTTTACTTGGCTGCAATCTCTTAATCTTTTTATCTCAACTCTCTTTTGTATTCAATCAAAATATTCACTTTGCTGAAATCTTTTTCGTTGGATCGAAACTTCTCAATGCATAATTTTTTTTCTAAATCATTTTGAATTTATGATTTTTATCCACTGCACTAACTCACCCCCCCCCCTCCCCTCTCATTTTTCTCCAGAATACGATATTGTATTCTAGCATACAAGAGGGTCATTCAATTACACGTTCGCCTATATTTAATGGGTCAGATTACACCTATTGGAAGACTCGCATAAAGATTTTTCTTATTTCAATAGATTTTGAACTTTGAAATATTATTAAAAACGGCTTTCAAAAATCTTTTCTTCTGATGAACAAAAATCTTCTCTTCCAATGAACGAATGGAATGAATTAGAGAAGAAGGTTTTTGCTCTTAATGCAAAGGCTATGAATGTCTTGTTTTGTGCTCTTGATAAAAATGAGTTTAATCATATTTCGATTTGTGAATCGGCTTTTGATATTTGGCATACTTTTAAAATCACTCATGAAGGCACTAACTAGGTGAAAGAGTCCAAAATCAACCTCTTGGTGTATTCTTATGAATTATTTCGGATGAAACTAAGTAAGTCGATCGAAGACATGCACACCTGTTTTATGAATGTCGTCAATGGACTCAAAGCACTTGAGAATGATTTTTCTAATTTCGAACTTATAACTAAAATCTTATAATCTCTCCCAAAAGATTGGGATACAAAAGTTACGGCCATCCAAGAGGCTAAGGACCTAAAAAATTTTCCTCTCGAAGAACTTATTGGGTCATTGATGACCTATGAAATGACATGTCATGCTCATAATGAGCTCGAGAACCCCCTTCCAAAGAATAGGAAGGATATGGCATTAAAAACATAAGAAGACTACCTTGAAAGAATCTTTAAGTGATGAGGACCTTGATGATGAACTTACACTCTTGACTTAGAAATTCAAAAAATTTATAAGGAATAAATTTAAACATGATTCTAAAAACAAACTTGGACCCAAAAAGGAACAAGCAATATGCTATGAATGCAAGAAGCCAGAACACTTCAAAAGTGAATGCCCCCAAGCCAAGAAGAAGCAACCAAAGAAGAAGAAGGCTCTAAATGTAACATGGGATGGCTCAAGTAGCTCCGAAGATAAAGAAGCAATCAACAAGGAGGTGGCCAACTTCGCTGTAATGGCTTTCAGAGAAGAGGTATATGATTTAGTTAATGAAAATTTATCTTTTGACGAGCTTTCAAATGCCTTTCATGAATTATCAAATGAATGTAGAATTGTTAGTAAAAAGTTTAATTTGTTGAAAAAAGAGTATGCTCTCTTAGTCGATAAACTTAATGGTCGTAAACTTGATACTCTCTCTTTACTTCTATGCTCTAAGTATAAACACTTAGAGGTAATTAAGAAGGAGAACTTGCTACTTAAAGATATCTTAAATAAGTTTAAGGTCGGTAGCAGCATGGGCTTGGACATGATCCTTGCAAACAAGGGTTATGTCGAAAAAAGAAATGAAATTGGATTTGTGAGTGGATCTTATCGAAATTCAATCACCTTTATTAAATGACCTACACTACATGTATCATCTAACTCAAAATGTAACTTTTATTGCAAACCTGGACATGTTGTTTACAATTGTCCATTTAAGAAAGTTAGTTCACATGAATTGATATGGTTCCTAAAGGGACCATAAATAATTCAATGCAAAATGATAAAACAAGTAAATCAATTTTTGGGACACCCAAGGTCAAATGAGTACCTAAAAATCTTCTTATGTAGGAATTTTAGCCATCACAAGCTAAGACGGTACACCATGATACATGATTAAGCTCACTAGCTTAGGTAATGAAAGACTTTTAAGAGTTATATATTGTTAATGTAGCAAAATTATTAAGGCTAAAACATGCTAGCACTAAGTTCTTAAAAATGATTTTGATGAAAAAGTGTATCATGCTTGATTTCGTAATTTGGAATCCTATGTTTTGAAATGATGTGGTCTTAGTCGTGATTTTTTGACGAAATCTTATTTCAAAACTATTCAATGATACTAGGATTTTACAAAAAAAATTTGCACATTTTTATGAAAAGTCAAATCACTTAAATTGAAATATCTAAAAGAAAATATTTTTTCCATCTATTCAAGATCTATAAATTCATTTATTTTGTGAATATTGTATGTGTTTTTAATGATGAATTTGGAGTTGATGAATTGAGCTAGAATGAGATTCCTCAAAATGATTCATGACTTCAAAATTTTTAGAATCATAACTTTATTCTGATTAAAATCATGACTTATTATGCATTGATGGCTTGAATGCATTTGATACTCAAATTTTTTTTTGAACTTGATGACTCAATTCTCCTAATGCATGAATCATATTCTCATTTGACGATACATTCAAATGAGTTACTTATCGATAGTTACGATTGCAATATATTCTTCTTAAAATATTTTACAGATATGATTCTTAGTGATGTATGCTTTGAATCATGTTTCATGATCTCTTACTTATCTTGAAATTATATATGATGAGTAATGCATGAAACAATAATTTGTTCCCGACTTAAAATCTTCTTCCCTTGATCTCTATACCTCGGATATATAACTTGAGATAACATGATTTCACAAATTGATCATTGTCGATTTTAAATCACAAGTTTTCGTAACCTTCGAAAATCACTCCTTTATCATTCAAGTTTTCTTGTCTCTACCTTATTGTTCGCTGTCGATTCTCTCAAGGATAAAATTTTCAACATCTCTTGATTACAACATCTCATAATAATTAATTGTTTAAATGATTTGATAAGTCTTGTGCTTAATAAAAATTACCTCATGATTAATATGAGATCAGAAGTGATTCAATGACATCATTTTATCTCAATCAAATACATGATGATCAAATTAAACATATGTGAGATAGATGTTAAATAAATAAATAAATAACATGAATTGATCAAATAATCTAAGTGTTGCAAACACCCCCCCCCCCAAAACTAAGTTTGGGTCCCAGCGGTGACACCATCGGAACTAGCGATAGCACTGCTTAGGCATTATGTTCTTAGGCGATGGCACCGCCTGAGAGCCCCCTTATATAAAGGGGCTTTAGGGTCGACGGTAGAACTGTCCCCTAGGTGGTGGTGCCACCGCCCGAAAGCCTCATTATATAAAGGGTCTTTAGGGCCGATGGTAGAACCGCCCCCAACTCTTGCAACTGCCTCTAAATACACTCTATTTCCTCTCAAGAAGACCAAAAGAGACTTTCATCCTCTTAAATCTTGGATCAAGGTCACTATTTCCCAAGAAACCTTTTACTAAGGTAATCTTTGACACTCCATCTTTGATTTCTTAATACGTGACTGCCCTTTTGTATTCTCTTTCACTATTATCTTGTCTAAACAAATGGCTCCCAGGAGATCGTCTAGAGATAAAGGGAAGATGAGGGAAGGAGATCCATATAACCCATCCCTTTTTAGCTCTAGTGAAAATGCCCTTAGGTACCCTAGTTTTGAAATAAAAAATATGCATAAGAGTAAGCATATTAATTTAAGTAAACTAGGAGACCTAGAGCCCATTAGTTGGTTTACCAATTTAGATGTCTTGCCTATTTTACAAATCGGCGAACCAATTTACCCTAGACTAGTTCGGTTGTTTTATACTAATCTAAGCATAGATGAGGATGACAACATGTCAACCTACCTTCTAGGGAACCAAATTTCAATTACGGATAGCATAATTTATGACTTGATTGGAATCTCAAAGAAGAGAAGGGGTTGTTACTTTAGAGGACCGTGGGATTTGGATGCAATTGGAGTAACTTACTCTAAGGCTTTATGGACCATTTTTAAAAATTCTAACCTAGCCATAGTCCCTAAAAGCTATGAACATTTGTTACCATTTAGTTCTAAGATCCTCCATCACGTCATCATTAGTTTCCTGATCCCTAAACAATATCATCACAATGAAATCAATCAAATGAAGTAGGTACTAAGTACTAGATAATGATCAGACAAGATAATTGTTTTGGATACTTAATCTGACAAAATATGATGGACATAATATCTAAAGATTTAATATTATCATATGGGGGGTTAATCACTAGATTACTACATGTATATAATATTAGAATACCACCCGACCAAGAAGTAATAAAAGTGGATAGATATAATGATATAAACAGAAACCTACTTAAAAGATTAAGGTACACATTTAGGAATAGAACATAGACTAGGCAACCTAGAAGGACCGATCCAGCTCCCCCTCCAATAGAAGAACCTGAAACACTAATATTTAGGGGTAATTAATCTCCTCTTCCTAGTCTTTTTGGTGCAACACCATCAAAACTAGCTCTTGCTCCATCTTCTAAAGATCTGATCATGACTAAGATAAATCAAATCAAATCACACCAAGCTAAAATCCTAAATGAAGTGCGTCAAATGAATCGGAAGTTAGATAATTTGTATATGTATTTTTGTATTCCACCCGCGGAATAGTTGTAAAAACTCTATATCAACTTCATAAGTTGTTATAGAGCTTTTGACTCTCATTTTGTAAATCGCTATATTATTTAGGCATCACTTTATATGAGATCATGTCAATAATAATGATATTACTCTAGAATTTATTGATATAAAATATCAATTAATGGACATCTTAATAAAACCTTTAAATGAAGAATAATTTAACTCCATTAGAAGAGAATTAGGCATGCTAAATTGTCCTAATACATGAGGGTGTTATATGTTTCTTTTCTGAAATTTTTCAACTTCAATTTTCATGAACTCTTCTTGATATTATCGTTTCGGATTTCAGATGACATATTTTTGATATTGTATTTTGAATGGAGCTCTCATTTTTATCCTTATCCAACCTTGCATGGATACTCCTCCTTCAATTAATAATTTTTTGTATCATATATATGATTCTTGGTTGATGATCTTTAATTAATATCATGCCCTTTTAATGACTTGATTGATTCTATTAATTTTATACTCCGTCTACCTCTATTGGAATGAATAAATGGATTTCATAATATTCCACACTTTCATATCATTTGAAGTTTGTTGATTTTGTCTTCATGACACATGCAACTATATATATTTTTACGTCATGAACTTTGTATAAAGAAGAAGCTCTCAAGTTTTTATTACTTGAATACTCTCTTCGGATTTCATTCATGCAAATTAGATGAATTTTTAACTCTTGTGCAAAATTCTATGTCTTAGCTTTATTGGCTTGATTGGTTATTTTCAACTTGATGAATGATAATACCAAGTTAGCCTTCATGAATTCTTCCTTATGAGAATAACAAGTTAGCCCTTTATAAAATTTTTGGATGAGTTTTTTTAAGTATGAAAACATCATCATGACTCTTTTCATGAGTTTTGAGCTTAAATGATCTCTCTTTTCTTCCTCATGAATTTTTCTTGAATGAATGTCATGAGCTCTTGATGAAATGTTTGATGAATGTCTTGGCTTCAATGATCTATCTTTTCACTTAATGATTTTATGGCTTGAATTTTAAATCAAATTGCCTCTTGAACTTTTCATCACAATCTTTCTTGAATGAACATTCATACTTCTTATCATGAGTTTTATGAATTTTATGTTCAAGTGATCTCTTTTCTTCCTCACTAATTTTATTTGGTAGAAACGATTATTGTACGCTTTTAATAACTTGAATGATTCAATTTTATGCTTCAAGAATTATTATGCAGAATTAACATGTATAAATCTTTTATAAGCTCTTAGAAATTCTTGTGAATTTTGGCCTCAATGATCTATCTTACAATTTTATAGACATAAATTTTCAATAAGAATGAACGAATCACTTTTCGTTAATCTTTTTCATGGCTTTATCCTTCTCTTTTTACCATTTTTCATGAAAACTCTAATCATAATATTTGGCATCAAGGCCCATTTCCTTTTTATTGATGACAAAAGGGGAGAAAAATATGGCAAGATTGATGACTTGATGGAAGGATAAATGCTTTGTATGTATCATATTCTAATGTATCACAATTGCCATGCTTTGTATCATAAATTACTTGCTATCATTAGAAGCATCATAATGTATCGCAATTGTATGGAATGTATTGCATGCATCGCAAATGGCTCATACAAGCTTAAAATGTTAATTTTTGTAAGATCGTAATCATATCATGTTTAAATTTGATATCTTTCATTGATATGGTAAGTTATCATTTCATTTGATGATGTATCATAAAATGATATCATGATTTGGATTTGTGTATTTTATTTTGATATCATTTGATCCTTGCTATATTTCAAAATTATAGTTGGTATCGTGTGTTGAAATGATGATTGTCCATCATCATTCGATATTGAACTAGAAAATGAATGTCATGCCTTGATATCATTTTCAAACTGAGAAAAATATGAAGTTTCATATTTATGAAAGATCATGCTTATTGAGCATGACAATAAGTTCATTGAATGCAACTTATCAGTTTCGGTCTGAATTTAAGGGGTTTAAAATCAAGTATTTCCCTTCTCAAAATATGACATATAGATAGGGAGAGTTGAGATTAACTCAATTATCAATTGATTATCATCATCAAAAAGGAGGAGATTGTTGAATCTCGAATTTTGATGATGAAGTCAATTGATAGGTTATTTGATCTAATCCATATTATTGAGATAAGTGTGTAGGATTAATTACGATAGCAATGAAGACATAAAGCAAATTACCGAAGTCAAGTACATTGGGAGTTCGAGAGTCCATCGGAAGTCCAAAGGATCGTCAGAAGTGCTATCGAAACTGGCTGAGAATAAATCGGGGACTTGCTGAAGGTTTCGAAAGTTCGTTGGAAGGTTCGTCAGAGGTTCACGGAGCTCACCAAGAAAGTTCGAAAGCTTGCCAAAAGATTCATCGGAACTCACTATAAAGTCCGAGAGCCTGCTGGGAGTACACGGCAAGATATCCAAGGGTGTGTCAGAAGTTCACCGGACACTTGTCGGAAAAAGACTTGACATCACTAGATTATAATTGACTTAGAAATATATTTTAATTTTATAGTTAGCATGTAATTAGAGTTAGGATTAGGTGATAATCCTAATCAACCCTTGTATGGACCAATTGGGCCTTAATTAGATTAATTAGGCCGGATTCAATGCCCATTCAGTAGTGCTGAACCATGTTTGGTGGTGGCACTACCAGAAGGGGGTAGTGGCACCGCCCCGGGAATATGTTCCCGGTGGTTTAGACGGTGGTACTGCCCTAGGTCAGTGATGGCACCACTGATAATTATTACTTGTCAATGGTGGTATCGCCTGACAGGTGGCGATACCACTAACAGTTATTACTTGTCGACGGTGGTACCGCTTGACAAGCAATGGTATCGCCCCTTCACAAAGTTCGAGGACCCTGTCAGGTGATAGTATCACCCAATACACTAATAGAGCAGGGTCAACTGGTGGTGATAACATCAGTACCCAAAAATTCATGATGTAACTCTTTTTTACTCCAATTCTAAAGTCAATTGAACCTATAAATACCCCTTACTTCTCAGCTGACTATGCACATTAAGAAGTGCTAAAAACTGAGTCAAAACTCTAGCAAATTTACATTCGAAAGCTTGAGTGTTCACCTCCTAAAACCATACTTGTAAAAGTTCTGTAAAAGAATATGAACCACTTGTAAAAGTCTATAAGAGTGGTGTTTAATCCTTCACTTTCAAGAAGAATTGATAGTGGAAGTTGAGAACCTCATCGGAGGAGGTTTCGGAAGTGGACATAGGTCATTTGACCAAACCACTATAAATCGCTACTAACTTCTCTTGGTGTGAGTTTTTAAATTACTATATTTCAATTTTTACTTAGCTACAATCTCTCAATCTTCTTCTCTTAACTCTCTTTTGTATTCAATCAAAATATTCATTTTATCAAAATCTTTTTTATCGGACTGAAACTTCTCAATGCATAATTTTTTCTAAATCATTTTGAATTTACAATTTTTATCCATTGCACTAATTCAACCCCCCACCCCCTCCTCCTCCTCCTCTTAGTGCCGCTTTAGATCCTAATAAGCAACCCCCTAGGGCTAGGGTTTAGAGTCTTATATAAGTATATAGCCTCCACCTCTTTTGAATAGAAAAGATCAATATACAAATTCAGCCATCTAGCCGACTACCAAAGAGGGTGGAACCCCTATAGCGTTCCAAGGGTTGCTCCCCCTTAAAAATCAATCTATATATAATTCCTCTAGGGTTCTATCATTTGGTATTAGAGCAACGATCTTGTTGCTTTTGCTGTCACCCCTACCACCCATCATCAGCTAAGCAATTCCTATAATTACTCTTGGCGTCGTCGTGTCCACCGTTATCTTCTACCAGTCTGCTACTGCCACCTCCAATTGTATCAGAGATTTGGTGTTCATCTATCACCAATACCGTTTGCTACTATAATTTTTCATTCAAAATATCAAAAAGAAATCTTTTATCTATCCCTTACTATGAATTATTTTTGTCGTAAAAGTTATCATCTTCGCAAATGAAGGATTACTGTAGAAAATTTCAACTGCATATTGTTGTCTTTAAACCAATCTATTTGCTATCCCTTTTTAACAAAATTTCATATACGCTTCATAGATCATCTTAGCTTTTATTTATGATTGATCTATTGTAGAATTCAACTCTAAAACATTCTTGTGTTACTGCAAATTTTTCACACAAACTGCTAGAATTTTTCGATGAGAATTCTGCTATTGTGAATTGCATCGATTTCCTTACTGTTATGCTGCCAAAATTTCCTTGATCAAATTTGTCATCATTGTTGTTATCTAAACCAAGATTTTGCTATCAAATCCCCTCCTCAAATCTCTCAATTTTTGCTAAAAATTTCATTTGGAAACTGTTATTTCTTTGATGATAATTCTATTCTTACAAGATAGCAACTATTTGTAGCAAATTCCACCGATTTCTATCAAACCTTTGCTGCCATATACCACAGATCTAAAATTATTTTTCCTAATCTTTATTCACTACCATCATAGCCCTAAAACTCTACCAAACCATGCCCCCAAATCGTACCCAAAGTAAGCCTAAACTATAGCCTACATCCACCAATCCACCAACTCATTCGACCACCACTTCTCTTAATCGATATATGTCTTTAACCCAACAACAAAAGAGAGATCTTAATATTACAAATTTGGAGGTATATACTATGGCATCTGAGGCAATCAATGCTAAATTCGAAGCCTTTGAGATACGAATGGAGGATAAGATTCAAAGTCTCTTTGGCGAACCCAGTTTGGGCCGACCACCGAGCTCGAAGAAATCATATCAAGGAGAGAGCTCTAACCAAAGAGATAACTTCTAAGAGAGGAGAGACTCTATGACCGATCCCTACTATCCATGCATGAGAGTGGACTTCCCTAGATGGGAAGAAGGATACTCGATTGGTTGGATCTCACATGCGACGCGATATTTTCAGTACCATAAAACTACATATGCATCTATAGTGAAAATTATGGCTATACATCTTGAAGGAGATGACATATAGTGGTTTGATTGGTTTGAATACACTCATGGTGATATGAACCAGATCAAGTTAGTCAAGACTCAATCAACATTCTATGATTGCAAGAAGATTCTAAAATGGCCAACGTGATCATAAAGAGAGAAGGACAAATTTGAAGACCTCAACTTGAAGAATAAAAGTCCATTCAGCTATGTTTACCAAAATTCATGAATTAGGAATATAAATGTTATTTAATGCATTCATTCTCTTTGTACATTCCTCATACTATATAAATGAGGTTGAATGATGAGACAATTGGGAAGTATAACAATTCTTCAACACAGGTGAGTGTTTTGTTTTTAAGTTCTTGCATGAACTTTAGAACTTATCGAGCTTTTCGCTTGTGGCGTTCAAACCAAATCTTTGCTTTTCCTTTAACTTATCGGACTTTTAGTTTGTGGCGTCTTAAGGAATTCAAAGTGCTATTCTAGTTATTTTATCAATTTTCTATTGATAGGTAATTAGAATAGTTTCCTTACTTCATTCTTGAACGATCCGCCTTGTTTCAATTCGTTGGAGGGTGTCAATTTGCATTCCATATGTATCATAGCTCTTTAGCTATCGGGGTGTATGGTTGCTAAATTGATGATTTCCAACATTTGGTATCGAGCACTACTCAAGTTTGAGGTTTGCTTATCCATTTATTTGTTATCTTTTAACTTTTCCTATTCTCTTATCACGATATCCATAATTGCTATTCTTCCTTTCTTCTTATTCTTGTGTTTCTTGTGCTATCACTATTTGTTTTTCATTTTTTCCCCTCACTTTATCAAAAAAGAAAGAGAAACAGAAAGTTAAAAAAAAATGAGAGAGAAAATCAAAAGTAAAAAAAAAGAAGAAATCAAAGATCAAAGAAAAAAAAGAGAGAGAGGAGAAGATCAAAGGTAAAAAAGAAAAAAAGAAAGAGATCGAAATTTTAAAAAAAACGAGAGAGAGAAAATCAAAAGTAAAAAAAAAAGAGAGGAAATCAAAGATCAAAGAAAAAAAAAGGTAAGGAAAATGTGATCGCTGATGCTCTCTCTAGAAGGTGATGGAGGCTATGATTCGAGGGCCTAATCCTTTTCAGGAAAGGGGAATGATATGAACCAGATCAAGCTAGTCAAGACTCAATCAACATTCTATGATTGCAAGAAGATTCTAAAATGGCCAACGTGATCATAAAGAGAGAAGGACAAATTTGAAGACCTCAATGAAGAATAAAAGTCCATTCACTATGTTTACCAAAATTCATGAATTAGGAATATAAATGTTATTTAATGCATTCATTCTCTTTGTACATTCCTCATACTATATAAATGAGGTTGACTCTGATGAGACAATTGGGAAGTATAACAATTCTTCAACACCGGTGAGTGTTTTATTTTTAAGTTCTTGCATGAACTTTAGAACTTATCAGGCTTTTCTGCTTGTGGCGTTCAAACTAAATCTTTGCTTTTCCTTTAACTTATCAGACTTTTAGTTTATGGCGTCTTAAGGGAATTCAAAGTGCTATTCTAGTTATTTTATCAATTTTCTATTGATAGGTAATTAGAATAGTTTCCCTTACTTCATTCTTGAACGATCCGCCTTGTTTCAATTCGTTGGAGGGTGTCAATTTGCATTCCATATGTATCATAGCTCTTTAGCTATCGGGGTGTATGGTTGCTAAATTGATGATTTCCATCACATGGAGTCCTCTCATGGCAACAATTCAAAGAAGGACTGTTGATCTGCTTCGAACCAACCAATTATGAGAACATTAATAGACAACTAGGAAAGATCCAACAAACCACCACCATTCAAGAGTATCAAACCAGGTTTGAAAGGTTATCTAATTAAACTCATGATTGGTCTAAAAAATAGCTATTGGGGACCTTTATTAAGGGCTTGAAGCTAGAGATACGAGGAGAAGTTAAAGCACGATAATCGTACACGCTTTTGGCAGCCATCTCTTTTGCATGACTTCAAGAGGAGCGATTGAACCATGAAGCTCAGAGGAATAGGGTCGCTCCCATACCAGCAATACCAAAGCCCTCAGCCCCCCTATTGTCAGCCGAGCCCCTGCACCAAAAAAGTTGACAAAAGAAGAGCTTCAGGAGCGATCTGGAAAGAGGTTATGTTGGCATTATGATGAGCCGTGGAGCCACGAGCATCGCTATAAAAAAGGGAGACTTCTTATGATTGAACCAGTAGAAGAAGAGATCATTGAACATCCAGAAAAGAGCCTTGAATATGAAAAAAAAAGATACAAAAGAAGAGCCACAACTAATTGACTTTATGATATACGCACTAGTCGACTACTTAAATCTACAAATGATAAAAGTTGGAGGTCTTCTCAAACAACAACTAATTACTGTTCTCATCAACACGGGCAGCACTAATAACTTTTAAATAGTAAGGTTGCTATTTAGATGGTGCTCCACATCGAATGTTGTAGTAAGTTCGATGTAAAGGTCACCAGCAATCGAATCCTAAAATGCGACCAAAGATGCTCGCAGGTGAAACTATTACTGCAAGATCAAGAAATTATCGCCAACTTCTTCCTCCTACCAATTGATGATTATGAGACTATGCTTAGCTTAGAATGGCTGATGACACTAAGTGACATCTCTTAAAACTTTTCTAAATTAATTATAAAATTCTACTGCAAAGGAACATAGGTCACCCTACATGGGAAGCGCAGAAGCAATGTAACCACTATTTGAATGGAGAAAGTTTTACACAAGGTAAATGTTAGTTTTTTTATACATCTCCAACAGTAACTAGAGGGGAAGAAAATAGAAATTGAAAATCAAAATCTTGCCCAATTGCTTACTAAATTTATCGACGTTTTTGCTGAACCACACGGTCTTCCTCCTACTCAGCAACATGACCACCGAATTCTAATTCTTCGAAATAAACCACCAATGAATACTCAGCTATACTACTATCCTTATCTCTAGAAGGATGAAATTAAAAAGATTATGAAGGAGATACTTGAAATATGAGTGATTCAACCAAGTTGTAGCCCCTATTCCTCACCGGTGCTACTTGTACATAAAAAGGACGAAACTTAATGGATGTGCATCAACTACTAAGCTTTAAATAGTATCACTATCAAGTACAAGTACCCAATACTAGTGGTGGATGAACTTCTTGATGAGTTAAAAGGAGCTCGAGTCTTCACGAAGTTGGACCTCCAATCCGGATACCACCAAATTCAGGTATGTGAAGATGACATTCCAAAAACTACATTCCACACACATAATGGCCATTATGAATTCTTGATAATGCCTTTTGGACTCACTAATACTCCTTCAACCCTCTAAAGTCTCATAAATGATATTTTTTAGAGCTTTCTTCATAAATTTGTACTGGTATTTTTCAATGATATTCTTATTTACAACCTTTCTCATGAGACTCACTTTCAGCACTTGTGGTTTCTTTCGACGATCCTACGAGAAAATACTCTTTTTGTTAAGTAATTAAAGTACAACTTTCTCTAGAAAAAAGTAGAATATCTTGGGTACATAATATCTGAAGGAGTGGCAGTAGACCCAACAAAAATTGAAGCACTATAGGGCTGGCCAAAATCTACAAACATGAAATTGCTGTGTAGGTTCCTTGGACTAATGGGCTACTACGAAAAATTTGTGAATGACTATAAGAAGATCAGTGCACCCCTCACTTCTCTACTAAAAAAAGATACCTTTCAATGATCGGACAAAGCCTCCGCTACGTTTGACAAACTTAAAGGCAGCCATGACAACGATGCTAGTGCTAGCACTATCAGATTTCAGTCAACCCTTCATCATTGATGCTGACACATCTGGAGTCAGAATTGGAGTCATTCTCATGCAAGATGGTCGATCACTCATATACACCAATAAGACATTGTCTCCCTCCTATCAAAAAAATCAATATATGATAAGGAGATGCTCTCCATTAAATACCCCTCACATTCTTGGATTAAGGGGGTCTAGAACTGAAAAATAGAAGGGGGAAAACTCTCTTGAAAGTGTTCAAAATCTTCCCTCTTAGTTTGAAGTGTGTTCTAGTCCAAGAGAGGGTGAAAGGCTTTGTAAGGGTTATCTCCTAAGCCCGTCAAAAGGAGAGGAGTTGTAAGAGAGTTCATCCTCGCCCATTGGAAGGAGAATAGCTAGTGGAAGAAGGGAGCCTTATCGGAGAAGGCTTCGGAAGTGGATGTAGGTCACTTTAACCGAACCACTATAATCTCTTTACTTTAGCCTTTACTTTACTTGCTTCACTTTCTTTTCATCTTCGTACGCATGCTTTAAAGTTAGAACGCAATCAAATCGATTTCAAATGAAACATTGCTTTCATCGTATGAAGTTTCCGAAGCTTGATTTAAATCGCTGAAAAATCTATCGTTTTATCCGCTGCACTAATTCATCCCCCCCTAGTGCTGCTCGATCCCTAACAAGCCGCCTTTTATAGTCAAGGTCTAAAACCATTACAACCATCTATTATGCGAATCATACAATTGCGAGGGCATAAAATTCGACCATAAATATCACCTTCCTACACCGAACCTAGAACTATATAGCCTTTCGACACATAGTATCAATCCAACATGGCCAGCTAATTCCACTCCGTGGGGCACCCGCACAATGCTGATGTGGCATTGAGGGGGTGAGACACGTGACCATGTCATGGAGCAAAGGTGTCAGCCAGATGCTCCACCTTGCTGACCACATGGCTCCATTGTGTCGATCGAGAGAGTTGGCATATTGGCCAAGTGGCTTCACCATGTGGAGCCAAGGTGTCAACCTCCTAGAGCTTATGTGTAGGGTACAGACATCGACACATCAATCACATCATTATCGTCATAACAAAAACCTATTTTAATTTAAATTTTCTGTAATGTGCATGGGTCTGGTGATTCTTCTAGGTATTCATATTGTTAATTTAAGTATAGAACGTTCTCGATCACGTGGTTCATACTAGAACATAACGACATCACATGATTCATACTCATCAAGTTAATGGATCTCCGGACTTCACATTTTTCTTCCATTCGTATCCTTTTAGAAGAAAATTTCACACATTTATCTTAGAGCTCAGCTCCCGTTCTACAATCCAGTCTCTCATTTCATATCTTTTCAGAAGAATATTTCACACATTTAACTTAGAGATCTCACTTCCTGCTCTACAATCCAGTTTCTCTCATTTCATATCTTCAATGTAGTATTGCATGATGAGGCTCCTACGCAAACATAAGTTCTGCTTCAGCAACATTACCGCAGCAGAGTCAACTCATCCATCTCCATTCCTAATGCAGGGACCATCGAGAATGTTGTTCTTGACCTCCATCCACAAGCTGTGAGATACAGTGAGAACCACTCAGCTTGTGACTCGGTAATTTGAGCTAGACATGTATGATGTAGTTTGGTCTCTCATGCACAAACATCATAATCAACTTTCAAAGGAATATTTCAAAGCCTCAAATCAGATAATAATGTTCATCAGGTTCTGATGCAGCAATGTTACGGTATCTACAAGACAATGTTCTCACTATCCTCACACATCCAGAGATACAAATTTAATCTCATGAAACAACACTTTTGCTTGTCTTCAAACGATAAAAATGTGATAAGAGGTGATGTTTCCACTGATAACATGTAATCTCACAAGCACAAATGATAAACAGACATCATAGGAAGAAGCAAACGACTTCTTTATTAACTTGGTATTCTTACAGAAGTAAATGCCAAGTTAAAGCCATCTACTAGAATGGGCGACCTAAGCAGAAGTTGCATGATCTAAGATGGCTTATAATACTTCGTTGGAACAAATGGCATCTTCGTCACAACGCCATCGTTGGACTTCCCACGAATGATAATCTTGACTTCAGTTCCTGGCTTGTGGAGTCCAGACTTCACGTAGCCCATGGCTATGTTCTTCTTTAAGCAGGGACTGAATCCTCCACTGGTTACCTCCCCAATCTTTTCCCCGCTGCTGTTCAAGATCTCATTGTGGCTTCGCGGAGGTGGGCCTGTCGAGAAGAATCCAACACGTCTTATAGGTGGGCCTTCCTCGAGTTGCTTTAGGATCACTTCCGCACCCAAGAATCCACCTTCAGCTCTTCTTCTCTTACCAATCGCCCATGTAAGGCCAGCCTCGACAGGTGTAGTGTGCTGATCCATGTCATTGCCATACAGACAAAGGCCAGCTTCGAGGCGGAGGCTGTCCCGAGCACCTAACCCTGTCAACCTCACCTTCCCTTCAGATTTCTCCAGAATTGCTCTTGCAAGATCTAATGCATGCTCGGATGGAACAGAGATCTCAAAACCATCTTCACCTGTGTAGCTGAAAGTTTCAGGAAGATGAGAACCTGAAATATTTGTGATTCACAAGTATAAAGTTTACTGCTAAATAACAAGCTGAATAAAGTGGTAGCATATTAATATAAGAGTTGGGTAACAGTAAAGCACCCAAATTCTAAAAACATAGTTGAACACTTGCACCCCCTGCTCTAGTCAGTAGCTCTATCAGACCACTCAGAGCAAGCCTGTTCCTTTCACTTTCTATAGGTGAGTGACCTATGCTGAATAAAACAAGTTCTTGCAAAATTAAACCTAGTTCCTTGGAGAAATTCTTTCTGAACCATGGTCATATTCACCCCTTGAAGGAGAAAAAAGATGAGCCACATATTTCTTCCTCTACCAGCACCAACCATCCCCTTTCTGGAAGCTAACCCCTTGTTTGAGTTGTTGCAGTAATATCCAAACTGTGCAAATGGGGAAGAAAGCAGAGAGAGTATTTTTCTTTTTCTGGCAAAAAGACTGACAAGTTTACCGTTAACACTCCAATTGACTCTCAATGGAAGAAGACGGCGAACCTTTCATTTAAATCAGATCAAGTTGCAAAATTACATCCATAATTCATCTGCCAACCCATCCATGAACAGTTGTTATATATTTTACAATTTTTAAACCACATTAACTTCTAGTCCTTTCCACATCCAATTATTAAATTAAAAAATTCTATTGTTTTCAGATGTGCTTCCAACATTGTCAGTTGCAAGCACTTTGTTAAACAACTACTTGACATAAAGCAAAAGAAAATAAAACATACCCAGTTCTTGTGAGGAAACAATGTGATCCGTGAATGTCCAATGTGCAGAACTCGCCAAAATAGATTTTACTTAGATCGTCTTTTGTTAGCAGCTGAAGAACTGGCACAGCCAGAGGACCCTGAGTTCATTCATAAAATAAAGCAAATCATTTCAGATGTAGTGAGCTGAGCAATTAGATCAAGACAGTGGATTAGCTGCTGCATGAACACTAGGAAAAGATGTTCTTATAGATACTGTCTAAATGCATATCATTCAATGATCTTGTCAAGATATGCATTGCCATAAATGTTTAGTGTCTAAAGAAAAAGTTCAAATTAAAAGGAAAACAAAGAAAGAGAAATTGCTACAAAAGATGATTTGCTATATCTTTTGGTCAAAATCATGCTTCAATTCTAAGCAACTCAACAATAAACATGACCATCAAGATCCACTTACCAAGGGCAACAGGTTTCATGCTTAAAGTGATTGATGCCAAATCCCAAATTGCAAGCTAGTCAACATTTCTCAAGCATGGATCCAATTGCATTGAAATATCCATAAGCATCATAAACTTCTTTTTGACCTCTATTAGATAATACTGGCCATTTAGATAGCACTCAGGCCATTAGATTGTATAGCTCTATAATATGCACTTGTAGATTTGAAGGAGAAATGAATGTGATACAGAATCTGAAGGCAAAAAAGAATATCATTTGACCGAGCTTTTAACATCCTCTGACCTATTTATGAGTTCAGAATGATCTCTCTTGATTGCACAGGTATCAAGGAAAGCTGAGAACAGAAACCTCAGTGTCTTGAAGTAATCTGATTGTATTGAATACCTGTGCCACATACTATCTCCATGCAATGTGGTATTAGAAGAACTAATTATCATGCAACTCCCCTATCTTTATAAATGTGTGGAAACATGTTCACAGTGGATTCAGATACCAACCAATTCCAAAGATTGATGACCTCAGTTACTTTTGATCTACTGGTCTATGAACAAACCTAGAATAAATATCAAACACGAGGATCTCGCCGAATCAAGATTAATTATCAAGAACAGTGGTAGAAGAATAAACATCAGTTAAGATCCTAACGAATCAGAGACAGAAGGAAATTAATAATATGTAGACCGACTTCTGTAAGACTAATTTCATGAAGTAGATGAATTATTAAGGAAAAAAATGAGAACCTTTTTTTCCTTTATTGGAGCATAAAACAACAAGAATCTTTATCGAATCAGATTAAAAAGAAAAAGAAATAGACAAATAATTATCAAATCCACATTTCCATGACTTCCCAAAGGAGTAGATCTCATATACCTGTAGAGCTAGAAGCGACCTTTCATCATGAATGTGCCAGTCCACAGCCCCTCCCTTAGCCTTGAAGGCCTCCATGTGAGCGGCGATGTGGGCCAGGTCCTTGTCCCTGCACCCGGCGTTCACCACCAGGTAGATGTGGTCGTCCCGCACCTTGGTCACCACGGAGTCGTCGATGGCACCGCCGCGCTCATTGGTGAAGACGGTGAGCGTCCCCGTGCCAGGGCGGAGGCCGGCGAGGTCGGCGACGACGAGGGTCTCGAGGAAGGGGATGCAATCGCGGCCGCGGAGGCTGAGGCCGCACATATGAGAGACGTCAAAGAGGCTGGCGGCGGCGCGGCAGTTGAGGGTGGAGTCCATAATGGAGTCCTTGTACTGGAGCGGCATGCTCCACCCAGCGAAAGGCACCATCTTGCCGCCGTGCTCGACGTGGAAGTCATGCAGGACGGTCTTTTTAAGCTCCGCCGGCTCTGCAGCGGGGGCGGCGGCGAAATGGCGTGGCTTGGGGGTGGTGGACTTGGATTGGGCGAGGCGGCGGAAGAGGCATTGGCCCAGCTGCCAGAGGCCGCCTCCTCTCATCTTGGGCAGGGAGTATGGATGGGATGGATAACGAAGATGAAGCAGAAGAAAAAGATGGGAATGAATGAGGGATAAAAGAACGATATATATACAAACAAATACAGAGGAGGTTGGCAGTGGGTGGTGGAGGACTCCTTAATCCTTCGCTCGGTCGGGTAGCGGATGAGTTGCGAGTGGCAACCACACAAACACACACACACACACTCTCTCTCTCTCTCTCTCTCTCTCTCTCTCTCTCTCTCTCTCTCTCTAGATGACGCCTGTTTTGATTTTGTTTCTCCTCTGTTTCTGTTTTGGTATTTCTTTTGTTCCTTGTCATATTGTACAAAGAGGACTCTGTGTTTTTTTTCGGTTGCGTGCATCAATTGGGTGTTTGGATAGTAATTTTTGTGTCAGCTGATTTGATTTTGTTTGGTTTTCTGTTTTCTTGTGTACTGTGAAGCAATTGGGAGTTGCCCTGTTTTTGTTTTGCGGAGCCTACAAATCTGTCAGTATGCTGCTTTGTTTGGGTATGTGCAAGTGTTACACATGTACCTGATCACAGGGGAGACAGCCAAACATATTTGAGAGTTCGAGGTAAGAACCGTGCATCATGGGTTTAGGGTTTAACCTAACCTCCTACAGAATCTGGTGATTCAGTGATTACAATGTAACTTTAAGATCATCCACTATAGGAAGTGACTAGTACATTAATTTACCCTAACAATGCCATAAAACTCAGTCTTCCACAAACTCTTTACTGGTTCAAAGTGAACTCTTCCTATGGCTTTCAGTTAGGGAGCAGCTGACTCATTCTCCCTCTGATCTTATGAACCTCAAATTCCAGATCTCACACCACTAACAATGTTTTGAGTTTATGTTGGATCAAGATCTCTATTTCCCCTTCCAAGCTGCTGTCTTGGAAGGAACGAAAAGTAATGCAAAAAATATTCACAATGGTCACCATTAATCAGTATGTGGTGGTAGCATACTACATGACAAGCTAACCAAATTTGCAACAGCTTAAACATGTCAGGATTAGCAAATTCAAAGTACAACTGATGAATGCTCTCTTGTTCAGGAAGAACAGCAGATGTAGGTATTCTCCTAAACTCGTAGACAAACATTAAACTGCTGAACTGGCTCTGACTGGCGATATCACTTTGAGCAATAATGCGATACCATGAACGTTTAGCTTGCTGATTTAAGAGCAGCATAAAGCCAACCAGGATCCATGCCCTAACTCAATTGTTGCAATCCTTAAATTATCTTATTTCTGACATCTTCAAGCTTCTTCAGTATTTCACCTGGTGTTCTATCAAGTTCGTCGGCAATCTTCCTCTGCAAATCAGGGGGAAGGGTCGGAAACTGCTCGCATAGATCACCATCAATTACATCCTGTAGAATGATTTACATCAATAAGCAACTGTTTTATTGTGTATCTTTGTAAATCTTAACTTGAAGAACAGCAGCCTTAAATAATTTTAAACAAAAGGCAATAAGGTGCAGAAGTAGGTAGTCCTTCACATGAATAATGTCAAATTGGGAACAAGCACAAAGAGACTAATGGGACACATCAATCTGAAATTGACCTCAAGAAGTACACCAACCAAAGCCCTTTAGCAGTGCAATTGCCATGAAAAGGGATACTAAAGCATATTATACCCAACATTTTCTGACCCTTTAAAGAACATAATGTGGGAAACTAATACCACATCACATATCATGAGTTGTCTCCCCTCCTAAACCATCAGAACTACATCCTCGAAAGATCTCTTGCGCAAAGTCTAACTTGAAGAACCAGACTTGCAAATGAGACAGAAGCAATACTAAAAATGCACAAGAAACTGTCTGAGTCGTGAAAGCTCACCTTGACAGGGAAATAAGCAGATCTGAAGGCCATATGATCCCGACCACACAGTGGTGGATGTTCTTGCCTCATGTGCATCTCCAAGTGAGAGAAGAAGTCCACATCTTCCCTAGATGTGAATGGAAGTAATGCACCTAAACTTCCCATCACAGTTCCATAAATAACACATTCACCTCCTCCAGGTATCAGTGAGGCCTTTTGCAAGCATGTAACAACATCTCCCACATGAAACTGCACTATCTCCTCCACTTTATTCGGTGCACCATTTAACTTCCCTTGCTCCCACTTTATTTTACCTCCTGTTGGATCTTCCTCGATCTCATCTGATACATCTTGAGACAGTCGGACAAAGTATACATTTCCAAACTTGTCTGCTCCTGCCATGGTGTCAAAGTCTATGTGATGTGATGCAGTGAGCCACCTTGGAACAGAATCATCTGCAAAAATGTACAGTTGGTTCTCATCCCTTCTGTACTTGCAATAATGAAATGACTGCAAGAGAACACCATAATGACAATTTAGTTAGCAAACATGGCCTAAAAGGTTGTAAGCCACTGCTTAATGACCACATGCACACAGATATTCAAAACAAATCCAAACAAGGTTGCAGATATACAAGCAGATGAAGTATTGTATGCTTAAACAAACCCAAATAACAATGTGCATGTACATGCTAAGACAGAAACAGACAAGTCCAGCATAATCGCTCTCATTTATTCCTATGTTATCCAAGTGCACAAGGAACAGGAAGGACAGGAACTATCACACATACAAAGAGTTCAACACCCAACATGTTTTCACAAAAATGAATATATCATTGGATTCTAGCTATATACAAGACTTGTCCTTACTAATTTGGGATCAGATAAAGGTTTTGCTCTTACCCTGCCGTCCTTACTAATTTGGGATCAGATAAAGGTTTTGCTCTTACCCTGCCATTTTCATCCTCCAAAGTGATACAGAATTTTATAATTGAGATGATCGAAGTTAATTACAAGCCTTTCCCGTCAATGAAGATTGCCTGATAAGAAATTTACCGATTGGGCAATACACTTTCATGCAATACAACCTAAGTTCCTGATAGAGATCAAATGACTCTACAAGGAGATAGAACATTTAACAGGGAGTTGCAATGAACTAATAAGACACTATAAGAACACCACAATGTTGAGCAGTCAACAAACAATTTATCACATACTGGGGATCCTCAACCCAAAATCTGATGATTCATATAAACTCCCATGTTTAAAATATGCAGATAGAATGACACATCATCAATTTAGATAATTACTGGATTAAGATCTCGGATCAAATTTGCATTATATAGCACAAATAGATGAAACAGGAAGTAAGATCACAAGCAGCATATCAATCTGATATAGTGATTTTCAAGATGAGTGAAAAAGGTACTACATCATGACAATACAAGCTCATTAAACTGGTTAGAACTTAGAAGCAAAGGAGATTTAACTTTCATCCTTCAAGCTAACTAAATTTCAATTACTAGACTCTGACCAACTATTTTGTAATTTTTTTCTCAAGATATTTTACATAGTTAATTGTACATTCACATTATTTTCCTTACATAATTTTAGCAAAAAAAATCGTACAGTCAACCTCAGGTTATATACTCTACGCATTACCAAGTATTTCTTATTCACTACAGGACCTTTTTATGCTATGGGCTAAAAGTTGAAAGACTTACTAGAGGATACAAGCCAAACTAAGTTCCAACTCCAGGCACCGGAAAGCAAATTTTTTTTGTGCAAGGTCCTTTAGCAGAGGAATCTATCTGGGAATTTATCACCCTTGAAACAATTGGGTATAAAATTAAAGTTAGATACACTTTCCATTCAGATAGCATTAAATATGGCACAATTTAAAAACAATCAACAAGGGCCAAGCAGACAAAACAAAAAGTGACACAATAATCAATTCTAAATATGCTAGGTTGCCCCCTGATAACTGATCTGTCATCTATCACGAAAATGCAAAGAACAATGTCAATCCATAGTGGGAGCAAAATACTATGAAGACTACAGGTAACTGATACCGTATAGTCAGTTAAAGATTTTGAATTAGCTCTAGTTTAGGGTAGGTTCAAAAAATGTCTATTTAACATTAGAATCACCTCTACTAGGTTTACCAAATTAAGATGGTTCAGATATTATTTTATACTTAAGTCAGGATTAGTAAGTCCAAAACTGTATAGTTGCTATGCAAATCCTGCTACTTTATTCTCTTTTATCATTTTTTTTATTCAGCTTCCACTCCCCCTCTCTAATTTTGTTCCTCTACCCTATCAACTCCAAATATTATTTTTTTAATTAATATACTTTCACTAAAGCATGTTATCCAGCAACATAGCATCTACCATCAGAGCCAACTAGGAGAGAACATATCATCTCTATATTCCTTCTCTCCATTATATAAGTCACTCCTTTCTACATATTTCATCCTTGTTCAGGCCTTATTCTTCCCTGACAATCTTACATTGATAATCCAAGTGGGAGAAACCACTGAATAAGTTATGTATGCCAGGTCTCTGAGGCCACCTTGAAGATTAATCAATTGCAGAAGCTGTGTATCCATAATCAAACTTTTGAGATCAAACTTTTGAGATCAAACATGAAAGGTAGCAGCATCGGTTGACACAAACCAAAACAGGCTGGAACAAGCTGTGCCAGAAAGATATCAGCATGCGTTGTGCTGATTCATGCTAGAGATGCTGACATAACTAGCCCGATTTCCAGCTTGTGGACATGACTTAGGCATGCCATGTCAAGGAAGTATCAGCACACTCTCATCCCATGAAACTAAATCCACATGAGCCATCAAGTTTTTGCATCTCATAAGAAATAGCGATGTACACATATTACACTAACTTCATTCAGTGACAAAATTACCCATTCCAAATGCTTGAGGAAACACCTCACCAACCTAATGATCAACCACGACTACAGGGAAAGGGTACTACTACACACTAGCTAAAGCCAAATTGAGGTTCTTACAATATTATCCTACTAATCCTGCCATTCATGAAAAGTGAAGTTCATCAATAATGAGTGGGAGAGAACAGTAGCTAAAATAATGGACAGGCAAGAATAAAAGTTCCATTGACTGAAATCAGTCTATTGCAAGAAAAAGAAATAATGGCAATGAGTACATACATAAAGAAGAAAGACATACCTCTTGGATATCACCCACATAGATCCTATCACGATAAGTATGAATAGAGACAATTGTATTAGGGAAGAGCTTGTTTTCACATTTCCTGAGCAATCTCCTTTTCCCCAGATCATACAATCTCAGCACTGAGCCAATACCTGCAAGCAGCCTCCCCTGAAACTGACACAACGCAAGTGGAACTCCCTCTACCTGTGTCTTGTGCACAAGCTCAAGAGATTTTCCTTCTTCAACAAACCTATATATGTGAATGAACCCAGCTGCAAGACTTCTCTTAGGCCAGAACTGTAGCCCCTTTGCAGTTCCTACAGCCAAAAGAGTGCCGTACTCCTTATCATGGAAATTCACTGTACAAACGCTGAATGCAGCTTCATTCTCTTGAAGCTCCAACAGACAAGTTGTATTTCCTGTTCGCGGATCAAGAACTCTGATGCAAGATACCCACTTATCAGACTCTGCCTTTGGATAACCATATTGCTCATCAGAGAGAGCATCCTCCTTCTCCTCCTCATCACCACCGCCATTTTCCATTGCATTTCCATTTTCACCCATCCCTGCAGCTTCCAAGCACTCCTTTCTGGCAGCTTGTCTCTCCTCTGCGGTGAATGCCCCTTGATCACTCTCAATAATAACTAAATGTTTGCGCTTGGGCTGCAGCACAAACTTCCTTGGAGTATATCGCAAAGGTACAACTGTTTCATTAAATGTCTCTCCCAACCGCTCAATTGTGAAAATTCTCAAAGCTTCACCAGCAACTGCAACAACACCTTCAGCACACTGGTCAGAAGAAAAAGATGCAGCATATTCTAGTGTCTCATAGGAAAGAGGAGTCAGCAAGAAATGTCCTTGATGAATATAACCAAGCCAGGGCCTACTGGACAAGCAAAGCATCGCTTGCCGGCCCCTCACAGTAGCTGAGAAGAGCTTGGGAGCTCTCAATCCTAAGAACCGGGATCGAGTATCTGAAAGCTGACCGGTAACCATATCAACAACTGTCCGGAATAGAACACCATTTTGCAAGCCAGCATTGAGAAAGACGCTAGCCGGATGATCTGCTCCATCCTCTCCTCCAGTTGAAGCCTGTACCTCAAGCAAAAGGAGTGATTCAGGTGGTGAGGTCACACTCTGGACACTCAGTATCTGCATACAGTCATCAGGATCCAATGATAGAATCCGAATTGTGTTATCATAAGAACCAACAGCAAGGAAGCGTGATCTCTGCCTTCCCTCCGGAACTGGTGCAATATCCAAGCAAGCCACATCTCCGGGCATCTCATGCTTTTCCACCTCCATCAACTGGCCGGTCATGTCCATCTCGAAATAGATAAGCTCCCCTCCACTTAGAGCAATCACCACCTGGAGCCTATTGGATCCAACCTTCACAATGGTCTTCTTCCCAGGTGTCTTCCACTCATTGATACGCCCGTCCTCTCTGATATGCCTAATTCCATTGGGATGGACCTGCATAAGGGAATCATCTCCCAGTAAAGAGACTGAGAGTGAAGGCGTGGTGTCAAGAAACCCGCTGTCGCTGACTTCTTCAATGGTCTCACCGATGGAGAGCACAAGGGTAGCATTCACAAAGGACACCACAATGTAGGCATCAAACTCATCATTCACATTCTTCTTTACAGTCCACACGGCACTGGGAGTACCCGGGAGCTGTGACACAGCCATTTCATTGATTGCCAGTCCTGGCCTCAGGATACGCAGTGAGGAGCGTGGCCCCCTGCCACAGAGGGTGAACACCTGAGGAGTCTCTTCCTCAAACAAGTTCACGACCCTCATGTCCATGATGGGCATAAGACTCTCAATCTGGTCAATCCTCACCAGATTCTTCAAGCCCCGGGGTTGGAAGAAAACAGGCTGGAATCCCTCCTCGGTCTCCATCAGCGTGGCAGAGGATGCCTCAGCATCCTCAGCCTCCCCAATGGCCTGGAACTGGAATAATGCATGATTGCCAAACTCAGAGGCAGCAAAGAGGAAACCGGTCTTCAGGACACACATAGAGCAGGTGATGGGGATGGTATCAAAATACTTGATCTTGAGCTCAGCAACGCGGTCACCTTCATGCTCGAGGGTGACCTTGAAGATGTCCCCATACTCAGTCTGCAGAAGGAAGAAAAACATGGATTTTTGGCGATGGGTGGCGGCAGAGACAACGAGGACACCACGCTCTGCAGGAAGGTCAGCACGACGGGGGATGACAGCACGGACATCTGGGTGGCCCTGGTTCTTGTAGATGACAAAGTTCTCAGCGCAGATAAGGACGCCACTGGGGCCATCGCCACCGCCAGGCACGGCGACGAGGAGGTTGGCACCATTGTCAACGGGCTCGGACCACTTGCGGGAGACATGATTGAGGCCAAGATCCAGCTCATAAAAAGTGAGGTGCTTCTGGGCCTCGGCCGCAGCCTGGCCTGTGGGATCGAGGTCGGCCTCGGAGTAATCGAGCTCAATGGCGGCGAATACAGGGTTGTCAAAGCCACAGTCGACGCCAACAACAGAGTAGGTGATGGTGTGCGACTTGTGGGCCTCGAGGGGCGAAGAGATAGTTAGGCGGGCCGCGGCGTCACGGTTGAGGACGTAAACTAGTTTCTGCTTCTCGCAGGCGGCGGTCATGACGGCACGGCCCTTGGGGTCGACGGCGAGGAACTGGCCGGGGACTATGCGGCGGCAGCCCGACTTGCCAAAGGTCTCCTGGTGGACCTTGTGGAAGAGGTTCCGCTCGCGGGAGTACTCGAGGATGACGAGGCGACCGGAGTCAGAACCGACAACGACGTAGTCCTTCTGGGAGCCGGTGAGGCGGAACTGAGCGAGGGAGCGGATGGCGCCGAAGACCTCGACGGAGAGGAGGGTCTGAAGCTTACCAGCCTCGTCCGGGCGGAGCAGGTCCAGAGTCTTGCCCCGTGCCACCACGATCTCCTGCGTCTTCCCGCCCACGAAGTTGCCGTTCGTGACGCACACCACCCCACCCGCCCGCTGCAGCGTCAAGCTGTACAGATACATCTTTCCCCACCCCCTCCTTCCTTTTCTTCTAAAAGAGAAGAGGAAGGAGATGAGGGTTTTAGAGATCGCTTTTAGGGTTAGGGTTTTGTGGGGGAGAATTAAAGGGCCCAAGAGGAAAAGGGGAGAGGGAGAGCACAGATCGCTTTGAGGTATCATTAAAAATGGAAAAGAGATCGATATTATTTACCTTTTGTTTGCACTCAGTTTTTGTACCCTTGTTATGACCGAGTGTAACGCATGGGTCCCAATAGAAACGAAATTGGGACCTGCTCTTGTCTCACGGGCTAGTTCGTCGCGTAAAATCGAGGCAAGTCATATTAGAATTTTCGGAGGCATCGAACGAGCAGGAGAGTGCTTCCGACGGGAGCGAAAGTTACAACGGTACATACGTACACAGATACCGTCATGTATAAATACGCACATACGGCGCCATCACGGTGGGGGGATAATTTCATATTAGCATAGTTAATTATAATTAATATTCTAATCTTTATACCTTATAAAATAATATTAAAATCTTTATACTTACAAAAACAAAATATTTAACCTCAATTTTCTCATGTTATTAATTACTTAAACGAAAAAAATCACCTCACATACAAAAAGAATATGAATGAAAAAGATTAAAAAATTATTTATTATCTTTTAAATTATTAATTTTATATAAACTTCTCGCTCGAAAGCTTGAACAGAAATCGCTCTCCTTTGCTCCGATTCCCTCCCCTCCAACTGTGCTATGGATGGCAGATCAATGATGGCATCAATAGTGTATGAGGCCACTGGGGTTTCAGAGGAGAACCGAGCACTATCTTCGATTGTGACTAATTTCCTTCCTCCCCTCCTCTTTTCAACCTGATCTCCCAATGTTGTACGAGATGTCACTCGCTACACTTGCTCGCACATCATAAAGCTCTATCAATACAATTATTTATTCACCCTCAAGTACATCAATGATACCTAGTAGGTGGCGGACACCATGGCCTTCCTCGTTGACATCACCAACGTCACTGACGATGCCACCACAATGGTGGTCACCTTATAGTGCTATGATGCCGACATCTCACTCTGAGCCCTATTGCAGATTGAGAGGGATGGGTACTAGCTATACACCACCTCGACGTCACCAAGCAGAGAGGTCGCCCAAAATAAATTCCTACAACCAGGGACATCGTTAAACACAATAGTCTACAAGGAGGGTGGATACCAATTCAGAATTATTCAAGTGATAGTCGCACTGGAACACAGCGTCGACCAGTATATGATTTACATAAAGGAAGGGGTGTACAAATAGATGGTCCGAGTGCCATTCGAGAAGATGAACCTGGTATTTATCGGGGATATAATGGGCAAAACAATCATAATGGACTCCCTTAATGTCGATACAATTGATGTCTCCACCTACAACTATCGATGACTATAGAATTAACTTTCTTTAGAGTTATCACTTATAGTTTTCGTCCTACAATCACTAAGAATTTGTCATGAATTCTCAATCTGGTCATGACCTAGGACCTAACCTTTGCCAACCCCATTTGGTCAAACAAGCACCAGGTTGTGGCCTTTCACTCCGATGGCGACCTCTCTGTGCTTAAGTCGGTGGAGTTTCTCTGCCACTAGATCACCCTCTACACCTACTCCCTCTGTCGATTCTATAAGTCCTATTGCATCTCCAGCATTGTCAACTTCATCTTTGGCAACTCCACCACTGTCTTTCGCAACTGTCTCATCTTCGTCCTCTCCTGCCAACTCAACCTTGAGCACGAGGAGTCAAACACCATCACCATGCATGATAGCATCGACCCACCCTAGAAGCCCAACATTGTGTTCAACTATTGCACTTTCAACACAAGCGATGAATACCTCGTGCTCTACAACTCGAAACTCGTAGTCCATCGCATGTACCTCGAGAGGCTATGGAAGGAGTACTCAAGGATGATGTTCATCGACTGCAACTTGGCGGAGATTGTGAGGCTGGAGAGTTGATTGCCATAGACTAATAACTTTGTGCTAGTACGAAAAATGAGACGAGGAGAAAATCGATCACGATCGAAGGTGCCACCAGGATCTCCTCTAGAATATCATCGGCCTTGTACACAACTGACGCCGTCATTAGTTTGTTACTCATGAGAAATTTATATAAAATTAATAATTTAAAAGATAATAAAATTATTTTTTTATGGCATCTATTTTTTTTAAGTTTCAACAGAAATTAACTTCTCAGCAAAGAGGTTTTAAAGCATGGAATTAAATATTTTATTTTTTAAAGTATAATGATCATAATATTTTTTATAAGTCTAAGAATCATAATAATATTTTTTTAAGTATAAAGATACGAATACTAAATAACTTAATTAACTGGTAATATCTAATTACCACATTAGGGAATGGACGCATACTGGCATTTCAAACCGAAAGGCCGCTCTCTTCTCGGCGAGAAATGCTCGACCCGAACACCGCCGCATGGGTGGCGGAGTTCGTCCTCCGTCATCCGGTCGAGGACTGGCTCGCCCACGAGATCTTCTGCCTTCTCCCCCTCCCCTCCCCTCTCCCGCTCCGCCTCCGCCGCCTCGCCTCAGACCTCACCCGCCGCTCCCCTTCCCTCAGAACCCTCCACTCTCTCGACCTCCTCCTTGACGACCGCCTAGCCACTTCTTCATCCGAGTCCATAGCCGCAGCCTACCGCGCCGTCGCCCTCCATTGCGTCATCGACGCCCTCTCGGTCTCCGAGGACAACGGCTCCTTCAGGGCCTTCGTCGATGGCTTGTTCTCCAGGGTGGCCTACCTCGAGCGGTTGGGGCCAGCCATCTTGGCGGCCGAGCCGCTGAGAGAGTTGAGGATGGAGATTGAGCCCACAGCCGGGAGTGGCCTCGTTAGGGCTTCGTTGTTGGAGAGGGAGAGGGACACGAGGCAAGAAGCATTGGACGCGACTAGGGTATATTTGAAGTCCGCCACGGAGGAGTTAGGGCCACCGTTTCTTGAGCTCACCGCAGATATTGTTGTTAGGAACGGGATTGAGTTGGGAGGACCCTCTGGCGAAGCTTTTATGGAAATGGGTGAGAAGGATGAGGATTCAGGAATTAGAAGTGGAGTCGCAGAGAGCACTTTTGGTTTGTCTGATGCCGTCCTTGACCATGGCGTCAAGGAAGAGGTGATTCTCTTGGAGACGGATACAGAAATATCATCCACCGCTGTTGATCATAGCGTCAATTTAGAGGTGGTTTTCTTTGAAACAAATCAACAATTATCATCTTTATCACGTGATACCTGTAAGTTCTCCCTGATGATGATTACATTGAAGATTTTGTAGAATTTCTGTATACTTTCTTGTTATAGATTCTTCTGGGCATTATTTAGTCAAAGATTCTATACGCCCTTTGTATTCTTTCTTAATCTGAGTAGTGAATATATTGGCAATCCTAGTTGTTTAACTCCCTGATGTCTTGAATTATTTGAGTACCCTGATTTGACTTGAAAGCTTCTTAATTTTTGTGACGCTTACTATCTTGAATTTTCCAGTGGACAAGGATATGGAGGATGACATAGATAGAGAACAAGATGCAGCTATGCAACTAGGGAAGCCCAGTGACAAATTTGATGCTTTGCTGACACCAGAGGTTGAAAAGGTGGCTAATGCCCTTAAATCAAGTTGCACGGATCTTTACCAGGTGGTGGTTGACCCTCTTCAGGATGCAATAATGCAAGCAGATGAGATTTTAAAAAGTAGATTGGTCGAGATGACAAATGGTATGGAACAACAAGAGATTCAACATCAGGTTGGTGCGAGAAGACTTGTTTCCGCTGTTGAAAAGGGTGCCAAGGAAAATAGTGCAGATGAAACTATGGAACAAAGCAGGAAAAATGATTCTCCTGATGTGGATGGCACCACAGAGCAAAGTAGGAAAAATGCTCTTCATTTGAATAGAGAATCATCTGTTGAGAAGCAAATGGATGAAATTACAAACAGATCCAGAAGTACATGCAGGGATCAATAGGACTGGAATTTGTAATACTCATTGGGTGCCAAAACAGAGTTTGATGGACTGGAATCCGACTGTTCATACTTATGAGGTAATTTAATTTTTTATTTTCAATACAATCCATGTTGATCTTTCTCCTGAGATATGACGACATAGGTAACTTAGTTTGATCAAAGAAGTTTGCTATTTATTTCATCATCAATAATCCTTCAATTCTTTTTCTTCCTTTGGCTTATTTGTGTTCAATAGTTATTTTTTCCTCTCTTCATTTTCAATTTAATTTGTGATTGAAAGTCATAGTTTGTTTCAAAATGACTGAAAATATTTGTCAGTGCAACATGCAACTAGACTATCAGATTTAGGTTAAGTCCATTTATAGTTAATTTTGTGCTTGTTTCATTCTTTCATGTTTCTTAAAACAAGTAACAAAATCTTATTTCATTTATAGTTAAGATTATTTTGTGCTTGTTTCATTCTTTCATGTTTCTTAAAACAAGTAACAAAATCTTAATTTTTTGGTTTTGGTTTTGGTTTTGGTTTTGGTTTTGAGGGGGGCAGACAGAGTTGCATGAATCAGAACCCCCTTCGTGAGTTATTTCCTCTCTTGTTTTTTATTTCTTTCTGAAATTTTTGGAATCAGAACTTCTTTCTTGCAATTCCTTCTATGAACATGCAAAAAGAAATCAGACACAATGAAGATTTTAGATGTTATGAGCAGGTTCTTGAAAGGTTTTGCAAAAAGGCAGTATTATATTAAGCTCCATTTCTGGATTTTATTTCTGAGACATGAACAGAACAATATTGACATTAAGGAGCTGTTATTCTTGATTGCTTTTAGCCGTGCTAGATTTGTCAGCTTTATTTGAAAAAGAAACTTATTTGATCTAAATGGTGCAACTGTTATATTTGATTATTTGTTGGTTTGTCACATAATATTTATCTGAAAGAACCGTAAGTTGTGACACTATTTCTGCGTAGTTAGGTTATATCACAAACAAAAAGAATATCAAATCAACGATCATATAGAAATTTGAAGGATATCTGTGTTTGTGCATGTTTTTCCACTGCATACTGTTGTTAGTAGATTTGCTATGTGAATAAACAACATGAACTCTGAGTCAACATTACCTTTTCAGAAAATGTGATCATTTGTTTGAATAGGATTAGATACATGCAAAAAAGCAAGTTTGAAGATTTCTAGTTAACATCTTCAAAGCAATATTTATTTGCGTCATAGGGCATATTCCCTTAGTGAGTTGACAGTGACTGATGTAGAATAATCTGAGGTGTTTAGCATGTAGAATGGAATACATAATCAATTGTTAGCAAGGATAGAATCAATTGAAGTTAGAGGTGTTGATAGGGCAGAGATAGGTTAGAATGGACATAGGATGAGAACGGTAAAGGGGGAGATTGTAGACCTCCTTTTGGTAAAGGGTAATGGATGTTGATAGCACCAAACACTGGAATTGTGTTTGAATCAGTGTTACACAGTCTTGAATTACTATTATAAGTGAAATGTTATCTTGGACCTATAATGCCTTTTGCTTCTATTTACACACAGTTCTATGCAACACGTGTCACCATCTAGATCACATGGGAAAGGGTAAAGTTCACGTGCTTCTATCTTAGATGGATGATTCCAAAGATCTAAGGGAGCTAGTGATATGGGGGAGTTAATGGTACCATATAACTAAAAATGACATGTGGACTAAACAACAAGCTTGACACATCATTACCTTGGTCAGAAGTGCCTAACTGTATTTGTTACATGTTAACTTACTTGAAGCGCAATCATCTGCAAAATCTCAACAGAATCACAACCGGATGTGGGTAACCTCCCATGATAGTACATCCTTTTTTTTTTTTTCATTAATGTTTGGTTCATTCTATTGCAATGCCTACCTCAGATTATTTTTCATGATTTTTTACTTAGCATCGGAGAAGGATCCTACCAAACACATTTTCGCTGTTTGTGTATATGCGTGTGTTTGCCCATGCTTGTGTGGAAAACAGAGATGAGATGCAAATTTTTAGCCAAGGAAATAAATGGCATATGGTAATCTTCTAAAAATTGGTTTATGGGTGTGTGTGGAAAACAGAGAAAAGTGGCATATGATAATCTTCTAAAAATTGGTTTGTGTGTGCTTGTGAGGAAAACAGAGATGAGATGCAAAACTTTAGCCAAGGAAATAAGTGGCATATGGTAATCTTCTAAAAATTGGATTTTTGTGATGCCTCATACGTCATAGTAGGTGCTTAAAGTAGTTTAATGTCTGGTTTTTCTTAAGATTTGAGTTGATATGATCATTATTTCTATTAGCTGCAGCAAATAAAATAAGTTGCGTTATAGTATAATAGAGCAGATGATCATGTACATAGTGGTCAAAAGGAACATGAACTTGGGGAGTAACACAAAGCTGCCTTGGAGTGGTTTGATGTCAATTGAATGAGCTTGGATCTCCTTTTTATGGGTGATCCTTGAGACCATGCTTTTATTGGTGGGTAAGGGCCTAGATGTATCTCTGGTAATATGTAATATGAGTCATGACAAGATTTTACATGCTCACTACCATAAATGAGACTCATTTATTTGCAAGTGCCGAATTTAAAATTTTAAATGTCCAAAAAGTTGACATAGTGGTGCTTCACTTGTTATCTCATGTGGTTTTACTTTTTTGCCGTTTTAACTTCTGGGAGTGGTAACTTCTTTTCTTTGCAGTGGGGGGAAGATTCAATTGAGTCCTCATCCCTAGTCCCATCAGAGAAAGTATGCTTACCTAGCCCAAAGAGAAGGAAGGTTTCTCCCTTGATAAAAATGGAAGAGAAGAAATTCGCAAGGAGAAGGAAAGTCAAAAGATGGAGTTTACAAGAAGAAGATACTTTGAGAAAAGCTGTAGAGAAGTATGCACCTCCATGCCTTGATAAGCATCACTACACAAGACTCCGTGATTCATATGCAATACTGTTTTGTTAATCTAGTGCTAGCCTCATGATCAGGGAGCTCTGAACGGAGAATATTTATCCCCGTTCATGAAAATCTAGATTTACATAGTTAGTTTTAGATTATGTATATATTACTTTTCTAATTGAAGCTGATGAACTACTCATAGGGTTTCTCTTTTTCCTGTAAAAGGCATGGGAAGGGTAACTGGAAGATTATACTAAACTGCTATTCTGATATCTTTGAAGAGGGAACTGAGGTATCTATTCTTTCCATCAGGCCATTTCGGTTCCCTTTTCTGATAGTGTATTAATAGGTTATATATAGAACAGGTTGATTTGAAGGATAAATGGAGAAATATGACCAGACACTAGTTTTTCCCCTTCTGCCTCAAAAAGTTCTGTTAATAGATGGAGGCTATAAACATATCATCAAGAATCATGCAGGTAAATGCTTCTTCTGGTGAGCTTCTTTGTTATGTAGGACTAGATGTGGCACCACAATGTCATAATTTGTGTTTGCAGCATCTGTTTACATGGAAATTTTCAAGGAAACCTGTAATACTGCTAATGTTAATATTTATAAAATATTGCAATTTAAAGGCTTCTTCTTCGGATGCTCTTCTTTGGAATGGACTTTTTCTGTATTCACCACCTCCACCACACCAAGACAGCATCCTGTTGCTCTACCAAAGAAGAGAAAATCGGACATACATGACTTATTATAACTCTTTGTTTTCATTATAAATTATTGTTATTATTGGAAACGAAGAGTGGAAGAACAGTCTGTGGAAGCAACCCTCAAGCACAGCAGTGATGGGGTCACAGGTACGTGTCTTTGTATTTTACTAATCCTTGATATCGAGGCATTCTCATCCATGAGCATATGCTGTTAGCAAACTCCAATCCTGCCTTCAATTAGTATTTTGAACTAAGGTATTTTATCACAGCACTTCATAAAAGCATCATCCTTCATTATCAGAATTCAAGCTTAAGATGTCTCCCATAACTTCTGAGGAAGGTCCCTACTTAAAACTGACACACAGTTGAGTTCAATACTTCCATTCAAATGCAGATAAATACCAGTGTTCTACGAATCTATAACCTAGATAGAGTTCGGGGCATGTCAGTCTCGGTCATTATGTGATGCCGAGTGATTTCTTTAAGAGAGGTACAGCCACTCAGTGCCATGGTTAGCTCAAGCTCGTCTCGAAGCATTTGAAGCACCTTCCTCACACCAGCCTCCCCGTCTACTGCCAGTGCAAAGACGACTGGCCTTCCAATCTGTGGTTAACAAGAGCATGTAAAATAGAACATATTCTGCGTGCAAGTCTATCGACAAACTTTTTCTTTCAAATTTACTTACAAATACTCCAGAGGCTCCCAATGCTAATGCCTTGAACACGTCTGTGCCGCGACGAATCCCACCATCCAAGAACACCGGAACTTCGCCCCGTGCTGCTTTGACAACCTGGTTTAACAGGCGCTTATTCAGCAATTCAGATAAGGAAACTATCTCAACCATCATCGATGTTCAGTGGACCAAGTAATCTGAAGATTGTCTGAGTTGTATTTTACGTCTTTAGAAACATTTATTCTCACTTTAGATAGAAAGGAGGGAATGATGTCAGTATTAAACCCGTGGTAGGTACCTCTTCCAAACAATTAATAGTTGCTGGAACATAATCAAGCTGGCGAGCTCCATGATTAGACACAACAATACCAGCCACACCTGCCTGAATGGCCAGCCTAGCTGCAATTTCAAACAAGAACGCACAAACCGTATGTCAAAATTATCAAAGCTTCAGGTACCAGCTAAGAAACAATACAAAAGCTACAGTATTGATTGCTTACTGTCCTCTGCAGTCATGACACCTTTCACTATGATTGGCAATGAAGTAACTGTCTGCAGCCACTTGACATCCTGCCCCAATACAAGCAGAATCTTTTGATCAGTTAAAGAGTCTAAACAATGAAAACCGAGGACAAAAACCCAGCACTAGAGTTACAGGAAATGGCATGGGTAAAAACTAGAACACATTAGCACCAGCTTCTAGAGTGAACTAATAACTAAATAATCTAGGGTGATTTTCTTAGAAAATATTCATATTCAAAAGATACCCATCTTTTACTTTTTCCCCAAACAATATTATTAATTTTAAAAAATATTCCTCAAACGTTTTTTCGTTAATTTTTTTTCCTCATTTCTTTACCAGTTTTCAATTATTACAATGTTTTCATTTGTCTTATTTATAATGTTTTCCGATAACATTTAAAGTGTTTTATTGATGTACTGAAAACACTGTAAACGTTGTCAAAAAACATTGTAAATGTCTAAATGACATCATATCGTCCATTTTTGGTTATCATTGCTATAGACCATTACAACTTCATATTTTTGGGCTTAGACTTAATTTGATTAAGGTTACGAGTCTATTTAGATCATTTATAATGTTTTCAAATAGGCTCTATAATGTTTTTGTTGTGGTGATCAAAATATTGTAACAAACAAGAAAATTTTTAAGGGAAAATTTAGATATTTTTCAAATTAAGGATACTATTTGAAAAAAAAAAAATCAAAATAGGGGTACAGATTGAGAAATACCAAAAACATGGGTCTTTTCTTGCGAAATAGCCCAATAATCTGCGTACTACTGAAAATATTAACTTTGTTATTTTTAATCATGAAAATTCACCATTTCTTTTCCTGGTATATAAATGTTTGTGCGTCTCAAGAGTCGGGATTCATCAGGTAAAGAGCATTAGAGGTTTATACAAAGCTAGAGGATGTCGCTAAAGTGCTTAAATACATACCTTCCAGGATAGGGAACGGTCAACTTGGCTGGCAACATAAGATGCTAGACCAGAGTCATTTGTCTGCACCAAAACATAGTTACTTTCAATTGATAGCATAATACAGAGGAGACAAGTTAAATAATATCAGCATTTTCTCAGCTGCTTCTCACCCTTTCCATCTTTCCAAGGTCCAGATCCTCGAAGTTTTTGAGTGTCAGAAAGGGAGGCAAAGTGAATCTGCAACGAGCTAACAATAAATATTTAAATCATAAAGAAAATAAGCATATTCACCAGGTAGAAATATCTGACTGAGAAAGAGCTTAGCAAAAGGAGAGCCATGCCTTCGAAATTGTGAATACATTAGCTTTGATGTTAAGACAGATAACAAGAGTCAAATTATGATTCTTAGTAATATGTTAGTCGCAAACCAATGTTATGTATACATCCTTGACCATTTAAATTAATGTTATACTGGATCAAATTAAGAGTGTAGGTGACCAGAAAATAGCTCCTGGAATAAAATAGTGTAAAAAGGCTTCAATGTTATGTATACATCCTTGACCATTTAAATTAATGTTATACTGGATCAAATTAAGAGTGTAGGTGACCAGAAAATAGCTCCTGGAATAAAATAGTGTAAAAAGGCTTTTTCACTAGTTACATCTTGGTAAAACAACGAGACAAGCATACATACCTGTTCTTGATGTCCGCTTCCCTCCGTCCAAGCCTTGGTGTATCTACTGTGAGCACAATAGCCTTGAAGCCAGCCCTTTCAGCTCTTTTAACAAGCTGTCTAACTACATCCCTGTCCTTGTAGACCTAGCAACAAGGGTTAAAACATGATAAGAAGAGAGGATCATGGCTAGGAAACATCATCATAGAATGACTAATGAAGAAATAAAAAAGAAAAAGAAATGAAATTAAGCGAAGAAAAATGAATGTCATAATTACATAAAGCTGGAAGAAGCGAACTCCTGGTCCTGTTGAAGCAACCTCTTCAACACTGGAAGTAGCCCATGATGACAGTGTCTAGGAAAAAAAACATTCAAAAGCAAAACCATAGTGAGAGAGGTACGTACATAAATGATATGCTCTTGTTGTACGAACATGTTTATATTAATTGACTATAAGCAGCAGAACACCCATATGTACCTTGATTGTGACCTAAAATGAGATCTTCTACAGCTCCTAGATGTTGACATGTTCTTATTAGGAAAACAGAGCACTCTACGACTTTGTGGTTGCCAAACATTTATGAGAGCTTCTTTCGTGTCATGTATGTGGTTTAGAATTCCATCTTTTATGCGGCCATGGTGAGAAGGTCATAAAAAAAATTTCCTAGAATTTTCTCCATATAGTCCTCCAAAAATTTAAAAGGAGAGAAAGCAACACAGCTGCCAACATGGGCAAACTTTGCTGGTCTCGGTTACAGAAGATTATTAGAAGAACTTGGTCAAAGAAAACATCTCTTTCATTGATCAGATGAAGAATAAGATGAGTGACAAACCATGATAGTGTTAGCTGCTGATGCTGCCCTTGCTGTTGCATACTCCCCTGTAGGTAATCACAAACTATGAGCTAATCAACAACGAAGTAGAACTTGGCTGCATAGCGTCTTATGCAGTTTATTAACATCTCTTCAAGTAGAAATAAAGAGATAGCTATTGCAGTTTATATGTGTGTGTGTGTATATATATATATATATATATATATATTGTGGTTAACATCTCTAGTAACTGGTATGAAGCACAGTACGGACCTGAGGCTAACATAAAAAGATTGAGACATATAATAAAATCAAAATTACAATATATTGACTTAAGATTGATGAAGGCTGTGATCTTGATCCATTAGTCCAAGGTACAAGATCAAGGGGCAAACCTTCCGGATGAGCCATCTTCTGCATAGCTGTGGGGGCAATCATGATTGGCATTGATATATTGAAACCCAAGACTGTAGTGGTCATATCGATATTGGACACATCGATCAGAATACGAGGTCGAAACCTAGAAAACATATAGTGAACAAGGGCAGATTTGCTTCAGTAAACTTGCACCTTTTCTGCACTAACTATTGAACTACTATATTCTATCAAGTATGAATACAGAGATCCCATACTAACCAAGCTAAGAACAGAGATGCATAAATTGCTATCGGTAGATGCTTACAGAATCCTTGAGAAGGCATTTCTATTCTCCTCGAGTGTCCACTGGTCCTCTGCTCCCGAGGCATAGTAATCATAGATCATCTTCGGCAGTTTCTGCTTCGCAATCACCTCGTACTCACAAACATTGGTGATCTCCATGCTCATGTTTGCCGGATCCCTAGACAACTTGATCCTTCAACTCAATGAGTCTCGCGATTCCACCAAATGATTTTATACGCACATAGTATGTAAAGTGATGCATATCACATAACAAAAGGGGAAAAGCATCCACCATCACCTTTCAGGTTAACAGGATTCCACCAAAGGCCGGGAATATTGGAGGAAAGCAAATAAGAAAATAGAGGCAGGGGGAGATTTTTCTGAGAGATCAAGTGAGGACTGGTCTTTAGGGTATGCGCTGGAATGTAGGAAAAAGAGGCACAAAGACGATTTCTTTATCACGGGCTTCGCCTATGGTACGACGATTCTAACAAGAGCAGGACAAATAGAACACGGATGGTTCATGTCGCCGTCACCCATCTTCCACATTGGACAGGCACGAACGCCCTTCGACGTCATGGTACGACAGTGGCAACAGCATATAGAGAAAACAATCAAGGAAAAGAAGGATCACGGTGTTCAGGAAACGATATTGATGGCAAGAAGAACAAGGGGGATGTATGGCTGTACCTTCTCGTGCGTGCACGGGCTTCCGGCTCTACCTGCGAGGGGAAGGGGAGCCGGGAGGGGGATTATATATAGCGAGAGAGAGAGAGAGAGAGAGAGAGAGAGAGAGAGAGAGAGAGAGAGAGAGAGAGAGAGGGGCTAAGTGACTTGGAAGCGCCCCTCAAATCTCAATTCACTAAAACCTCGAACCGATGGCTCATTCATCACGATTTAGTGATTTTTTTAAATAAATATATATTATATATTATTTTTTTTATAATATAAGATATATATATATATATATTGTTATAAAAATATAACATACTAAGAAAAGGATGATAGGAATTGAAGATACTCATCAACGTAAATATTTTTTAATAATACTAGTATTAGTGATCTTTGATTCACTTTACGTGATCTTCGAGATGACATGACGAAAGAAGAATTTAACATGCATGAGATTCTATTTTTTATGTTTTTATTTATATAGAGTGACGAAGAGAATATTATTCGAATCAATCACATACCATAGACCAATAGATTTAGCTGACTCCATATGTCCTGCGTGAGAATTGAGAGAAATGTTTTAATTTTAAAATTATAAAATGTTCTTATTTATAGAGAGTAGTCAAGGAAATATTGTCTGAATCGATATATAATATATTAAAAATCTTGAAAATAGTGATAATATTAGATAATAAATATAAATAAGGATATTTTTATTTTTTTTATTAAGTTCAAATGATTTTTTGAGGGTTCGGTTCTCAACGAAGTTTTATAACGATGCGACAAAAAGTGCTGAGCATGGACGGGCGTTTTGGCGTATCCGATGACATCGCTGGCCCTCGCATTACGGGGGAGAGATGATGATAGACAACAACGTGCGGCGGCAGTGAGACATTCGTTCCGGAGTTGCCGCACCGAGCAGCGATGCAAAAGCTGCAGTAGGTAGGCCCTCATCATATGCATAAATTATTGGGTGGACCAAGCTTAGCTTCTCAAGGCTCCTCGCCTTTTGTTTTAGATTTCCATTGCTGTGTTTTGATTAGATGGACTCAAGTATTTAAGTATTGATCCAATACCGATTGGATAATACATTTTATGTTAATGTTACAAAATTGGACCCAAGCAGTAGCAATTAATGTTCGCACCCACGAATATAGTCACGCCATGTCATTGCTTACCTCAGGTTTGGACTGCTTGGTTGGAAAGAATCTAAATAACATACATCGCTGATGATCTTATAGTGAGTCAATTTGTTTTTTTCTAGGTATTGTACGTAGATAAACTTGATCAAGGACTGTCATTTCTTGAAACCATGGTTTCAAGAAACAATGTGCTGCCTTTCTCTGTAAACCTCCTCAAACAGTTTGCCCAGTGGAGTTGGGAACGCTACGAAGTACTTGACAATGTCAACAGTCAGCTCTCTGACCCATTCAACAATCAAAATGGAGTGATCTGGTGGAGGTGAGTCAGAATTCAAACAAGTAACCTCTACTGAATGGCGTTAAACATGATGAACTTGTGATATATATATATATATATATATATATATATATATATATATATATATATATATAGAGAGAGAGAGAGAGAGAGAGAGAGAGAGAGAGAGAGAGAGAGAGAGATACAAGGCAGAATCGTGTCAAAATAGATAGGTAAGTGGACTTGTGACAGGAGACGACAAGGTTGCCAACCTGGGAATTCTGAGTGGTGGTGAAAGAATGTGAGCATCTGCAGCACTGCTGTCTATTATGTTATTCAAGTTTAGGTTCTCCAAAAAGTTCTTTCATCATCTTTCCATTTGATTCCAAGGGACAGACCAGCCACACTTGTCTGTTGTTTACAGTGAGCACCAGTTGCATGTGAGATTGCCTGAGTGGAATTTGCGCATCTTGGGTTCATCGTGACACAGGACATACAATTCACTGAGAAGCCAAGATTAAGTTTAGTTGTCAATTGCATGTAGCGATTAAAGAACTGAGATCCACAGATGGCTTTGAGCAAAGAAAAGAAGAGAAAAAAGATTCCAATTTTTGTCATGGAATTCTAACATTTAAGTCCTCTGCACTTCATCTTGGACACTTCTCTTTCTTAAATGAGAGTTCTGGACACACCAATCACAATCACTTATTTGGTTTTATTGTTGTAGACTCTTGTGGGTTATTCTCGATCATTCATTTTCCTCATGTTTTATAGTTTAAATTTTAGTGGCATTGCACTCCCATGACAGGATCCCATCAAGTCATCAAAGCTCTGAATCACAGGCACTGAGGTGATTCCAATAGAGCATGCAGCCATCATTTCCCTATTACACACTCTTTCATCATATTAATACTCATCTGTTCTACATTTTCCATGCAAAATTTTCTGTTAATATCTTTTATAATATGTACTGTTTACTAATGAGGCAGACTACAAGACATTTGAAGTTCAAAAGGCTACATATCTCCTGTAGTTGATTCTAACCAAAGCATGATTCTTAGTCAACCATTATTTGCTAGCCATTCAGCAATTTCAATAAGGAAAAAGGCCGCCAGAAAGGTGGAGAATATTCTGCCAATAATTGTCAGGTACCAAGATGGTGGATCATCCTTCACTAAAATGGGAAAAGTAATTTTTTTCTGCAAAAAAAAAAAGAAAAAAAGAAAAATCAAATTCTTGCTACTTTCAAGAGTTGCTATATTTGATGGAATGCACCAAATTGTTAATCTACGCAAATGGTTGGATTATTCCTATATAGTCTACACAAATGATTGGGTTGTCATAAGCTAAAGATCAAGATGAAATTGATCCTGACCAAATTTGGTACAACAACATATGGTTTTCAATTCAATTTTTATTCCTTGTTTTTTTCTATCGATGACTTTCAGTTGTTCAAGCACTGTAGGCAGAGATCATCTACTGGGATGTGAAGATTATTATTTGTATACATGAAACTTGTAGATAGCAAAGGACAAGTAATTAGTGTCCCTCATCAAGAACAAGTCACTGAACATATTTACTGACTGCTTCAAACTGCACTACATTCAAATGGGAGGCAACCATTGCTGTCATGAAGTCAGCACCATATTGGTTATGTACTAGCTGAGTCCCAAACTCCACCACTTTAGGCCACTGGATGTCGCAGTCATGAAACACTGGTGTCCACCCTGTTGATGAGATCTATTAACTACTGTCAAGTATACTTCTAGTTTGAGTTTTGTTTAATTAAGGAAGCTTAATCTCACTTCTCTTTCCCTTATAGGAGAAGTCATCTGCTAATCCAGACTACTCTGCATGGATACGTGAATCATAAATTTGCAATCTTTATGTCATTGCTAATATTAGCTATTTGAATGTTTTTTGGATAATATTTTTAGATTACTTAGTTATTTGGTTATTTTGAGAGTGATTAATTGTCAGATGAAGCTTAAAAGATTGTTCATGTCTAAAAATAAAGGAAATCCATTCCATTGATCTCTGCATACTATAAATTCCTTTCACAGTAATGACCAAATGTGCAATTTTTTTTTTTTCTAATCTACATGAGCTTTTGAAGAAGCCAGAAACACCTCCCACACATTTTTTAAGTATGATCAAGACGATATATCTTCCACATATTCCCAAGTTCATCTCTCAATAACACTATAAAAGGAAACATCAAGCCATCAAATTTATTTGATGGGGTCTATTAAACACTTTCGATCCTTCCCCAAAACAGCTCAAGTATTAATGTCCATCAAAGATTGTAGAGTTAACTAGATGATAGAGCATATCCTGATATCACCCTCTTGGCAATAGTTAGTAATTGTGTCAGCACCAACACAGAGCCTCAAGGCTAATATGGTGCACTACGTCAACGCGACATCTTAGACTCGGATGAGATGACCATATGTTCCTGTTTTGTTCGAAGCCGTACAAGATGCACCGCATAGTATAGAGCCACTCCGGAAAGCTCGAAATAGTGCCGCACGGTACTGATCCATGCAAGTCGGTCAGTACTCATACGGAAGGTATGAGCTGACCGCCTGAGGAGTCAGCGACCATTAACAAATCACATACGATCGACCTTCGTTCGCAAGTATAAAAACCAACATCCTAACCAGCGTCGAAGGGGGCACTTTCAAATACTCAACTCCCTTATACACAACACTAATTTAAGTTTCGGAGGAGTTGAGTTGGGAAATCCCCCTCCCGACCTCGACCTGTGTATAGAAATCCGACGAACGCATGATAGCCAGGGGAGGAGATGGCACTCAAGAAGCGAGTCTCCAGTTCAACCAAACCCGACGCTCGCTTCCACCACCTAAGTATCTGCCTATGTGATCTTGTGCATCCAGAGCCAGACCAAGCCATGCTAACACCTTGGCTATGATGTAAAGGTTCACTAACATTTTAACATTAGAAAGAGGGCCCGATGTCGCGAGATCATCCCTAGCCAAGCAACCCGAGCGAACGTCCTAGAGAAGAGCCACTCCCGATGCACTCAGCCTTCAAGTTCGGAGGGCAACTCCCACCTCCACTAGGTGAAGAAGGAAAAGCCTCCATTGCAACCCCAAGCCACTACTGGCGGTTGTTCACTGATCCTGGGTTGTTGCCCCTTAGGACTGCTATATGATAACTCCCCATCTCAATTGAGGTGCTCCTTAGCCTCATGCATAAGGTTCAGGCCCTAGTAGGGATGATGCAAACCATCATCCCCCTCGTTCCTCAGATTGCCCAATAGTCGACATTGCATCAACCGTCATAATCGGACTCACTGGCTCCTGTCCCCATGCCTCCATCAGTCCCTTAGCAACCCACAACAGTGAACGTTAATCTGTCACCTGAAGAGCTATTGAGGAATCCAAGATCGACACCCGAGCGTAGCATTCCAAATCTTTAGTGCTCCTCCCCAAGCACCCCCGAGCCCGACACATTATCGTCTAACTTGACGGACTCTCTCTGGGCTCAATTGCGCTCGGTCAATCAACGTATTGTCACGAACGGTCGTCGCACACTCGTAGTAACTTCGTTCAACGTTCCGTTCGTCGCTTGCCCATGCATGTATATATCCTTGGCAACCTGTTTTGTCATATCTTAGTGTGTTTTCCTTGTAAAAATGTAAGAAATAGCAGCTGCAGTGCAGCAGAACGATCGCTCGCTGCATCTGCCCAAAAACCCCCAAAATAGCTCCGTTTTTGTGTGCCACGGGCTGATTTCTACAGCCTGTAGTCACCCAAATTTTGTCAGCCATCTTAGCACCCTAGAACCCCCCGGGTGGCACATGGCTGGATAGGTCTTCAATATAGTGTCGGGCGTTGAACACTTTCACAAGTTTGTATGTCAACTTGATAGAAACTTGCCTTCGCTCCTGGCACTTGGGGAGTAGTTGTTTGCGAATTTACAGCTGCTCATTCACCCTCATAAAGTCCTTGTTTTCCTCCTCTCTTTCTCTGCTTTCTTGCACTCCAAGTGATTGCTCAATTGCTTGTAAAGCTTCCCTCTTCATGAGACATCGGGACTTGTCCGTCGCTCGTTTCAAGACTAATCAACTTCTCTTTTTTTTACAGGTCCTACAGGACCTGCACGAGGTTGCAGTTCGATTGACCCTTTGCGGACACATATGTCACAAGAGTGCCTCAAGACTTAGGCAATCCAAGCTAAGTCCGATCGAAATGGGCGCAAAGGTGATTCTTGACTCAGACAACTTCAGCTAAGTCAGTGGCTTGTCGCAAGGGTGCCTCACCACTTAGGCAATTCTAGCTAAGTGCGTGACATTGTGGTATCAGAGTAGGCAAGCAATTTGAGCAAGCTGCGAAGAAACTTCGCATTCTCGCCATGGTGAGACATCGCGGTGAATCGAGCAAGACGGGGCAAGCTAGATTATTGCCCCCAAGCAGTTGCATGTGGGCTGCATGTTCAAACTCACTCCCTCACTACTGGTGCCGCTCAGGAAGAGCGGAGTAATAGACATGATGAGCGAGAAGTTGGCCACTCGCCACGAGTAGAGGAGGCGCAATCTGGAGCGCCAACCGGGAAAATGAGCCATAGAGAAAGGTTCACAGCAGTAGAAACCCGCTTGGATATTCTTGAAGCGAGCTTGGAGGAACTCTACCAAGGCCAACATAGGCTTCTTGGGGTAGAGAGCTTGCAAGAGGAAGCCGAATCCCAGATTGACAAGGTTGAAGCCTTGGTCGACCGACTAACGGATGACACCAAGGACTCCGTACAATGTCTGCAAGAAATGGTGGTGGAACTCACTTCCAAAGTAACAATGCTCACAAGGGCGCTAAATGCGGGAAGCAACACCCGCGTTGCACCGACACAAAGCTTTAGAGCACCCGACCCACATTGTTATGGAAGTGCTAGAGATACGAAGGAGCTCGAGAATTTCCTGTTTGACATGGAACAATACTTTCGGTCTACGAGGCCAGACTCTGAGGACACCAAAGTTTTGATAGCGACTATGTATCTGAATGGAGACGCAAAGCTTTGGTGGAGAACTCGTTGGGAAGAGATTCAATAAGGTCGGTGCCGAGTGGACACATGGGACGACTTGAAACGTGAGTTGAGAACTCAATTCCTGCACGAGAACACTGAGTTCGTCGCAAGGAGGAAGTTGAGACAACTCCACAAAACGACTTCCATTCGGGACTATGTGAAGCAATTTTCTGCACTAATGCTGGACATTCAAGATATGTCTGAAAAAGATAAGCTGTTCAGCTTTCTTGACGGCCTGAAGCCATGGGCTCAACAGGAACTTCATCGACGGAATGTCATTGATTTGGTTAGAGCAATTGTAGTAGCAGAAAGGCTTAACGACTTTGCTTCTTCAGAGGACCTGAGGAAGAAGAAATAGTCTACAGGAAATCATCAACTAAGGCATCCTCCTGGGAAGGAACCTAGGGGCGAGCAAAGGAAGAAGAGTTTCCATAAGAGACCAAACTCAAATGGCAAGGCCTCAAAACCTAGGAGATGTTTCTTGTGCGGAGGGCTACACAGTGTGTGGGAGTGCCCACAAAAGTAGGCACTCAATCCCCCCAAGCCAGACAAGGGCAAGACAGTTGCTCTCAGTTCGAGTAGCTCCGAATCGGGTAACGACGATGAGAAGTCGTAAAGACCCCAAATGGGTGCGATGCGTTTGTTGAATGCATTGTGCGGTCAAGTGGGGGAGAACATGAAGCCGAAGCAACAGAAAGCAGGAGGCAGCGAGCTAATGTATGTGAACATCAGACTCAACGGCCAAACCACCCGAACAATGGTGGACACGGGTGCTACTCACAACTTTATTGCCGACCGAGAAGCAAAGCGGCATGGATTAATCTTAGAGAAGAACCCAAGTCAGATGAAGGCGGTTAACTCGAAGGCCAAGCGGATCTCCGGGCTACCAAAGGGGGTCTCCATCAAGATCGGATCATGGAGCGGGCGCACAAACATGATGGCGATACCATTGGATGACTTCCAAGTGATTCTTGGAATAGAGTTCATGCACGCAGCAAAGTTGGTGCCGATGCCGTTCCTAGACTCCATATATCTGATGGGAGGTGACAACCCCTGTGTGGTTCCTGTCTCTCGGAGGGGAACCCAGGATCCCCAACAACTGTCGGTGGTACAATTGAAGAAAGGTGTACACAAAGGAGAGTTAACTTTGTGGCGGCTATCAAGCTGGAAACACTCGACGGGGAGGCCATTCAAAAACTTACTGCGGTGGAAAACATTTTGAAGGAGTTCACAGATGTTATATCGCCTGAGTTGCCGAAAACTCTGCCACTACGCAGAGGTGTGGATCATCTTATTGAGCTGGAGCCGGGAGTGAAGCCTCCAGCGAGACCACCATACCGCATGCCCCCTCCTAAGTTGGCAGAGCTCAGAAAGCAATTAGATGAGCTGCTAAGCGGTGGTCTCATCCGCAACTCCAAAGCACCATTCGGAGCTCCAGTTCTCTTCCAAAAGAAGCAGGATGGGAGTCTCCGACTATGCGTCGACTATCGAGCCCTCAACAAGGTGACTGTGAAGAACAAATATCCCATCCCGCTCATTGCGAACTTGTTCGACCAATTGGGCAAAGCAAAGTATTTCTCTAAACTCGACCTTCAATCGGGGTATTGGCAGGTGCGTATTGCTGAAGGTGATGAGGCGAAGACTACCTGTGTAACCAGGTATGAAACATTTGAGTTATTGGTGATGCCTTTCGGTTTAACCAACGCTTCAGTCACATTCTGCACTCTTATGAACCAGCTATTCAAGGAGTATTTAGACAAGTTTGTGGTTGTCTACTTGGACGATATCGTCATCTACAACCAAACACTTGAGAAGCATATTGAACACCTTCGAACAATCTTCAAAGTTCTCAAGGAGAATTCTTTGTTCGTAAAAAGAGAGAAGTGCTACTTTGCTCAGAAAGAGATCTTATTCTTGGGGCATCGAATCGGTGGCGGTTCCATTCAGATGGATAAATCAAAAGTGCAAGTGGTTGTGGACTGGCAAACTCCAAAGAAGGTGTCTGAACTGAGATCCTTCCTTGGGTTTGTGAACTACTATCGACGCTTCATACTCCACTAACAGAGTTGTTGAAGGAGCAGCCTTGGAGATGGTCCGACAAATGTGAAGCGGCATTCCAAGACCTAAAGGCTACCATTTTGGAAGAACCGGTGCTCAAATTGCCAGACTATGGGAAGCCCTTCGAAGTCCATACAGATACTTCAGACTTCGCTATTAGGGGAGTACTTATGCAAGAGGGCCACCCAGTGGCCTATGAAAGCCGCAAGCTCAACGAGACCGAGTTGTCACGCCAAGTGCCCAGAGAGGGTAGGCAGGGTGAATTCTTATGGATGTCACGGTGATCACCCTGGAGAGTGTATCACGCCGTGCACCCCAGAGAGGGTAGGCAGTCGTGCCGCCCAAGAGGGGGTGCACCCCAAGAGGGGGTAGACAAGGTGCATTTAGTCCTACATTGGTAAGGAAAGGGGAGATCTTGAGCCTTATAAGCATTGGCGCTGCACACCCCAATGGACCGGTTTAGTGGGGTAACATTAAGGCCCACCTTGAGTGATGCCAAGGCGGCACCGGATGGTCGGACCAGGTTCAGTGGCATGGGAGGCCCTGTACCGTATAAAGTCCCATCCGGGTGCGCTATGCCGGGCACTCATGTGTGTGATTCCATTGCGCACTCTGCTGGATCGGTTTTGCGGGGAGAGGGTAATGGCCATGTGACAAGTGGTATCAGAGCAACCCCTGGCCTTCTCCAATCACCCCAGAGGGGGTGTCCACGCCGAGCGCCCAGGGGTAGGGTGGCGGGGTGGCGATCAGTGGACGAGGGCGTCACGAGATTGGGTGGGGGAGAATATCACGCCAAGCGCCCAGAGAGGGTAGGCAGGATGAATTCTCATGGATATCACGGTGATCACCCTGGAGGGTGTATCACGCCGTGCACCCCAAGAGGGGGTGCATCCCAGAGAGGGTAGGCAGCCGTGCACCCCAAGAGGGGGTGCGCCCCAAGAGGGGGTAGACAATGTGCATTTAGTCCCACATTGGTAAGGAAAGGGGAGATCTTGAGCCTTATAAGCATTGGCGCTGCACACTCCAATGGATCGGTTTAGTGGGGTGACATTAAGGCCCACCTTGAGTGATGCCAAGGCGGCACCGGATGGTCGGACCAGGTTCAGTGGCATGGGACACCCTGTACCGCATAAAGTCCCATCCGGGTGCGCTATGCCGGGCACTCATGTGTGTGATTCCGTTGCGCACTCTGCTGGACCGGTTTTGCGGGGAGAGGGTAATGGCCATGTGACAGAGCGACGGTATCCAGTGCATGAGAAGGAGATGACAGCGGTGATCCACTGTTTACGAGTGTGGTGACACTATCTTCTCGGATCGCGATCTGTGCTGAGGACAGACAACATCGCTTTGAGTTACTTCTAAACTCAAAAGAAACTCTCTCCAAAGCAGGCACGATGGCAGGACTTCCTAGCGGAATTTGACATGACAATGGAGTACAAATCCGGAAAAGCAAATGTCGTAACCGATGCCTTGAGTCGGAAAGTGGAGGCCATGAATGCTATGCAACTGGAAGGCGGAGGCCAAGCAAGTCAGTTGCACTCCAACTTTCTTCCTCAGATCAAGGATGGACTGTACAGTGATCCCCACGTAGTAACCTTGATGCAACTGATCCAAGAAGGCAAGACACGATGATTTTGGGTCCAGGAGGGACTCGTCTATACCAAAGGGAATAGAGTTTATGTCTCTCGAGTGGACAATTTGAGACGTGAACTCTTGAAGGAGTGTCACGATTCCCTTTGGGTAGGATATCCGGGCATTCACCGAACATTGGCTCTCATGGAGAGGGCCTTTTATTGGCCGAAGATGGGGACAGACGTGGAGGAATATGTTCGGACGTGCCTAACTTGTCAACAAGACAAAGTGGAGCAACAGAAGCTGGTGGGACTTTTAGAGCCGTTGCCTGTACTAGAAAGACCATGAGAGAGTATTTCTCTAGACTTCATATCTAGCTTGCCGGTAGTAGGGGGACTCGGATCGATACTTGTGGTGGTCGACCGATTTTCGAAGTATGCAATCTTCATTGCTGCACCCCTACATTGTTCAGCAAAGGAAGCGGCAAAGCTACTGATGAAGAATGTGGTGAAGTATTGGGGAGTCCTGCACAATATCATAAGTGATCGAGATGCTCGGTTTCTGGGACGGTTTTGGACCGAGCTATTCAAATTGTTGGGGTCAAAGCTATACTTCTCCACAAGTCTCCACCCCCAGACGGATGGCCAAACTGAGAGAATAAACTTGCTCTTGGAGCAATATCTTCGGCACTACGTGAGTGCCAACCAACGAGATTGGGTGAAGTTGTTGGACATAGCCCAATTCTCCTATAACTTGCAGTGGAGCTCTACGTCCAACAAGAGCCCCTTTGAGATCATCACAGGACAACAGTCGTCGACTCCTCACACTTTGGCTATTGGATATACAGGGAGTAGTCCATCCGCATATCACTTAGCAAAAGAATGGCATCGGAATGCCGATATTGCGCGGTCCTACTTGGAGAAGACGGCCAGAAAGATGAATAAGTGGGCAGACTTGGGAAGGCGATCACAAGAATACAAAGTCGGCGATTTGGTGTTGGTGAAGCTCCAACCAGCATCACTCCAATTCTTTAGAAACAAGGTGCACAAAGGATTAGTGCGCAAGTTTGATGGCCCCTTCCCAATTATTAGTAGGGTGGGCAACGTCTCCTACAAGTTGCAACTGCCGGCGTGGCTCAAGATTCATAATGTTTTCCATGCCAGCAACTTGAAAGCCTACCATTCTGATCCGCAAGATGCTTCCCGAGGCATTTCAACTCGACAACCTCCCACCAGAGCCACCTATGAGAAGCGAGTTGAGACCATTTTAACGGATCGCAAGACAAAGCTACCCAATGGAGCTTAGCAGATTGAATACTTGGTGAAGTGGTGGAAGCTTCCCAGAATCGAAGCCAGTTGAGAGCCAGAAGATACCCTCCGACATGAAGAAACAGCCATCAAAGCCTACCAAAGAGTGTCAACGAGGGCGTCGACAGCTTAAGTGGGGGAGAATGTCACGAATGGTCGTCGCATACTCACAGCAACTTCATTCAACGTTCCGTTCGTCACTTGCCCATGTATATACATATCCTTGGTAGCCTATTTTGTCATATTTTGGTATATTTTTCCTTGTAAAAATATAAGAAACAGCAGCTGCAGCGTAGTAGAACGATCGCTCGCTGCATTTGCCCAAAAACCCCCAAAACAGCTTCGTTTTTGTGTGCCGCGAGCTGATTTCTGCAGCCCGCAACCACCCAAATTTTGTCAGCCATCTCAGCACCTTGGAACCCCCTGGGTGGCATATGGCTGGATGGGTCTTCAATATAGTGTCGAGCGTTGAACACTTTCACAAGTTTGCACGTCAACTTGATGGTAACTTGCCTTCGCGCCTGGCACTTAGGGAGTAGTTGTTTGTGGACTTGCAGCTGCTCATTCACCCTCCTAAAGTCCTTGTTTTCCTCCTCTCTTTCTCTGCTTTTCTGCACTCTAAGTGCTCGCTCAATTTCTTGTAAAGCTTCCCTCTTCACGAGATGTCGGGACTTATCCGCTGCTCGTTTCAAGACTAATCAACTTCTCTTTTTTTACAGGTCCTACGGGACCTGCACAAGGTTGCAGTTCAGCTGACCCTTTGCGAACACGTATGTCGCAAGGGCACCTCAAGACTTAGGCAATCCAAGCTAAGTCCGATCGAAGTGGGCACAAAGGCGATTCTTGACTTAGGCAACTTCAGCTAAGTCGGTGGCTTGTCGCAAGGGTGCCTCACCACTTAGGCAATTCTAGCTAAGTGCATGACAATATGAACAAGGTCCAAAGGGAGTTTCATAAATCCAAAGAAGAACTTTGTGAAGCTCCCTCGACAGGATCCCCTTTTGTGCAAGAAATTCAAGACAAACCAATCCCGCTAAACATTCACCTCTTGACATTGGAGGCCTATGATAGTGGCTCTGATCCAGTAGAGCATATTGCCACCTTCATAGCCCAGATGGCTCTATACGACACTTCTGATGCCCTGATGTGTCGGGCGTTTCCTACCACCCTCTGAGGACCGACTCGAATGTGGTACAACCAATTGAGGCCATCCTTGATCTCATCTTTTGATCAACTCTCAATGGAATTCAAGATTCACTTCCTGGCCAGTGCACGACCTAAACCATCTATGGCCATGCTCCTGGGCTAAGGTAGAAGGAGGATGAATCCCTCTTCCTTTTCGTCGCCTGCTTCACTATTGAGATCTGAGAGGTTCCAAACACTCGACCCTCATTGGTTATACAGGTGTTCCTAATGGGCCTACCCTTTAAGGTTCTTTTGGTTGCTAGTCGAGAGGCCACTAGTGACCATTCCCAAGATGCTCTAGCGAGACAACCAGTATATTGTTATTAAGGCACTAGGGGCAGGAAAGCATAAGGAGTCACACAAGAGGCTCCACCAGGAGCTACCTTGGAGAGTAGATTGGGGAAAAAAGAAGGCCCACCACGACAAGACCGAAAGTAGATGTGCCCGAGCTATGTATCTTGGCCAAACAATCCAGCTTGTACTCAAGTTGTGTAGCTTGGCTAAACAGTCCAATCTGTACCCGAGCATTGTGTAGCTTGGCTAAACAGTCCAATCTATACCCGAGCTATGTATCTTAGCCAAACAGTCTAGCTTAGGTACGAGTTGTGTAGCTTGGCCAAATAGTCCAGTCTGTTCCCGAGCTATGCATCTCGGTCAAACAGTCCAGCCTGTGCATGAGTTATGTGTCTCAGCCATGTAGGCTTGGTCTGTGCCTGAGCTATGTATCTCGGCTAAACAATCTAGCTTATGCCTGAGTTGTGTAGCTCGGCCAAACAGTCCAGTCTGTGCCCGAGCTATTCATCTTGGCCAAGTAGTCCAGCATGTGCCTGAGTTATGTGCCTCGGCCATGCAAGCTTGGTCTGTGCCTGAGCTTACGTATCTCGGCCAAACAATCCAGCTTATACTCGAGTTATGTAGCTCAGCCAAACGATCCAATCTGTGTTCGAGCTATGCATCTCGGCCAAGTAGTCCAGCCTATGCCCAAGTTATATGTCTCGACCATATAGGCCTAGTTTGTGAATGAGCTATATATCTTGGCCAAATAGTCCACAGTGCTAGTCGGCCAAGCCAATGCCCAAGCTACGTTGCTCGGCCAGTCCAATCTCTAGCGCTCGAGTAGTGTTGCTTGGCCAGTAATATGCAGTGAGTCGCTGCTCGGTTCGATCTATATCCGAACAATTTCTCGGCCAAACATGCGTTTGAGTGATGCTACTTGACCAAGCCAGTGCCCGAGCAATGCTGCTCAGCCAAGCCAATGCTGGAGTTACATTGCTCAGCTAGTCCAATCTCTAGGACTCGAGCAATGTTGTTCGACCAGTGATGTGCCATGAGTCATTGCTTGGTTCAGTCTAAGTTCGAGCAACTACTTGGCTAAACATGGGTCCGAGTGATATTGCTTGGCCAAGCCAATGCCTGAGCAGTGCTACTCGGCCAATCCAATGCCCAAGCTACGTTGATCGGCCAGTCCAATCTCTAGCTCCTGAGTAGTGTTGCTTGGCCAGTGATGTGCCGTGAGTCACTACTTGGTTTGGTTTAAATTTGAGCAGCTAGGCCAAACATGGGTCCGAGTGATGTTGCTCGGCCAGTGATGTTGCTTGGCCAAGCCAGTGTTGGTCGACTAGTGATACTGCTCGGCCAAGCCAGTGCCCGAGTAGTGATGCTTAGCCAAGCCAATGCTTGAACTACGTTGCTCGACCAATCCAATATCTAGTGCCCGAGTAGTGTTGCTTGACTAGTGATGTGCCATGAGTTGCAGCTCAGTTCAGTCTAAGTTCGAGCAATTGCTCGGCGAAACATGGGTTCGAGTGATGTTGCTCGGCCAAGTCAATGCTTGAGCAATGTTGCTCGGCTAATCCAATCTCCAGTGCCCAAGCAATGTTGCTCAGCCAGTGATGTGTCATGAGTCGTTACTTGATTCGGTCTAAGTCCGAGCAGCTACTCGGCCAAACATGGATCCGAGTGATGTTGCTCGACCAAGCCAATGCTCGAGCAGTGCTACTCGACCAATCCAATGCCCGAGCTACATTGCTCGACCAATCCAATCTCTAGTGCCCGAGCAGTGTTGCTCGGCTAGTAATGTGCAATGAGTAACTGCTTGGTTTAGTCTATGTCCAAGCAACTACTCGGCCAAACATGGGTCCGAGTGATGCTGCTTGGTCAAGCCAGTGCCCGAGCAGTGCTGTTTGGCTAGTCATGTGCAGCTAGTCACTACTCGATTCAATCGATATTTGAACAACTACTATGCAAACTAGTGCCCCCAATGGTGCACCTCAGCTAAATAGTATCTGAATTATGCACCTTAGCCAAATAATATCTAAGTCACGTCTCAGCCAGTCCAATGCCCGAGCTACGCCTCATGGCCAGTCCAATGCCTGAGCCATGCCTCATGGCCAGTCCAATGCCTGAGCCATGCCTTACGGCCAGTTTGATGCCTAAGCCATATCTCGTGGCTAGTCCAATGTCCGAGTCACATCTTGGCTAGTCCAATGCTCTAGCCATGCCTCGCGGCCAATCTAATGTCCAAGTCACATCTCAGAAAATCCAATGCTTGAGCCACGCCTCGTGGCCAGTCCAATATCTGAGTCACATCTTGGCTAGTCTAATGCCCAAGCCATGCCTCGCGACCAGTCCAATGTTCAAGTCATATCTTAGCTAGTCCAATACTTGAGCCATGCCTTATGACCAGTCCAACATTCGAGTTACATCTCGGCCAATCCAATATCCGAACCAGTCCAGCTCCTGAATAGAAGCTCTCAATCAACCGATGACCGAACCAACAATTCTATCATAACAGCCGAGGGAGGGAGAGAATGATAGGGTATATTATGATATCACCTCCATGGCAATAGTCAGCAGCCGTGTTAGCACCAACACGGAGCCTCAGGGCTGATATGGTATACTACGTCTACGTGACACCTCGGACTCGGATGGGATGGCCACTTGTTCCCATACTGTTTGAAGCCATACAAGATGTGCCGCATAGTACAGAGCTACTCCAGAAAGCTTAGAACGGTGTTGTGCTGTGCTGATCCGTGCAAGTCAGTTGGCGTATGAATGGAAGGTACCAGCTGGTTGCCCGAGGAGTTGGTAGTCATTAACATACTACTTACGATCGACCTTCGTTCGCAAGTATAAAAGCCAATCTCCTAACCAGCATCGAAGGGGACACTTTCAAACACTCAACTCTCTTATATACACAATGCTAATTTAAGTTTCGGAAGGGTTGAGTCGAAAAATTCTTCTCTCGATCTCGATCTGTGTGCATGAATCCAATGAACGCACGATAGCCAGGGGAGGAGATCGTGCTCGGGAGGCGAGTCTCCAGTTCAACCTGACTTGACGCTCGCTTCCACTAGTCCGAGTATCTGTTGGGTGACCTTGCGCATTCGGAGTTGGACACCTCGGCCAAGGCGTAAAGGTTCACCAACACTAGAGTAGTTTTAGATTGTGTTCTCAGATTCTGGTACTTCCAGCTTTTATGTTCTTGACTGTTAAAGTCTATTTCCATTTCAATCTAAGACTGGTAATTCCATCAAAATGTGTGATTTTTACATAAGAATAAAATTGTTGAAATGCAAACTCCTTGCTGATGCATGGCCATCAAAAGGACTATTCATGATGCGCATCATCTTAAACAGAACAATGATCGAGATATATTCTACAGCAGCCATGCATTAGAGACTTTTTTTTCCATCACTTCATGAGTAGCTTCATAGTTTTCCTACTTCTGAAAAGGTAAATACTTCGCATGTTGATAAAATATTTTGGATATTTGGAATCTACTGGTTGATAATTTTTTTTTGGATATTTGTAATTAAAGATCTTCAATGGTACATGACCGAGACTCAATCCTTATCGACCAGAAAATAACAAAACAAGCCAACCATATTGTGTTATCATGTAAGCATAAATGAGGGAATTTTTTTATTTATAAATAAACTTTTGAATTGTAAATGAATTTGATAAAATTTAGATAGCCACCTACAGTTAAAGCCTTCAAGTTATAAATGGTGGCTTCTCGAGCTTCCCCATATAAGGAAATGATCTTTGTGCATCTCTCTTAAGCAAAAGTTTGAGTCATTTTGATATTTCAACTCTCATCTCGCAAACATATTAAGCATCATAGGAGACTCATAAAGCATAACCTCAATAAGCAGACCTTTGGATCATCTTGGTCTTTTACCTCATCATCTTCGATGTCGAAGCTTCTTCTCCGATTTGACTACTGATCGTCAATCCCCATCGTCGACCATTGTGCTCATTGCAACAGCTGGAGAGAACAGAGGAACAATAAGTTGACTATGGTCAAAGAAGTTGACTACACTCAACACTGATCAACTTTGGTCAATAGGGGTAAGTTTAGAAATTTGATTTTATTGTTACTTCCAGTTTTGTTGAATTTGAGCAAATTTTTTCAAATTTTCTTTAGGAAGATTATCATCATGTTGTGATTACCCTATATAATCCATTTTTTGTTAGGATTTTCTTTATCCTCATGAACATAGGAATAATGTTTGTGTCATAATTCAAATCATGTTAAATTGCTTGCGCTTGTATTTGTTTTGTGCTCTTTTTGCCTGATTTTTTCATTAACTCAATCGATACCTTGTGATTCCGTAGCTACTAATTTATCCATCGGATCAATTTCAGCAAATCGAGATTCTATTTATTTTCATTTGACATTTCCTTTTGGGTACGTAAAAAAAAAAAAGATTTTTAGGAAAAATATATTTCCATCACTGAAAACAAATTGGTCTTCAATGGCCAACATGGTTTTTATTTTTTTTATTGTCGCCTTTTACGAAAAATAAAGAATAATTTATATATGACTGAAGGCATGTACATATGAAAAAAAAAAAAAGGCTTTTTAGCAACAAAGCATTTTCATCACTAAAAATATATTTCGTCACGAAAGATCTTCCATCCGAATGTTTTTAATACGAAAAGAAGTTGAACGATTGCAACTCCATTTAATTGGCTCTAATCTTTCCGCGCCATTGAGCTCGACAAGAACAACTTAGCCCCATAATAAATTCGACAGAGGTCTTTGGTCATTAACAGAAACAATTATTAATTACACAGTGTAATCCTCCTCCTTCAAAATTGCGAATGTCAATGGGACATGATCAATTTATCTATCAATTAGTGGCTAAAAATGAGGATTTATGATTCACAGAATACGTCTTTATGTCACAAGACGTTTACACCACTAAGCAATATAATTTTGCCGCTCAACATCAAGAAGATTATATCACAATAAAACTTTTTGCTAAATATCCCTGAATCAAAACACATTAAATTAATCATCAACGATAACCTATCACGTTTATATTAGGCATAATTATAGAATTGATATCAGATTGTTCGGATATAAAAAATTGAAAAAAAAGTATATATTTTTTATATTTTTAATATAATATATATTTTCTAAAAACATTAAACATAATATACATTTTTATGAAAAAATATTAAATATATTTTTTATGAAAATATAATATATATTTTGATGAAAAAAGTTCTTTTGATTAAAAAATATATATATTGTTTTAAAAAATAATAAATATCATGTAAGATGAAGAAGTTCTTTTTAGCTTTTTTTTTTTTGGGGCGTAAAAGAAGGAAAAAACATAGAAAATTAGTCTTCTAAAATATTTTGGATAAGGTCATTTGGAATTTTTGGCTTTGGTGTAAAAAGTATTTATCAAAATCTTAAGAGAGTACATATGCTACCCATGTGCTTTGACCCTCAGTGTATACCCTTGTGTTGGCTGCAATCCCACACAGAGTTTGTGTAGGCCCCCACCTGGCCGTTACACGCCTCGTTGCCACGCGTCCTGATCAGATTCAGACTCTAAACCCCATGCGGCACCCACCACTAATTGCTTGCCTGGGCTCCGACGGTGCGGTTCGCGTGTAAACCGGCTGGAGCTGCTTCGCGTAGCGCGAGATTTTTGGGATGCGGTTCGACGAACAGAACTGCTCTATCTCACGACTGAACGAACGACCATCTCACGACAGTCGGTGGTTCGGTCATTCACCACCCTGCCGTGTGTTAGGTCGTGCCGATGACTTCGTGACTCTTAGTCACTCGCGTTGCACTGCGCCATAAGACATCCGCGCTTTTGACTCCGCTCCGACGACGAACACTTCCTCTCTCTCTTGCTAGCTTCGGCTACTTGCGAGGCGGCGAGATGGATCGATCCGGTCGCCCCCTCCGCGTTCGGGGAGAGGCGGGAATGGTGGCAGAGATGGTGAAGCGGATCCGGAGGTGCGGGGAAGGCGGCATCACGTATGGCTACATTCTCCTCTATATTGCCTTGTCCAGCGGCCAGATCTTCTTCAACAAGGTCACTCTATTAAACGCCATTTTGATTCCTAGGGTTGCAACTTTTCTTCATTTTTGTTGCGGTTTCCTTGTTGTTCAATTCTGATCTGTTCTGTTATTTGGGCGTAATCTGCAAACCTACAATTCTTAGGGTGTACGATCAAGATCGCGACTCCAAGTTGTTGTCTTGGAGAAGTGCTTTCCCAAAGGTCGCCTCGATAAAAGCTAAAAGTTTGTTGGTGTTGGGGATCTAAGATCTTGGATGCTTGGTAACGTAGGCGTTTGGTAATTTTTCTGAATGATTGTATAACCAAATTTCATCATAATCAAGAAAATTCTTGAAAATAAATATAAATTTTATCATTTATTTTGAGTTGAGAATGAACGTTTATTCTAGAAAAGAGCGTTTAAGGTGCAACCAGGATTCAAATAATGTACAAATTTGAATAGATGATCTTCTTGATTTAGAAGGCATGACGTTTATGATGTCAAATCAGCCTTCCACATATGATGGAGGCTAACTAGAGTAACAAGTAGAACTCTTTTTGTTAACTGGTGTGATCATCAAGATGGGCTTCTTGAGTTTGCCATAGGGCAATACCCCATGATGATGTTTCAAAGAGGACATTAGCCCTTTTTTTTTTTTTCCCCCAAAATGATCATCTCTGAAGTTGTTGAGTCATTTTATGTAGTTGAATGTTGTTTTTACCCTTAAGGTAGATATCTTGATTCCTTTTGGATGATCTTTTGTCTGAATGATGCTTTTGATAATTACTATGGATAAAAGTGGTCATTCTCTGTATGTAGACATGATTTTGAGTGATGCATTTTGCTTTGGTGCCGAAAGATGTAAAATTCTGATGCCATTGCACAAACTGATGTTATCTGATAAGAGGATTGCACATAAGGTTGGCCTAGTGGGAAAACAAATGCACAATTCACATTTACCTCATTTAAATACATGTGTTATCAGCTCTGAAGAATTGAATTTATAAGTTGGATGCTGTTCCTTGCACCCTCAAGTATAATCTTAGTTTTTTTATCCTAATTCTATCTATTTTGTCCTTGATCTAGGGATGGTTAAGCACTGCAATTTTTAGCTGTATTTTGCTTTTCCAACTAACTTGCTCCATCACTGCTGCAGTGGGTTTTGTCTTCCAAACAGATCAACTTCCCCTATCCAGTTGCATTGACTTTACTGCACATGCTTTTCTCTTCTGTATTATGCTTTGTGCTCACCAAAGTCTTCAAGGTATTTGTGCTTTATATAGCATTAGCTATGTTTTGTAATATAAAGATGTGGTTCTTAACGACCACTCATTGGTTATTCCTCTTTTGTACTTATTTTCTAGTTATAGACTTCTCAAGAAGATGTTTCTCTCTTTGTGTATCAGATTATAAAGATCGAAGGAGGAATAACCTCAGAAATGTGAGTAATCAACTGCCTATTTCTTGCAATGTTTAGGGTGTATATTGTGTTGGCTTCTTCATTCTTTTTTGTCCAATTATGCTATCTTGTTATTTTTCAGCTCAGAATAATAAATCTTGTTGTTCCTTTATTTTCTGTTGAAGTATTGCATTCTCCAGTAATGTTTTTTTAATCGAAAGTGATTTATCTAATGATAGGTAGTACAGTTTATAATGTATATGATAACATAGTAGCATGTTTTGGTTCCTTCAGCCTATTGTGAAAGATTCAAAGCCATGACCTTCTTAACCTCTTGTTGTGTTTATGATGTCATTATTTGTGCAAATTCAGCTCATTCCAAAGCACAAAGTTGGTGAAGACTCTAACAAGACTCTGCTGTCTTTTCTTCAAGAGTGATTTCTTAAATTTGCAACCCCATGGAATGCAATTAGCTGATCTAATATTTTCACCAGTTTTGTGCTAGTTTCTTTATCATAATGAACAGAGATTATCATCATTCTGTTTCGACAGCATGTGGTGGTAAAAGTATCAAATTCCTTGCTCCTTTATGGCCAGTTTGGCCTCTTGCACTATTACTGTGACTTGCTAACCGTAGCACATGCTAGCATGTCCACTGTTACCTTTGCTATAAAAGCATGTAGCCAGTTTGTTTAGACTGTTTTTGTCAAACAGTGGCATGTCAAACGTGACCTATGCTATAGACAAAACAGTGCTCCAGAAATGACAATTTCACTGTGGCATATGTATATGCATTTCATGAAATTATGAATTGTTTTCACCTGTGTTTAAGTTGGCTCTGTGTAATCAATATCCTAGTATCATCTGCATCAGTGATCATACCCTGGACATTTGTTGAAGGACTAGTCGATGAAGCTTTGTGCAAGCACAAAGTCTTTTAGGATGCATCTTTAGGGGGGAAGCTATGTGTAACACGATAGTCTTAAGTTTGGATTAGTACTTGACTCTACACCTTGGTGTAGATAGAGGTGAATAGACACTCAACATGGGAGCATGTGAGAAGTTTGTATTTGTCAACAACGTTTCAACGCTACAATTCTTAAAATGAAATGTGCAAGCTGTTAAGAAGCAACATAATTGTATTTCAAATTCAACTTAATAATATCACCTCAACTTTCCATGATTGCTTACTTTTTTGTTATATTTTAGCAACATGCATATATCATCTTATGAAGATTGTGGACTTAGAGTTTTGAAATATACTCCTGTTTTTAACAAAAATGCAAAGAAATTCTTCCTTGGGATGATAATTAGCTCTAGTTCATCCGAGAATATTTGACACTGCCCTCAAGAGTGGGTTGTGTTAACCTTCAGGAGGTGCGGAGATGGTGACTTATCATAAGTCGAGTGTTTTTATCGTGGTGGACTTGAACCAGTGTCTACTAAAGTTTTTGTCTCATAATTTGCTTTGCATTGTTGTACTTCAATTTAGGATCATCAACTCTATAACTTCGATAAAGGTTCTAGCAAATTACAAACTAGGCTCCGATCTTATATTTCATTTCTGAGACATTGTATTCTGAATCCTCAGATATCTCACATCAGTTGTACCAATTGGTGCCATGTTTGCAATGACTCTTTGGCTGGGGAATAGTGCTTACCTCTATATATCTGTTGCATTTGCCCAAATGTTGAAAGCTACCAGTAAGCACTAAACTCTTTCTCATTTTATTATGGTCTAAACAAACCTTCATGGTCATTTATTGTTGCAATTGATGCAAATATTGATTTTTTTTTATTTTTTTTTATTTTTTGAGTTTTGCAGTGCCTGTTGCTGTATTTTTTCTGGGAACAGCAGCAGGCCTTGAAGCAATGAGTTGTAGGATGTTTGTCATTATGACTGTCATCAGTATTGGAGTAGTTGTGGCTTCGTATGGGGAGATCAGCATCAGTTGGATTGGAGTAGTTTATCAGATGGGTGGTGTAGTTGGTGAGGCCTCAAGACTCATCTTCATGGAAATTTTTGTGAAAAGAAAGGGTGTTCGACTGAACTCAATTTCTATGATGTATTATGTTAGTCCATGCAGGTAGTTATTCACTATTTCTCTACCAATTTGTGGGTAAAAAAGCCTCTTCGTGGAGTAATGATGGTTATTTGCTTGTTGCAGTGCTTTGTGCCTCTTTGTTCCATGGGTATTCTTGGAGAAACCAAAAATGGATTCTAGTGGGTCTTGGAACTTTCCACCAATTATATTGGGTCTCAACTGTCTCTGCACATTTGCTCTCAATCTGTCAGTTTTCCTTGTGATTTCTCGCACAAGTGCGCTGACTATTCGTGTAGCTGGAGTTGTCAGGGACTGGGTTGTAGTTTTACTGTCAGCTTTAATATTTTCTGACTCAAAGTTGACAATTATCAACCTAATTGGTTATGGTATAGGTATGTAGTATATGCCTGTTCTTAATGTATTTACTTTTCTTAGTGCTCTTTTTGTTTTTACTGATAGGTTTTGTTGGTATATATCATCATTTGCGGTCCAGTCTTCTCTTGGTTAGTGTTTGTATGTTCCTGTTCTTTGCCAACAAACCTAACTTGATGGACCCTTCAAGAAAATGGGTTTATCTTTTGTCTTGTGACCTTAATCTCACCTACTTTTATGTTCCTCGCTTCTCACAATTGGTTGGTAATCGCTCTTTCCTTTCAGAATGCTGTCGGACTTGATTTTGCCTTGCAAAGTAGCTTAATGATTAAGCTGACTATGTTTTTACTGGTTTATCAACTGTTTAATTTCCATCTTTAAGAAATTATTGAATTTTTTTTGCTTTGTCTCAACAATGTTGGGATGTGGCAGCTATTTCAGGTGTTGTGGCATATAACAATCACAAACTGAAAAAAGAAGCATCCCAAATAAAATCAGATGGTACTGCTAAAACTGAAGATGGTCAGGAAAGATCTCAAGATGGTCAGGTAGTCTTGATTCCTACAAAGGAAAATACATAGATGTTCATACCATGTTTTTTGAGGTAAGACTATAAATCAGATGAATGGATCACTTGCAGCTGTGTCTTCTATTCCATACAAGTCTCATTCTTTTCTCGATTGTGAAACAGGATAAGTAGTAGCTTGTCAGTGAAAAGCGTCTCAGCCTGAGCAGCTCGCTCTTTCCCTTCCCCAACTGTCTTGCAACTGTCTCATGGCATGGTCCTCAAGAACTAAGAAGTAGGTGGTCGTCTGCTGTAAGCTAGTGCAAGAGCAGCGTTTCACCTAAAGAGAACCAGTAAAGTGTGGTTTTGGAAACATGGTGGTTCACCATTTGGATTCATTACATGTATTCTATGAGTTTATATCATTCTTGGACTCTGGATGCTGCAAGCAAGCAAGCAAGCAGCTGAGGATTTAGATTTTGTTTCAAGACAGGTGGAACTGAATGTATAATGTGCATCGATAACTTCCGTTAAAACCTTTCCCCAGTGTATACAAATTATGGTATCCTTCCTTTTGTTTGCATTTTTTTGTTTCATTTGCCCTGGATAAAATGTTTCCGTGCTTGCAAATAGTTGTGACCGAGGGCTTTATAAAAAAGCCCAGGCAAATCATGAGAATGGATTAGAACAGACAATCAAGGACTACTTGATTGATGTGCTGGATGTGCAGCTTATCCCATCTCCAAATTAATTAGCCGACCACCTCACCTCAGGGAGTGATCCACCAGGCACTTGATGACATCTTAGTAGATGGCTCTCTACCAAGTCACAATAACTGAGCCAACCAGAATCTGGAACTTCAAAGTAAAACAAATCTGTGTGAAGAAATTGTCATGTAATGTAAGCTCATAAAAATCAATTTCCCATGGTTAGCTTACAGCTACACATGGCACTAACTCCCAAGTTTTGGTGTAGATCTCCAACCATGCACTGCAAACAAAAATAACAGTGCCTTCCATCTGATATGTGCACATATAAATGTCTGGTCTATGTGCTTTGCATTTTATTCAGGCAACTGCTGCAGTAGCAAATTAAAGTTGTGGGCATGTCCAATATGACATTATCTAGATGTTTTAAGATGTCATGTTGATAGCTACTGTTCTGTCATTGTACAAAAGCCATCACCCAGAAGCTTCAGATGGAATGTGAAAAAATGCTAAATGCACAATTTGGAAAAGTTCTCTGCATCACTAATTTGGATGCACGTGAAAGATGAGGTGTATAACCAAAACATTGAACCCTGCGACTATTTAGACATGGCTGACTAGGGCAAGTTCAATGCATTCCAAGAGCTTAATGAAGTGTTTATTTAGAAGATTGACTGTTTCCAAGTGTCATCATCATCTCTGCAGAATCTATTGCATAAAAGTCAGGTCTTCTAGAGAAGGGTCACTCTTTCAGATAACCAAATCTACATGATCCACAAGGTTTTGGCAAATTAATCTTCCTCCTATCATGCAATACATAATCCAAAAAAGAAACTTTTCAGGTACTCAGAACAGTGTCCGGAGATAAATGTTATTCAGGTTGAGATATCAGCCACTATTAGAAACTGTTTGTCCATGGAGGGTAGAATTTTAGATAGATCAGAAGTAAATCTTTACATGATAGTTTATCTTCTATGCATATTTGCTTTAAATAAAGCAACAATATTGGCATATTATTCTCAAATTTGTTGAGAGTGACAAATGGGAGTAAGAAAGGGAAAGGATAGCTGTCTATGGTGACAGTATTGCCTTCTTTCAGGACTAGAATTGTGGTTTCAATTGCCAGCAAAAAATTGAAGGTTCAAATCAGTTGATGACTTCTTCATGACCAGTTGATGGCATCACCTTACCATCCTAAATAGTCACAGAACAAATAAGGCAATAATTGAGTTGACTTGAGTAAATTCATCAAGTCATATCCTGGTAATTTACGGACTCTTGTTTATGTTCAAGGCCAGATGGTTCAACAAAAAAAAAAGGGACCGTCTCTATTGTCTAAATTCTGCCTCTATATATCTTCCAAGGTTTTATTATAAATGAAGCATTTCTTAAAACCATTTCAAAATCTTTCAAGGCATTCTACTTTTAAGAGCAAACAAAAGTAAGCAACATTATATTTGGAAATTCCAAAACACTTCCTCCTCTTGAAATTGTTTCTTGTATCAACTACATTACTCGAAACTCTCCAAGAAAATGAAATACATGAACTGCAAATCCACATGTCAATTGAGGCCATGGAAGAAGAGGGAAGAGATCTCCAACTTTTGTTTATGAAACCCTACGGTCATAAGCTTTTATAAAAATAAACAAAAGAAGAAAAATAAAATGAAACCCTACAGGCATAAGCTTTTGTAAAAATAAACAAAAGAAGAAAAATAAAAATCATCAAATGACGCAAAGCTAAATATGCTCTGGACTTATCAAACTCATTACTAGAAAACCACATTAAGTATTTTCTCTTATAAACATGAATTATTATGGATACAGTAGTTTACCTAATTCACTTACCTTTGAAGTATGATATTAATGTACTCGACTCACTAGTATGAGATTAAAAGATCAAACTTAAAATGTAAGCATGGGATGATATAAGGCTAATTATAGATTACCTGTTGTACTTAGTTGCCTTTAGCACAATCTCTATATTTTCAAAAATTATATTGGGATCTCTATATTTATGAAAGTGAAATATTTAATCCTGTTTCTCTTTACACCGTTGACTCTGTTGACGAAAATATCGTAAGATTTACTATTGAGCACATGCTAACTTTATTTCATTTTCATTTATCATTGAGCATTTGTATTATTTTCATTAGCAGAGTCGACGACGTAAGGAGAAACGAAATTAAATATTTTACTTTTGTAAGTATATGAATCCCAATATAATTTTTAAAAATATATGGATTAGGATGTTAAAGGTAACTAAATTATAGAAGGTAGTGTGTAATTAGCTCAATGATATAACTCACTTCAAATATTAGTCTTGTGATAATATCACTAATTCACTTATCCTAGATTAAAAATAATTTTTTATATTTTAAATATTAATCCGATGGTAATATATCTGTAGAGGATATCTGCTTTGAGGTTGCTTAATTTTAGAACTACTAAAAACATACAGCTTACCTCTTCACTGCCTCTTCGGCATCATCATGCAGTAATTCCTGCGACTCTGCACGCGAAAGCGACAGCAGACAACACAAGAAACCACGAGCACAAGTAGATTGGGTCGCGGAAGAACACGTATCCACCCCACGCACCGCGCTTTGGCTCGCATAACGCCAACCCCGCGCATTCAATGCAAGAAGGCGGATCCGGCGATGAAGACGACGCCTCCCCTCGTCAGCGAGCGGACGCCCACAGTCGCAACCCCCACAGCCATCCAAACCTGCCCTCGGCATCTTCCGCACATTGATTCCTTCCTTCCCTGTCGCTGCAGCGCTCTATAAATGCCTCCCTCCGAGCATCCAGGAGACGTGGCCTCGCCTGAACGAACGGAGACGACGAGATGATGGCGGCGAAAGCGCAGGCAGTGGGCCGGTACGTGACGGAGGCTGCGCCGCCGCAGTTCGTGTCCGTCGTGAGGCACAAGGTGACGAGGATCCTCGACACGATTACGGAGGAAGAGAGGGACGCCGCGGGGGCGCAGCCGCCTTCGGCCGCCGCCTGCCCTTCCACCTGCCGCGCGCGGCGACTGCGTTGCGTGGCGTGGCCTACGAGAGATCAGATGAAACCGACGAGTTCTTCTTGATGCTTAGATGCAGCATCAAGATTCGTGACGGTTGAGGGTTGAGAGTTTTGTGTGATCCCTCACCTTGCTCGTATGCTGTTGACCGTAAGAGATCTAATTAGCATTAAGGTCGATGTCAACATATGAGTTTGATTTGCTTCAAAGTAAGTAAACTAGATTTTGGTTTCAGGCCAAAAAGCAGAATTCAGCATATATTATGACACTTGAACGGCTGATGGATGAACACACGACATGAATTCTTTGCATCTCTTTCAAATGAAACAAGCCAAAAAAAAAAAAAAGAGTTAAACCATGGTTTGTTGCAGATGACTGGGAACACCATGTCCTTCTCCAAAGGGCATTTTTAATCGATTGATACTATTATCATGAATATGGGCATCAAAATAGAACTAAATTATGCAATCCTACCGAATTTTTACTTTTATTATTTTTCAATGATTAAAGACAGAATTCGATCATACGATCCTTAAATCTTTACCGATTAGATTGGCTATCATTCTCTAATTTGTTAAATGAGGTTTTAAAACCTTTGACCTTTCACTGGTTTTTTATTAAATAAAATTTTAAATCTTAGACCTCTGAATATGTGTTAAGTTAGGATTCAATTTATATCTTAAAAAGTTATATGCAGCAAAGCAGAAAGATAAATTTGATTCGAGATAGGCATACTCAACACCATGCGGATAGCACCGTGTTCTGGGCTCCACACCCAAATTAAAGCCAAATTGGCTAGTGATGTGGGAATTTATAGGGCCTTGCATCCTACTGGACCAGGGAGATTGGATAGGGATGAAGATGATAAAGATGGCACCATGTCTGGTTCATATAGACTTGCTTACTAAAGCAAAGAGGCCATGAGCCATTCTAGCTCAAGTTCTTGAGCTTTTTAACATGGCATCATTGGTCAATGGACTACAAGCATCATTGCCGTGGTGTCAAAGACTAGCTTTTGGTCTCCATCCAGGCTTTGCCAGCTACGAAATCCGCCTATAAATTTCCAACCTTAAAACAATATAAATATGCACATATTTTTGTCCTACTCTTCGGATGCAGATTCCTGGGCACAACCCATATTGAGTTGGCTTTATGGGCTGAGGGACCCTTTTAGCCTGGTGGTGGATTTCATTATGCAGGCAGAAGAACACATTTAAACTTTGAATAATGGACAGGGAGAAGGAAAGAAAAAGGCTTTGTTTGCGAGGGACAGACCTGCAACACTTTGCCCATCACACCCCCACATTGCCTGTTATCACTGTTGTCTGTGTGTATGTAGCCAAAGACTCTACAAAGATCCCAGTAAAGAGATTATTGCTTTCATCGCTGCAAAATGTTGATTTCATGAGCTTGCTTGTTCTGCATGTTTAAAGCTAGATTTTAGTCACCTCTTTATCCATTGGCTTGGTCTATCTTCACGAAACTTGTTTTGGAAATCTTTGTTTCTGTTTCTTCAAATCAGAGAATGTTCAGCAACCGAAGCCTATGTGTGCAACCAAAAACTCTTACGGAGATCCCCAGAAAGAGATTGAGAGATGTTAACATATCTCTTTATCACTGAATAATATTGATTTGATGAGCTTGTTTGTTCTACATGTTTAAAGCTTGGTTTGGGAATCTTTGTTCCAGTTTCTTCAAATCAGAGACTATGCAGCAACTGCAGAAGCCTTTTCCTCTTGGGAATAATACAGTCCATAAATCCAAGAGGAAGCTTAAATATGTAGTTGTTGATTAGAAAAGGTAGAGTTTATTTGCCTCGTTGTATTACAGTTGTCAATGTTTCAAAAGAATAGATAAGAAATATGTATCCTCAAAACTTTTTGTTTACCTTTTACAGAGTCAAATCTCCTACACAACATACTTCTATTTCCAATGTCAACTTTACATAAAAATATATTATCTTCTTTTTGAGGGAATACATCAATGTACATTTTAAAGAAGAGGTGATAATGATAATAAAAGCAAAAAAAAGATGCTAATCATTAACAGAAGACTGAGAGCACTGACCACATTTTTCAGCCAAACCAGCATGATGGAACAAGCAAGACTCAAAGTATCAGCTTGCTACTGGTAGCACTCAGTCCACTGATAATTATCATCGCTGTCCTATTAGTCACCTAACTATGATTTGACCGGCATGGTTATCACTAAACATAGCCTCAGGTGTTTCAAAGGTTGTCTCCATCAGTTTTTTGAGATCTTCTCAGGATTGTCCTCCACTCTTTGCTTAAACTAATCATTGTTAAGCCTGTGGTTTTACAATTTTGAATGTTATACCTTAATGGAATGAAATTGTCTGCAGGTGGCTGTGCAGTTTGTTCTTCTCCTTCAAATGTTGGTGACAAGTTATAGCATGTCATAGTTCAGCAATTATTCCTAATCTGAGCTTGTCTTTTCAGCTGTCATTACCTGCTTTTCTTAATCAAGCTTGGGGACAGTAATGACCAAAAACACATAATTAAGACAACATCACAAGTTATGTGGGGTCTCATTTTAATTCGGGCTGGACTTTTGTTTGATTTATGGTCCAAATATGAATCTGGCTGAAGTTACAATCAAGATTAGTTTATATATTTAATCCCCATCATCTAGTACTCATCTGGAGCACGTGCATGGAAAGGTTTGACTAGTGTCAACCAGAACAATCCCATATTCAGATGAAACACAAAGATATGGAGATTTGAATTCCTGATCTCAACTTTGCAAGTGCTAATGCTCCTCATCATTGTAATTATTCTTGCAGTTCTTTCCATGGATGAGCATCCCATCTCCAAGGAATTCTTCAGCACCAAAATAAGATAAACTTCTGGTGCATTCGAGACCACAACTACAGTTTCTTCAGCTTTTCTCCAAGTGAGAAACAGCTGGGAGACTGGTCATTCACAGGAACTAATTTTTGAGCTTTGTGTCTCCGAGGACAATGCTCTCTCTTGTTTCCCTCAGGGACAGTAAGTTGGATATGAGTTTGACACTCCTGTCTTTCTCGGGTCTTCTTCTTCTACCATCACCTTCCCTGTGTACACCATCTTGCAAACTAAAAATCACTTTGATCCTTTTCCTGTAACCTTGCCATGGTTTTGCAATGTCTTATGGTGAAATCTTGCTGTCATAGGGCACCACGCCTCTGCAGTGAACTTTGGACAGGGTCCTTTCCTCTCCATTTCTAAGAGAAATGGTCAAATCATTCCTTGCCTCCACATGCATGCCCATGCTCACCACCCCAGTCTTGATTGTGCAAGGACAAGAAATGGGGACAATACTAAAAGATGAGTTCATGCACTAGAGTAGGTGGTAGGTTCCATTCATGGCCACATGTAGATCATCATTTGGGCGTTCATTGCCCAGATTTAAGCTCCCAGTAACAAGCGTCCTGATTGACATAGACATGGCTGCCTACATTGAACTGTAGGAGCTTTACCACAAGTGTCCTGATTGGGCATTAGAAAGCGTCATATGTACAGCACCTCATCTATGGTTTATGGTAACGGAGCAATCTAAAATTACACCAACCATGGTTAGCTACAACAAGGGATATCTTGGTGCTATTTGATCAAGAAGTAGCTGCAAAGTCAACTTTCTCTTTTTGTTAGTAAAAGATGGCTTTCAGTGGCAAACTTTAGCTTCAAAATGTGATTTTTTTTTATTTTTTATTTTTTTTTGGGAGACCATACTTGCTGATGGGATTTAATCAATCAACCAATGTCAAATTCCAAAAAGGAAGAGTTGCAGGTCAGGGAAAAAGAAGGAGAGGCAGGCTCTGCCATCATCTCTCCTCATTCTTCAGCAACCCTCAAAGCCATGGCTCTGAATCAACAACCCTTGCGTCATATTGCTTATCTCCACTCTATGTTAGATCTCCTGTTCTTAACACAAGACTGCATGCAACTGTTGATGAGGTGGTCCTGCATCAGTTCCAGGTTCAGAGCTCAAAAGAATAAATAACAGGTTTGCAACATGCATGCATGCTCTTGAGAGAGCTCGGATAAAGCCAGAGAAATAAACCTCGGAGAGGTTCAAAACTCCCAATGCTTTCTTCCATCTTAAAAGGATTTGGTGAGAGCTGAAGAAACTTTTATGCCCACTGCAAGTGATTAAGCTTCCACTTGACACCAGCTGAACTCACTGAATGAAAACATAACCCTAAATCATAAATTGTAGTTCATTAATTACCCCATCAAACATACTGCAGCAGCAGATGATTGATTTAGCACTTCAAACAATCCTACCATGACAATTTGACATTGCAGTTCCTCCATGGATATTGATGATAAAACCCAAAAGCCATTTAGGGTTCTTAATCAGTGCAGACCTCTATGTAGACACACAAGATCTCGAGGCAATTCATGTCACATGATGATAGACCAGAAGCGACTGACATAGATGGATATGACCAGCTATCATGCAATTAGAATCAATGGTATACAGCATGAACACCACAAGTAGCATGAAACACTTCCCACCTCTGGTACAAGGAGAACAACTTAAAAGGAACTCAGCATCTTCCACATCTGGCCTTGACATGCCCTGTGATGCAACAAAAGCCAATGGACCCAATGGTGCAAGGATAGTAGGTCTCAAGTCACACCTCAAAATCAACCGCATGAAGGGCTGAGATTGAGGTACTTGCAACAGCACATGAATCACTTCCATAGAGAAAACTTGTGTAGTGGCTCCTCATTGGGTTGAAGGTATCCCCCACACCGCTCAAAACTTTTGTTTTGGGCTCTACAATTGTCTTAAATACCTTTATCTTGCTATGTAATATTTTAGAGCATGTTGAATTCTAGGACTCATGTTGTACCTTCTAATAATTAAAAAAACTTGTAACACGAATGTCTTAATTTTCATCATTATATATGCATAATATATATTATCCCTTGATTAAACAAACTATATCCAAATCCACCCTCAAAATAGCACCAACAGGAGACACCATATTATCATGCGCTTCCCCCTCGCTTTTACTCTGCATATATTTATATGCTTAGACAAGCCATGACTTGATTCCCACTGGATCAGATCAAATCCAAGGGGGTCGAATTTAGTGCGCGCTCTCTCTCTCTCTCTCGTTCTTAGGAAGTATATAATGTGTGGGTGGAAGAAAGGAAGCGAGAAAGAATAGTGGCGGTTTCTACCCGTTGATCTCCACCGTAAAATATACTAACTGGGGAGGAAGCAACCTCGCTCTCTCTCTCTCTCTCTCTCTCTCTCTCTTCGGAGGCCGATACGAGGAGGACTATACTATTATTCTCTCTTTCTCCAAAGGGCACTGCCCAGCACCTCACCGAAGGCCCCATTTTTTGAGCCGACGAACGAAGCGAGCGAGCGAGCTCTTGCCCTGAACTTGCTTCCCCCTGCGCGAGGCCGGTCTCCGGTAGCGCTCCCGACTCCCCTAGATTCTGGGAACCAGGAGCTGGTTCGTGGTGGTGGCCGTGGAAATCTTGGGTGCATGGTCTTCCAGCTGGAAGCCTTGCGGCCGAGGAGCTTGGGCTAGGGCTTAGGAGCTCTGTGTTCGGGTTCTTCGGAGCCGAGCTGGATCTCGTTGTTTGAGGTCGAGGTACTTTGCGGAAAGGCGGCGCCTTTTGTTGCTGGGTACGTCCTGAGGGGAGATCTGGAGGTTTTTGAGGTTTCCTATGGGGGTTTCTTCTGAAATGCGTGGCGCATGGTGAGAGTTGTGGTGATTTTAGTTAGTGTTTGACGTTTCCGGAAGTTTGTTCTTCGTTGATGCTTGGGATTGAGTGAGGTTTCGTGGGTTCTGGAGGAAAGACTTCGTCTTCGTTTGGGGTTTTAGCTTGGTTGGTTTTGTTGAGGTAGCCGGTGTACATATTTGGCTTCTTTTCAATCCTCTGTTCTCCTTTTGAAGTTTGTCGGTTTGTTAGCTGCTAGCTTGAGCATCGGGTGAGGAACTGCATGGTGATTGTCATGAAGGTTAGGGTATATGTTATGATTACAAATTAGACATAAGCTTGATGAACTGGAACCTCTCGAATCTGCAATTCCAACTCTGCCTTCAGATTAGATTCCTTGGTGTTTAAATTTAAAATCATTTTTTTTTATGTTAAAGATTGTCACTAGCAACCCGAGGGCTTGCACAGTGATGCCTGGGGACAGATGATATCAGAAGCAGCTGTTTCATGCGGAGTAATGGGCTTTGGTTGAAGGTGTGCGTTTATTTTCTAGGGTCTGTAACCAAACGGAGTAATCAAAGCATATTCTTGCATTTACTTTTCTCTTATTTAATTTTTATATACAGAGTAGTACATGGCTTCTGTGTAATGCGAAAAAATAGTGGGGTATATTTTCTAGCAGAAACCGGCAAAGGTACAACCATATCCTTGGGGAAGAAGATCGGTGTTAATACCCAAAGTGCCTGTGCTCAAAGATTTTAGTTGTATGCTGAATTGTGCTGCTTGCTGGATTAAGCTTGCTTGCAACTGCCAAAGATGAGGCTGTCATCTTCAATTCTCACTAGTGAGGCACATGAAGGTAGATGTTTACCAGGTTCTTTCGTGTTTAACATAAAAGACTGTTTTTATGTTGCTATATGATTTTTTTTTCAATTGTCTGCAATTATTTGCTGAACTAGTTGTTTGATTGGAAAATGAATTTAGTTTTATCATCAAACTTTTTCCTTCTAGATCTCAGAAGTTTGTTAATTGTTCCCTACTTGCAAGAGTGAATGGTGCACTATAGTATTAGTCATTGGTCTTCCAGCTTTACTTCAGGCTTCATTTTTATGTAATCCTGGAATCTCCATGTCTCTGATAGCCGCTGTTGGAGAAGAGACAGAAGTTCTTTATGCTGATATGACTCTTGAATATTTGTGTAAGCCATTGTTTCGAGTTTGGACGTAGTTTTATGGCTAGTAGGCTACTTCCTTTTAATCTCTCTCCATTCTAGAAGACCTTAGTTAGATCTTCTTTTTGGTAAATGTCATTTTAAAGAGGAATTAACTGTCTATGTTATATAACTCCTAAGTGTGGCATGTTACAGGATTTGTTTCATTCTCATTTAGTTGAGACTACTAACTGGTGACAAATACCGTTAGATATTTTAACATCATTTACTCTACTATGATGTTGTTTGATTTTGTAGTGATGGGGTTCCGAATGATGTCACTTAATGCTTTTTACATGGCTTGCATAGTCTGGATTTTGTAAGTGAAGGATAGATTCTTTGTACATTATGGACATCCATTTTCTGGACAGTCCATCCTTAGATAGAAAGAAGGTTTTGTGATGGTGGGTAGATCTGCTGTAGAAGAGGCTTGGTGAATTATTATGTGGTCATCAAATGAGTCACATGTCTGCCTATTTAGACTTTAGTTGGGATCATTAGATGCTCTTGTTTACATAACTAATGGCATGTTTGACAATAGATACAAACTCTCTCTCATATGATATTTCTTTTCTAAATTTGCAGCTCTGGCTTTCTTTTCTCCTTGTCACCTGCTTCTGTCTCGATCCTGATTGTCGTTGTTTATGTGCTCTATATGCAGAAGAACAGCAGTGTCTGAACTCAGAATTATGGCATGCTTGTGCTGGACCTCTGGTGTCATTACCTGCTGTTGGGAGTCGGGTGGTGTATTTCCCGCAGGGCCATAGCGAGCAGGTTAGTTTCTTGTTCTACTCTGAACAGTGTTAATGCACTTTGAGAATGCATGGAATTCCAAATATTGTGGCATTACCTTCTTGTGTTTATTTGAATTGATGATTCTTAGGTCATGATGCCCTGAGAAATTATTTATATATGCCTTCAGGCATGCTCGTTAACAATTTCTGCTTTGTCCTCAGGTAGCTGCATCAACCAACAAGGAAATTGATTCTCAAATCCCCAACTACCCAAGCTTACCTCCTCAACTGATCTGCCAGCTGCACAATGTTACTATGCATGTGAGTTTTCTCTTCGATATGCACCTGCTTGATTAGCTGGTCAGCTATATAATGCATTAAGAAAAATGTACAATGCATAAAAACCATTTCTTCTACAGGCAGATGTAGAGACTGATGAAGTTTATGCTCAGATGACATTGCAACCATTGAGCCCGGTATTAGACTGTCATTTTGCTTTGGCCTTATATTAATGACACTTGCGACATCCTTTCATTTGTGTACGTTTTTGTTGTAATATGCAGCAAGAGCAAAAAGATCCCTATCTCCTTACAGAATTGGGAACACCCAGCAAACAACCAACGAATTACTTCTGTAAGACATTGACTGCAAGTGACACTAGTACACATGGTGGATTTTCTGTTCCCCGTCGAGCAGCAGAAAAAGTTTTCCCTCCCTTGGTCGGTATTTTATGAATTATGTTGACTGAAATGACTGTTTGCTTGAAAGTTCTAGAATTTCTGACAACGTTCTCCTCTTGTGAATTTTGAAGGATTATTCACAGCAGCCTCCAGCACAGGAGTTAATTGCAAGGGACCTTCATGGCAATGAATGGAAGTTTCGTCACATTTTTCGTGGTGAGTATATGTTTGGCTCATCTGTCATATGGTCGTTAGTGTTTTATGCAACTAAACTCTACCTGAGGATTCCTTGTGTGGGTTTTTTTTTGTCACAACATTGTCATAAAAATTTTGGTGCCTAAGCACAAAGAAACAACTGGTGCTTCCTTAGCCTTGCACAATTTAAAGATAACTTTTTCATTTTTTGTTTACATGACAACCTGGCTCTGAGCATTTTTTTATATATTTTATTGCTTTGATAGCTTTTCCATGAGGGAGGTTTATTTCTATTACTTTTCCTGTTGCAATCAAGCCATTTTATTCAGACTGATACTCCAATCCACTGACACATACTGGCTGCTGTTCTTGTAGTCAGTTCCAGATATAGGAACAAGGAGTACACACAATTGTTTTGTAGTTTGCTCATAGTATTCTCAATGGTGGAACCTACCTTAGGATTTTGGACAAATGACATGAGGGATACATGATTTGTGCGTACTTCTTTCTGCTATATTATCCTGAATGAGGTCATTGATGTGATGGATGACTCCACAAATATTATTGAATGTGAATCTGAGACATCATTATTTGTTTGTCCACTTAGTGCCCAATATCTGGTAATACTTTAAAATATGCATGGAACACAAGTGTGGAAGACTTGATGTATTAGAATTATATCTGTTTTATTGCGTGTGTATGATCCGAAATAGAAGGTTCCAGGCTAATTTTGTGTATTGATTGTGGCATTATTCAAATATCTGGACTAAGAAACCTTTGGAATTTTGTTATTGTTGCACTCCTTGTTCTTTATAACTCCAGGATGTTCCAATTGACAGTCATGACTGAGATGTTATTACATTGGTTGCTAGCTTCTGCAACATAAATTTTATTTGAGAAATGCATGTTTCATGGTGCAGGTCAGCCAAAGAGGCATCTTCTTACTACAGGATGGAGTATATTTGTGAGTGCGAAGAGACTAGTTGCAGGAGATTCTGTTCTCTTTATCTGGTATTGTCATAAAACTTATGCCAGTTGCATTTTTCTAAAACTTCTATTTTCTTGTTGCCAATAATTGAGATTTTCCTTTTAGGAATGAGAACAACCAATTGCTTTTGGGTATTCGGCACGCCAATAGACCTCAAACTGTCATGCCATCATCTGTACTGTCTAGCGATAGCATGCACATTGGCCTACTTGCTGCGGCTGCTCATGCTGCTTCTACAAATAGCAGATTTACCATATTCTACAACCCAAGGTAAATTTGGTGCCTTCTGAAATGTATGGTTTTTTTGTTTTCCACTTAATGTTTGCCAATAATATATGCTTTCAGAGCAAGCCCTTCTGAATTTGTAATTCCGCTAGCTAAGTACATTAAAGCAGTCTATCACACTCGTGTTTCTGTGGGTATGCGTTTCCGGATGCTTTTTGAAACTGAAGAGTCAAGTGTTCGGAGGTAACTACTTCTTCATTCTCCTGTTCTTATTTTTCTTTTTTTTCAGAATTAGATTATATGAAGTGTATTCTTGTTCTGTTTTACACTCTCCTTTGACATTCTATAAGATTCAAGTTGCAATGTTTATCACTTTATTTGCAGATACATGGGCACAATTACAGGGATCAGCGATCTTGACCCTGTTCGATGGCCAAACTCACACTGGCGTTCAGTGAAGGTAGGTGCAATGTGAATAACCACCATCTTTTTTGTATTCCAGTTGACTGCTTTATGGAAAGAAGTCAAGAACTGTATTTTTAAGACTAGACGACTGTTTGACTACTGCCAAATTGAATTCAGAATATACAAACATTTTTTATGAGTCATAATCATATTAGTTTGATGTTACTGATGCAGGTTGGCTGGGATGAGTCAACAGCTGGAGAGAAGCAACCTAGGGTATCTTTATGGGAGATTGAGCCCCTGACAACCTTTCCTATGTATCCATCTCCTTTTCCTCTTCGTCTTAAGCGACCATGGCCCATTGGATTGCCTTTCTTCCAAGGTATGCTTTATTAATGCAACATGAGCAATCAGAACATTTGTACACAAACAGGCATTAAGTTTTAGGTAACCCGACAATCTTCAATGGGAATATGCTTTAAAATGTTTTAGTTGTACCGTCATTTTATCTTCCTATTATTTCCAATTGATGTAGGTGGAAAAGATGATGGCATTGATCTAAATTCATCTCTGATGTGGGTTAGAGATGGTGGAATCCCAGGAATTCAGTCATTGAATTCCAATAGTATTGCTGTTACACCCTGGATGCAGTCAAGCCTTGATGCACCAATGCTTGGAATGCAACCTGACATGTACAAGACCGTGGTAGCAGGAGCCCTTCAGGAAATGCGGACTATGAATCCCATAAAGCAGGTATCTCCTGCAATGCTTCAATTCCAGCAACCCAATAACACAGCTAGCAGATCCAACCCCATATTACCAAGTCAAGTTCTACAGCGTGTGCAACCTCAATGTGAGCAGTCCCTTCCAAACATTCAAGGAAACCAGGGGCAAAACCAGACTCAGTCTTCATTTGTTCAACATCATTTACAGCTGGGCCACTCATTTCCTGAGCAACAAGAGCAACCGCAAGTTCTACAGTGGCAGCAGCAGCAGCAGCAACAGCAGCATCTGCATCTTCAGACACCACAATATCAACAAATTCAGCAGCAGAAAATTTTGTCCAGTTATCAACAAGTTCCTAATGTACCATCAACTCTATCTCAGCTTGCCTCTAGTTCTCAATCCCAATCTACCGCATTGCACATGATTTCCCCATCTTTCCAGCTGAAGGACTTTCCAGATTCTAATGGCAACTCTGTTTCAGCATCTACTGCCTCCCCCCTGAATAACATTTTGCATCAATTTTCTACAGAAGAAATGTCACAACATCTTAGTTTGCCAAGATATGTGCAACCAATTAATTCTGGTACCTGGTCGTCTAAGCGAGTTGCAGTTGAATCAATGCTTCCATCAGGAGCTCAAAGTGTCCTCTCACAGGTAGAATTATTAGGTGCAACACACCCTAATATTTCCCTACAGTCTGTTACATTACCACCTTTTTCTGGAAGAGAATGCTCAGTGAACCAAAATAGTAACATGGACATCCGAAACCAGCACCTGTTTAGTGTCAGTGAAACCTCCTCACTTCTAGTGCAAAATGGCATTCCAAGTCTCAGCGCTGCTGTCAGTGAGAATGATTCAATGAACCTGACATATGCTGCATCCAGTTTTCTGAGTTCCTCTGGAAATGACTTTACTATTAATCAAGCATTGAGTGGTTCTAATGGCATGGATGAATCAGGATCAGGATTTTTGCGGTTTCCTGAGAATGTTGATCAAGTGAACCCACAGAGTGGAACATTTGTTAAGGTCAATCGTTTCTGTGCTTCTCTTATCTGGATTTTGTTTCTAAATCCTTAAAAAGATCAAAAGTGTTGTCTGCGATTAGATTTTTGTACCAGTGTGTAATGTGCATGTTAACTAAGCTAATACTCATTCTGCTGTCAAATGATCACAGGTTTATAGATCAGGATCATTCGGGAGGTCACTGGACATCAGCAGGTTTAGCAGCTATCATGAGCTGCGTGGTGAGCTTGGGCGTCTGTTTGGCCTGGAAGGCCAATTGGAGGACCCTCAGAGATCAGGCTGGCAGCTTGTATTTGTCGATCGGGAGAATGATGTTCTTCTTGTTGGCGATGATCCTTGGCAGTAAGTTATTTCTGCTAATGCCATTAATGAAAAATACTATTTCAAACCTTTTTTTAATAGCAGTCAATCGCTATCGCTTTAGTAGACTGTTCGCCAGCAGAATTTTTTTTGGATCATTCACCCATTTTCTCGTCTGATTTGCTGTAGAAATGAAACTTCTGTTCTGTTTCTTTTTATTAGCTACCATGCTGTAGATGAATTTGTTATAGGCTGCAAAGTCTCAAGATGCTTGTTTGGTTTGGCATTTCATAAATGCTTATTTGCCATTTCCTCTTATTGTGCTTGTTCCAGGGAGTTTGTAAACAATGTATCATGCATAAAGATTCTCTCCCCACAAGAGGTGCAACAGATGGGCCAACAAGGTGTAGATTTCGCGAGTTTGCCCCCCATAGAAAAGCTTCAAAGTAACAGTTCAATCACTATGTTGGCCGGGAGGTCTAGAGAGATCTTAGCACCAGAATCACATCTATTGCGTCATTCGAGTACCGACTTCTGAATGCCCCGTTAATCCATATTTTGCTGCACTTAAGAGCTAGATTTAAGCACTGAGCAGGTCTGATTGATCTGTCGACATTTAATACCTGCAACGCATGGTATGCACTCATAACCTTGCTAAGACAGATTATGTGAACGTAGGCTATTTCATTATTCTACTTCATGATATGGTAATACTGAGAAAGCATTCTAATTTCTTCTACTCCAGGCAACCTTACCCAGTATGTTTGAGCTCCTCCTAGTTAGTGTGTCAAAACTAGACACAAGTATAAGATTAGAAGTTGGTTTCAGCCAAAGCATGGATTCCACTATGGAATGGGTAAGAGCACGTACCTTCATGTCACTGACCTTCATGTCTTCTCCCTTCGTTCTTTTACATTGACATCTTTTTCATTATCCTTCTGAACATGAATCATATGCTGATTGTCTCGATGTTGCAGTAGCCCACCTTCTGATGAGTGTTTGGTTGAAGGAGGGGGGCACATTGCCACTGGACCTGGAAGTGGGGAGGATGTGGCCTCCATTAATCCCCTCCCACTAAGAATATGGGCATCTTCTTTCTTCCATCACACCATGGTCTCTCCCATCCCCATCAGATCTGTGTTGGTCCCAGTGACCTCAGATCTGGCCTTTTGCTTCTTTGGCTTCTTTTTGGGAAAAAGGATCTTTCTAGCTTAACCTGAGGTGACAGCAGCAATCACTTGATAGAGCTGTTCATCCACCACATTACTCTTTACAGGGGATAAGGACTCTCACTACCATATCACAGTAGTGGTTCAGTTCAGCTGCTCTCTGATTGCTGTAAAGTGGCACCAACCAAAGCTACAGGAGGCATTCTTGAAGTAGTTTGGTCAATCATTGCAACAGAGAGACTAGAGGTCTGAAATTATGATTCCAAAATCTTTTACACTATAGATCTTCTAACATCAGAACTTGTTTTGCATGTCAACCAGTATTCATCACTTCATCTTGTTGGATTAAATTCATAACACCCAAACTCTTGCCAATTCATGTTCAGGATGAATGTTGTTGATCCAGAGTCAACCAGGTATTATTAGATTCACTTTTCTAGATCTTATTTATTTTGCGGGCTTTTGACTCGACTAGAGATGTCATACATGTGGAAGAAGATTCATATGGCTGACCCTTAATATTACCGAAAGTGTATTTTATTCACGTTCTCAAAAATATCACAGTAGAGTGGGCAACTTTGGCTGACGTTGCGGAGTTGAGGACAGGTGTTTCTGCAAGGATTCATTCGGGTCATCCATCACCGGTGAAGTGATGATGAACTAATAACCCATTTTGGATTTCCATTTCAATCCCAACAAGACACCATCAACACATTCAACATTATCATCACGGTGGTCGTGAAACAACGAGGATCAAGTTGTTTTGAGACACAAACCCACAGCCATATCTCCTTTGTAGTTCTAATCCTTGGATTTATGCAAGCCTTTTTGTCCTGTTCGGCTGCTACAATCTTAGTGCCAAGATTTATTGAAAGCTTGTAGGAAAAATGAGAGAGCATGCCCAGGGTATTTGGTACCTTTGTCCCCGAATATATGTATATATATATATGTATATATATATATATATATATATGTATATATATATATATATATATATATATATATATGTATATATATATATATATATGTATATGTATACATATATACATGTGTATGTATATATATATATATATGCATGAATAAAATAGAATATTATATTTTAATTTTTATTGTTATTATTGATAGGAATATAGTGAAAAGTACATAATCTTAAAATTAAAATATATTAATTTATTAAATAAAATTGATAGGGTCTCTATATAGTGTTTTTGACATTTGTACTTAATTATAACATCTAACCAAAAGAAAATACAAATATAATATATTTTCATAGAAAAATATATTATAAATCTTAGTATGGGTTTGCACGTGTTCACTTTCCTATTCAATTACTTAAGGGGAGTGCTAATATCATTACTTACAAAATAAGATTTATAATGAGTAATCACTTATTAAGTACTAATCCTTTATAATTTTATTTAAGTGAGTGTGTATTATGTCATGTATGTAATATTTTAAAATCATTGGCTTAAGACATTTAATAGTAAACTCCTCATGACTTTCTTAGTAAGTATAATTTTGCAATATAGCATATGTAAAATAAAATGATAAAAATTCTACATCGTAATAATTCAAAATATTTATGTGAAATTTTATATCTCATATCGTAATATATACGTGTACTCTTACACGACACATCATAATATGTATATGCACTTTTATATTGCACGTCATAATATATACATGTATTTTCATACCGCACATCATAATATAGACATGCGCTCATACACCCCATATTATAATATATGCGTACACTCTATGTTATAATATATATGTATACTCTCACATGTCATAATATATATGTGCATCGCGCATCATAACATGTTCGTGTACTCCTACATCGCACAACATAAAAAACCTATATATTTCAACCTCGCACGTCATATATTCACATTTAGCTCATACCTAGCTCATGATAATCATATCATCAGAAACATATTTTTCAAAATACCTTATATATATGATAATTTATACTATTATTGTTTTACAATGAATTAAACTTATACTTACCTGATAGAACTTTAAAATAAAGATGCCAATGAAAGATAATGTTTGTTAATGATCGAGTGTACTAAGAAGCGATACACATATTAAATTGAGAGTATAGGGTCATGAGCCTTAATAATGAACTCTCTTGAATTATTGATTTATAATAATAATACACAAAAAGTTTGATAAAATCTTTTATAAAATAGACTATACTTAACCTAAAAATTCATCTAAGTTCTATCATAAATTTTTCAACAATTTACTTTATAAATAAATGAACTAGTTAGTATCAATTAAACCATTATATAATTCTATAAAAGAATTTTTTTTACTATTCTAACTAACCAAAGGACCTTGAATTATCATAAAATTTTGTAGAAAACTAGAAAACATATAAAACTAAATACACACCAAATTTTAGCTTAAAACATAATCATTTGGAGGCTAAACTATCCCCCTAATTTAATTACCAACACTTATTTTATTATATTGAATCTGGGTTGAGGCTGTCTAAACTTATAAATCTTATATCTTGATGTATAGAGGTGGTATTCACTCAATTTCAAATCTCACATCTCCCTAAGAGAACCTTTAAAATATATCAATAGGATAGAACCTAGTTATATCATAAGGGGGTTAATTTTGCTTGAATAGAATTATTTTAAAAAATAAGAAATTTTGAGTATCTTAGATTTCGATAATCACAACTCTATGCACCGATCTTATATTAAGGTCATACTAGAGGTCTTAAAACTATACGAAAATTATATAAAATATATCTAAAAATTAAATATTAATTCGAAGTCTAGGTTTCTCAAAAGTAACTAAAAAGATCAGCCTTTAATATGTAAAACTGAAATCTTAGGTATAGTAATGGAAGCATTGATTTCTCTTTATCTCAATCTTTATAAGAGTTGGGGTGTCCTAGCCAAAAGCTAAGAGAATATTGAAGAAAGAGAGAAAGGGTCATGGATTATCAGGTTGGTAAAGAGGATAAGACTAAAATAAGATAGAGGTGCTTAAGAGGTTATCTTGAGGTTTAACATTCAATCCCATTAGGTCTCATTTGAAATTTTTTTTACTAATATAATTTTAATATTATACGAACTTTAATTGAGTTTTATTTGATTTGACAAAGGTTATATTTTTTTTTTATCTAGTCTCATCCTTCAATCTATTTATGTATCTCAATAATTAGTATAACATTCCTCTTTTATTTGTATCTCCATTTAATTTTTTATTACTTCATCCATGCCTAAGTAGCTTATGATCCTCTGCATACATAATATTTAAAACTCAAACTTTTTTACGTTAATTATGGTCAAACACATTCTAAGTCTTGAGATTAACTTAAGGTTGATTAAAATTTAATTATTATTTCTAGTCATTGTATATATGCTTGAGTATATCATTTATCATATTTATGAAATATAGATATCACAAATCATATCACTAAGTGAGGGTAACATATACAATATATACATATTATTTATACTTCTATTGACATGCTGGTTATAGTTCAAAGTGTCTAAGACCCAGATACATTAATCCTCCTCTTCTTTCATTTCCTTAAGATACTTTCTCTATAGTATGATTCTTTCATACCACTTCGACTAAAACAATCTTTTTATTATTAAGGTTTTTTTCCTTTCTATTAAGAATCTATATGGCTTATCTCTCGTTTGTCAAATTTTAATCTAATTCTATTGGTTTTTTTTTCGTGATAAGGATCTGAAATATATTTTCTCAATATTGATGAAATACATTATGTACCTTTATGTGTGTGCATGCACACACGTATATAGAGGTGAATTCTTGAAAAAAAAATACATATCTTTCTAGATTTTTTTTTGAAACGTACTTTTATATTTAAAATTTCTAACTGTAATTTTTTTTCATCTAATACCTAAAATACTCGGAGACACCTACTCTTTTTTTTTTTCTGTATTGGTTTGAGTTATAAGATGAAATGTTTAATTATAATATTTTTATATTAAATTATAACATTTGTTAATATTATTGAAAAATGCTATATTATAAACACAACGTTTTTATAAAATATACCGTGTTTCTAGAATATATGCCAAGGCACTGTCGCATTATAAAAATAGTTAACGGGACCAATTCCGTATATCCCTAGGAATAAGGAGGAAATGTTATGACAAAAAAAGGGTGTTTTTTTTCACTTATGGTTCCACGTCATGGTCCAGCCCACCTGTGACGGCCGTAACCAACCAGGAAACAGGCATCGCCTCTGGGTCCCATTTTCGGAGAAGTGGGAAGCGGTGTTTTCCCTGACTGCTGAGTATGCTAAAACGCAGAAGGTTTGGTCCTGTGGTTCTTGGCGACGGAAGGGCTGCGTTGTCTTGTCGACCGCCTGGCCCGCTTTCTTCTTCAATCCGGCCCAGAACGCGGCCAGGTTCAATCCGAATGGTCGCTTGTGGCAGAGGGTCTGGCCTTGTGGTTCGTGGCTGCTTCATCCTGTCGACCCACTTGTCCGCTCTGCTCTTTACTTCGGCTCAGAACGCGGCGAGGTTCAATCTAAATGGTCGCTGGGTTCCGTGTCTTCCTCGTCTTGTATTAATTGTTGTTTGGATGATGCCCCGAGAGGCAACCCTCCTCGTTCCTCCTCCGCTCCCCCATTCCCTCTCCCTCGGCGCCTCTTCCTTCGTTTCTTGGATCGAGATGGCCCGCTTCGGTGGATGGATCCGGTTCTTGATGTCGATCCTCCGAGTTCTCGTGGAGCGGCCCGTCCCGAGCGAACTCGAGCTCGTTTTCTGATCCCAGGTGAGTCGAATCGCCGATCGCTTTCCATCTGTTTCCTTGGAGGAGCTCTGGATCGGAGATCGTTTTGAATGCTCAAAAAGATGGGATTTTTACGCAGGTGAATGGTGAGGTGGCCCGATTTCGTGGATGGATTCGGTTCTTGCTCCCGTTCCTCCGATTTCTCATGGAGAGGCCCGCCCGTCCGTTGCAAAGTCCAGCTCCTCTTCTGATCCCAGGTGGGCGGAATTAGACTTCCAGATTTCTGCTTCCACGTTCCATTCTGGTGTTTCTGGTACGTGTATTAATCTCTTCAAGACTCGACCTTTCGCAGGTGATGATGAAGCCGAACACCACTGGGGATGAACGCAGTGATCTTGACAAGAAAAAGAGCAGAGGGATGTCGAGGAAGCAGATTGGCGGATCTTTGCAGAGATCTCTGCAAACAGCAATCCTCCATGTCATCTGAGCAACAATTCTTGACGTCCTTCTGAGATGTAGATACACAGGGAAAGCTATCCATTTTGCTAATAGCTTAGATGTCCTTTGTTTTCTTCCTTCTCCTGCCTTGGAAGATCACCTTCCTTTCGAAATGCTAGTTAGTGTCCTGGCTTGATCGATGGATTGTTCTTCAAAAAGAAGAAACGTTTTCTACTACAAATTAGTTCACAGATAAAAATGTGTGTTAATGCTTAGAATTCCAAGTCTCACCCACCTCAGAAACAATCATGAGATGGATAAGGGGCTCTATCCAAAAGCTATGGCTCAAAAATCTCCTTTGGATTGTTGCTGAGTCTCAACAGTAACAGACAGCTTATGTTATTTCTGATGTTTGGGGTTGAAACGTTCGCCTAATTCATATTTTAGGTATGAATTGATGTTTTA